>JAOUQW010000047.1:15835136-15869092 GCA_028565825.1 Olivaichthys viedmensis | reverse complement strand
GCCAGTGACAAGAAACGGTACAGTTTAGTACCTTTTTTTCTGAGAGTGAAGAGCAAGAAAAGGAATTCAGACACACTCTTCAGGACTAAGCAATATAAACGTCTAATATAAAAGTAACACAAGATATGGGAAGTTGTTTAAAACTTTCCTGGAGCTCCTCAAAAGTGACAAATGTTCCACTGATAAATGCCTGACATCTTAGACAGGCCAAGGTCTTTCCAGTGTCCAAAGGCCCTCTCACTTAAAGAAGGAGAAAATAAGAAATTCATGGCAATAAGAGCTAAAATGGAAAGATGTCTGAGATTAAGAGGTAAACTGACTTGAGACCAGATTTTCAACGAATGACTAACAGCTGGATTGTCAGAAACTTTCTACAGGGTAAAAGAGACATGAGAATGAAAAGAAACAGGCTTAATGGAAGCAGCCTCGGTTCGGACGCCGCTTGGCATGCCCAACATGTTCCTCTGCACACACAGCATGACCAATCTAATAATCCTATAGTATTACCAGGCCAATAACAGATTTAAAAACTCAGCAAGGGGGCGTAAGTTCAGGACAATGTGGCTTCTTCAACGTTTCGGCACATTCTCGTAAAAGAACACTCTGTGACTGCTCTGCATTTGTTTTGATTTTCTTGTAGGTCAAAACAAGTGAAAAAAAAAAACCCCACAATGTGTGAGGTCCAGCATGAATTTATTTCCTTGGAAAGCATTTTACAGGGCAAACTTCTCACAAGAACACATTAAACTCATTTGACAGTAAGGATGCTGCATCTGAGTCACATTTAGCTGGATTCGAGTCCCATTTCGTCGGATTTCTTTCTTCTTTTCTTTCTTCTATTCATTCTTCATTATATGATGTGTGATGGTGTGCGTGTATTTAACATTTCAGAGTGATTGTGTAGTCACTGTAACAATTACAATGATCGGTTTGGAATGAATGATAGGACAGAAGAAATGAATATAGAAACATGGGGGGTTGAAGTACATTGTGGTCCTTTATCTTATCATCATCTCTGTAATAGTGGTACTGCTGGAACCATCCAGTTGGTGATCAACTAGTATTTAAGGGAAATGGGTGCCCCCTTGTGGCATTAATGGCTCATTGTGACTGCTTCTTGGAGTATTTCAAACACAAACTACAGTAATCCTGACTAAAGTGGTGTAAACTAGTTCTTATTCCGGTCCCACTATGGGTTTAATGGTCCACATACCCAGCAGTGAGCCGGTCTTGGCCTTGATAGTTGAATCATGCACTCTGGAACGTCCCATTGTGAACACCTCGGCTTTGTTACCAAACACACGCACAGTGTGCGTCTTGGCAACAGGTTGGCTGTGCAAGACATGGAGTCGTGCACCAAGGTAGCAAAATTTTGTCTCAATAACTTTCGGTTGACATCTCAGATTCAGATTTTGCAGGAAAATGACGAGCCTTTGCACAGCTTAAAAGACGATGTCCATGTCAGTGAACTTTATCTTGCAAGAAGGTAATGCTGCTGTCACATTTGTATATATTTTTTGAAAATCTTGACAGAGTACACCCTTAGAATTCTTTTCCCCATCTAGCACCCTATAGGGTTCTTTGGTTTGTTTCTCTGGGGAACCTTTAAAGGTTCAATGTAGAACCCCACAACAGAGGGTTATCCTTTCAGAAAAAGTTGGAAGTAGAACTCCTTTAGGAATCTAGAACTGCTAACCATTCAAAGAACCCTTGAGGAACACTTATTTCTAAGACTGGAAGGTCATGACTAGGTTAAACATTTAACATCAGCGTAATGTTAGCTTAAACATTGTAATATTGCCTTTTTCTTCTTGCAGGTGGCTCACAGAAGTTTCTGATTTGTCCAGATTCACCCAGCTGAGATACATCTGGCTTAATAATAACAAGGTGGGGTTCATGACATTCTTAATGATGTCAATAATACTGTCAAAATAATATAATTAGATTCCACACAACACTCATGTCTATTTTTATCATATTTTTTTAACATTCTCTAATTATATTGCCTCATATTTATTGTATATGGAAGTCAATTGATACTTTTCCCAAAAGGGTTTTTGATCAAATGTATGTCTTCCCAGATAAAGCACATCCATGGCCCTGTGTTTACATGCTGCTTAGCAGAGTTGTACCTGCAGAACAATGAGATCACCACAATCTCAGGTATTTCTCAAGCACAGCAATATTGTTATACCTGTGAATACTAAATGAATTCATTACAATGCTTGTGGAAAATTTCTAGCAAATTTGTAGATAACTGTTTCCAGTAGCTTCATCGTTTCACCCAGATTGTAAAACTATCCAGCAAAGGAGCATTTAGGTTCCTTCTGTTGGCTTTTGTGGGGTAAAATGTGTCAAGACTGGAAAAAGTCACATTAAAACTTTGTGCTAGAACCCACAGGCTACTTTAAAAAATGTCCACACAGTAACCGCTTTATTATGTACTGTATACTTGCCTTGTATTTAGACTTATTGGCCCTTAAATTAGGTAAACCTACCATACAGTTGCACTTTGTAAGTGTATAATTATTACTGACTGTAGCCCATCTGTTGCTATGCACAATTTGTCAGCCCCTACTCTACTTGTCTATAATGGTAAGGGACCACTATAGGACCACCACTGAGCAGATATTATTGGGGGGGGGGGATCATTCTCAGTACAGCAGTGACACTGACAAAATGTGTGTGTGTGGTGCTGGTACAAGTGTATCAGGTACAGCAGCGTTGCTGAGATTTTTAAACACTGTGTACTTTCCACTGTCCACTTTATTAGACACACCTTGTTGGTCCACCTTGTAGGTGTTCAGTTAGAGACTACAGCACATAATTTTCCATGCACAGTGTGGGTTAATCGTCTTTTAGCCCTTCATCAGTCAGGTTCATCATCAGTCACTTCATCAGCCACCTAATACACTCATACCAGTGTCACACACTAATATGTCAGTGTCACTGCTGTACTGAGAATGGACCACCACCCAAATGATATCTGCTCAGTGGTGGTGCCTTTCCACTGATGGACAAGGGGCTGACTAATTGTGTATAGAAACAGATGGGCTACAGTTAGTAATTGTATACATACAAAGGAACCTATATGGTAGGTGTGTACCTTATAAACTGAGCATAGCTACAAGGTAGGTGCACCTAACGAATAAACTAGCAACAGAGTGTATAATTGAGCATTTCTTAAAACAAATGAATGAATGAATGAGTGTTTAAGTCTCCCTTCATTGCATCCATCCGTCCTGCAGAACTCTTGCACCGTCTCTGTCGTTCTCTTTCTCACATATGTGCACCCACAGGGGCTCTGAGGCACCTGAGGTGTCTGCGAGTGCTGCTGCTTCACAACAACCAGCTGCTTCACCTGGAGGAGACAGTGGCCGAGCTGAGAAACATGCAGCACCTCCAAACTCTCAGTGAGTCTGAACACCCCAATCAAAACGGTGCACTGCTACCTGTTGTTTTTCTAATCATAACGTTACTTTCAAAATAATTCACATTTCGTAAGCAACCACTTCTAAAAATCTGGATGAATGAACTAATGAGTAATATCGCAATGCTTGCAACATTTCAGATTTGTTCCTGAATCCCTTTACGCAAGATCCCAAATACCGGGAATATGTGCTTCATCATGCACCATCTGTGCAAGTACTGGACAGAAAAGGTAAATGTCCACCAACCTTTGAGCAGTCCTTTACATAGCTTTAAATCACAAAAGCTGTAGGATACTTGGGCTTCATTTTTAATAACTACTTATTCGACTGATGTGTGAATGCTGTAATTGCGTGATTGATAGAAGTGAGACAGGAGGAGAGGAGGCGTGCTTTTAAGCTCTTCCGTCCTGAGAGACAGAGAATTCTCGACACGCTCGCTTTCGGCAAGCGAGCAGACACCCACAGTAGGAAGGAAAATGACTCGGGACACACAGAGAGGTATTGCAACTGTACCGAAACACGCCTGAATTCTAAATAAATAAGTAGGCAGGGCATATCCATCATATCACATACAGTGTGAATATGACTGCATATATCTACAGTCAGCTCCAGAATTATTGGCACCCTTCATGAAAACGAGCCAAAAAAAAACAACCCAGCCACATTACTGCCCCTGATACACTTGTACCAGAGCCACACAAACACCCATGTTAGTGTCCCTGCTGTACTGTCCACTTCCCAAATAATACCTGGTCAGCAGTGGTCCTATGGTCATCCCTTTCCACTTATGGATAAGGTTTAGGGTGGCTGCCAAATCAGCACATTGCATACAAAGTGCACCTCTATGGTAGATGTACCTGATAAATTGGCCAATCAGTGTACATCAGTAACACAATGTAGCATTAGTTCCTTAATGCTGCACTGTCCTGAGACTCATACACAGGACCGCAGAAGTGTTTGGTTAAAAGGTTTATTACATTAAAAAATAAATTGCTTGCCATCTGACAACACAAAAACTCCATACTTCCTATCAATCGCATTATACAGGTTGTATCTGCCTCATACCAAGTCACAGAATATTAAAGATTTAAGTAGATGTCATACACAAGCCAGACTACAATCACTATTTTACTGTGCATCATAGGATTGGGCCAATGCATGAGTTATTATTGATGTATCCCTTCTATACTCGGTTAATAACTCTTACCATTTATTTCAGGTCTGTGGAGCTCCAAAACGAAGTGCACCAAGTAAGAAAACTAGGGGGGGGGTAAGACCCAGCTCTCCTTAAGCACTCAAATATAAACAATAGTGTTATATTGCCTGGTATTTTCAGATGCCCATTTGATGAGATTGAGGACCTCTGTGAGAGCAGGGTCATGCAGAGATCCATCATGCAGTTCTCCACTGTGGACTGCAATATGAGCAGAGCTCAGCAGCGCTCCATGGAGGAACAAAGTCCGACCCCAGCCAACAGCTTTACTGTCAAATTCAGATAACACGTTGATTTCAAAACCGGGCTTTCTTTCCTTTCCCACAGCGAGCGTACAAGTCTTTTTTTTTTTTTTAAAGATGAACTCCTACGCTAACTCGGTGAAGAGTTGTGCACATTCTATTCGCATCACTTGAAGAAAGAAAAAAAAAACAGACTTGCAAATGCAGCATATGTTGACTTGAATCAGCTCAACCCATAAAAAAAAATATTACCAAGAGTGATGTTGCAAGTCTGCTGTAGACTTTATAACTTTTTTTTTCTTCTTCCATCCCCAGTCATAACTATGGACTTGCCAACATGTTTTAAGGCATAGGCTTCAACATCTGTTTCCTCTGTATGCAATATATCACATACCAACTTAAGGTCTACTATCATAAATATATACTCTCTATACTAAATCTATTTATTTTCATACACATGATCACATACATGTAAAAATGTAAAATGTGTCATGTTGACGGAAACCCTTTGTGCGTCTGTGTTGCAAAGCTTTTCCATCAGACCTCATTCTTCAAAAGCCCTCCTCCGACAGAAACCTTCAGAAGGTCTCCACAGATTCTGGACGACAAAGACACCAGAGTATTCTGGCTGAGGCAGGCCTTGATAACGATTATGGGAAATGATTTGGACTAATGTCGTCTCTGCGTAACCCACATAACTCAGTCTGAATTTATCGGAATGGGTTCGGTGCTCTCAGTTTCTATTTGGACATCTGACATGCTGCTAACTTCATTCTGCTCAACAGAAAGATTTTCCATGGTGCTGGTCGTCTCTTCCAACGCTTTCTTCTCCTCGGATTCTGAAGAGAATAGGAGCCCAGGTCAACATAATGGCTGGCATCGGTATTTGGAGTCATATGCTTTTCATATATATTTTTATTTTTTACGTGACAGCACAAAAATATACTGGCAGAGCTCTGTTATGAAGTGGTTAAAAATCAAAGGAACATATTAAAAGCCACAGGCTGAAATACCTTTGGCCTGTTTCTCTAGTCGCTTGGCTGATTCAGCCTCATGCATCTCCCTCTGCTCCTGAAGTGTCTTGCAGACCTTCTTATGGGTGAACCAGTGCAGCTTCTGGCAATCTTGGTTACAGTAGATCACCTGAGGACACACAATGGCATATTATTAGCTAAATCTTTATCGACTTGAGGCGCAAAATGCGACGAGAACGCGCTAACTGACTTTTTGTGATGACAATTTGACAAAAATGACAATTTCCTGCAAAAAAACCCCTGCTGTCACATATTTTGCTTAGTTGGGTTTGACAAGTTTCAATTAATAATTTCATGCATATTGAAAATTGTGCATGTTTTCTTTTGTTTAACTTCCCTGACTTTTTTTTCTTCCATTGCCTACTGATAAAAGTGACAAAAACAAAAACAGCAGAAACAGAACGAACAAAATCTAAAGACCGCTGATTCATTCATCTTGGCCAATTTCTTATAAACTCATATTTCTCTGCTAATCTTCACATCCAAAGAGGACGGTGTAGAAATCTAGCAATCAATCGCATAAAACTACAAACAGCCCTTTTAACGTCCCGTATTTTCCATTAAATACAGATGTCAATATTTTGCCTGCCGTCCTGCTTTTTCCGCTGGTTTGTTGTGGAAGAGGCGCATGATGAAAGTCCTGCCACGTGACACTAAATTCGTAAGCACTTCAAATCATTTCTGTCAGCATCTGTTAACATTTCACACATCAACACACAAAAAGGAAAGCGATTTGTCAACGTTGGTAAAATATTACTGATAATTGCCAACATTTCAAAGCGCCAAAACATTTTTCGCATAAAATCCCTGAGAAAGAAACTAATTGACACCAATTACCAACATGGACGGGTTATCAGAGTAAGGAGACACGAAATCAGGTTACCATTTTGCAGATGGAGCACCTCTTCTCTGCTCCCTTCTCCCCGCAGGTGGTGCAGAACTCCGCATCCATAAAGCCCACCTGCCCAGTGATGGCCTGGGTGAGCACTGACAAAGCTGTGGGGTCATTGCCCTAAGGGAAAATGTATTCATTAAAAATGTTTATTGGAAAATGACAAATTTAATTAAAATACTGTAATCAACCTGTACGCATTAAGATGAATATGTACTATATTGTGTGAACTTTAAGTTGCACCCAAGCATTAAGCACCACCTTAAATATAACAATTTATATATATATATATATATATATCAAAGGCTGTATATTTATAAAATATACTGTTCTCTCATAAAGGTCTATACAATGAAAAATGACATCAAAAATAAATCAGTTAGAATAACAATCTACATTACAATTCTACAATTTAATTCTAACATCAAATGTTAAAAAATTTATTATAATAATTAAATTTAAGTTCATTTCTGTGGCATATTTTTAAAGTACATCAAAATTTGATTTTCTTTGCTGTTTTGAAAGGCCTTTTCATCTTTGGCCCTTACATTACTTTGTTGTGTAGGGCACATTAATGTACGAGGCATTTTATATTTACATATTTTAGATTTATCAGCCTAGTGGCAGCTATCAGACAGATGTTTCACCTACAGAGCTGCAGCTCTCTCAGCCAGGCTTAGCATGCGAGTCTTGATTTGGCTACAATTAGGTCATTTTCTCTCGCCATGATAACTTTTGTTTAATTAAGTATAATCATTATTGATGCTCGTGTTTCCGTTTCATGCATCAGTTCGTTTTGTATTAATGAGTTAAAAAAAAAAGTGGAAAAAAATCAAAGCTTATAAAACATATACATGGGTCAGTGTATGGATTGCATCTTGCAGTCTGGATAACGCAGCAGTACTGAGCAGATATGTACCGAGAATACGGGTCTCCTCAGGGCTGGTCTGGTTAACCGTTTCCTCTTAAGCGAAAGAAGCAGAAGAGAGCGTTACTCACTATCTCTACAGGAGCTATACTTCTGACAAGCTGCTGGAGCAGAGTAGCGTCGCAGAAAGGAAACTTCCGGATGCATTCCCGAATGAATTTCTCCTGGAACACTGGGAAGCCGTCACTGTCTCGTCCCTTAAGTAGACTGGAAGGAAAAAGTATTTTTTGGTGATTAGAGCTTTATGGAACCTTAAATTAGAGGAACTAGTATTTACAGCATTTTACTTTTACACTGACAAGGTACATTTCGGTTCCAGCCCCAAAATGCTGCTGGTCTAAGAACCAAGAACTGGTGATGTCAGGGGCTTGGGGCAGCGTCATCACAGTCACTATGACAACAACTCAAGTTATTTACATGACCGCCATTAAATTGAGACACAACCAGTCCCCTGTGTTTTGAAAATGATTGCAAGTAGCAGCAAAATTCATATTGCAACAGTGAATCAATGGTCTGAGGAAGAAACAACTATTTCACTGGCAATTGCATTTGAACTGAATGGGAGCTACTCTGGTAGATGTTGTGTATAGACGCTGAAGGATTTGACTTTGGATGTTAAAATGTGTTCTCGGTCAACTTTTATGGTTGTTGTTATTTTTACGCCACTCATTAGTAAACTCCCACAGCTGATAAAGTATCGGTTCAGCCCTTAAACTGGTGGAAATGGGGCTGGGTCTTGAAACGGTTCACTTTTCCCTGACGTCTTCAACGTCGGCACCGTGCCCGTGGAAAATGGGTATTCAGATAATCTCAGAGTAGCATCGCTGATGAAGTGCTGAGCTAAGATTTCATATTTCCCCCCAATGTGGTGGTTACTGTTGACAGTGAAAACAACAGATCCGAGATCAGCACCGCTATTGTCAAGGCCTGATCAGAGATCTCAGAGATACTGTACCTAGTGACCAACTCAAGTTTACGTTCGTTTACTGGAGTCAGTAAACTAAAGCAACCAAAATGTCTCATAGCAGACACTGATGTTCTCATACAAGCTCCATCTCACTCTAGAGTCAGTTTACTACAAAATAAAAGAAAAAGAGATGCCTATATACCTCTTGATGAGGCCTTCCAGTTTGTCCTGGCGGTCTTTAAGGAAGGCGCTACATTTCTGCAGAACACATCTGATGTAGTGCATCTTCATGGCCAGCACCTCGTTCATGTCCTGCTGCTTCACACACTTCTCACAGATCAGCTCCATCACTTTACGACACTTCTCAAGAGCTTCTGCATCTACGAGTAGAGGGTTCTCCTTCACCAACATCACCATCTGCAGGAGAAGGAGAGCATGTTTACGGCAAGACCTCGACAGTCATTCCAATCAATCAGTGCTAAAGTACAGCCATGAAAAATTAAATAAAAATTAAATGAAATTAGGGCTGGCCCGAATAATTCGAATACTCGAGTCTTCGTTCGTTATGTTAGCATTCGATTCTCTTTTTAGTATTCGGAAGCGTCGTCCTTTTTAAGCCTCAAAAGTTGTAGCCTAAACTGTTTTTATTGATCCCACTCCCTCCTGCTCTCGCAGTTATTTCTGTTTGTAAAAATAAGCATAATCATGCTGTGGACGTGTCCCCACCGCTTTTCGATATGCCCGATTTTGCCCCCACCTCTTTTTGAAAAGTGTAGTCCGTTAAAAATCCTTTATATAATAGCTCGCGTCAGAAACTGATCCAAACTCTTTCAAGAAATATCACTTGAACCGTGTTCGCGGTGTTTCTCAGGGTTGCGTCTGTAATAAAATATCTCCTCTATGAGGAAACTCACGTCCGTACGGTTACATATTAAAACGGCACGCGCAAGTTTCTAGCAGCTCCTTTTCTGGCGAACCCGGACATTTCTGTCACACACAGCGACATTATTGTATCATGAATTCATTTACAGAAAACTACAATCATGACATTGCACATGCGAATATAAAGTGAGGCGTTATACCGGCTGTAGCTCATTATAATGGGCAATTTAAATCAGGAAGCAGCATCGCGCTCTTTGGTTTACTTTTCTTCCAACGGGCTCCCAGTGACATCATGTAGGTGACGTAAACCACACCAACTCAATTTTAAAAGACTTCTAAAATCAGCCATAATTCTGTGATAGCTGGAAGTGTTTCAAAAGCTGGTGTGGATTGAAACGCAAGTTAAAGTGGATGTGTGTCTTTTCGGTGAGTCACGCTTGATACAGACTACTAAAACGGCTTTCTTTGGCCCCGTCATCATTCCTGTCCCCAGCACTTTTCAAAACAAAAGTTACGCCCGTGTTTGAAACCGCCACATATTACACATCATACCATAGCATAGCAGATATGTACGTTATACTCACAAAACCTGTGAATGAAAACGCAGACATGAATGCACCACAATGCTGCACGTGAGTAAAAACCGTCCGCCTACTGGATATATTTTGAACAGCAGTAACCAACATATTTAAATTATGGTTAATTATGAAACGTAAGTATTATTGCTTTTAAGGGTGGTTTTGAGAATGAGTATAAAATAGCCTGTAAAATGCTATTCGGACCAGCCCTAAATAAAATGGTTTTCCAAACTTTCACATACAGACGGGTGACAAATAAAAGGAAAACCCTGAATAAATGAGTACATCCACAGGGCATGAGGGGTCACTCAATATCTTTAATGAGTATGAAAATGATGCAAATCATATGCTCTGGCCTTCGCAGTCACCAGATTCTCAACCCAATTGAACACCTATTGGGAGATTTTGGAGCGGCGTGTTAGACAGCGACTCTCCACCACCATCATCAAAACACCAAGTGAGGGAATATCTTTTGGAAGAACCGTGCTCCATCAGTTCCTCCAGTACACTACCAGAGACTTGTAGAAACTATTCCAAGGAGCACCGAAGCCGTTCTGGCGGCTCGTGGTGGCCCGACCACCTCACTAACACACTTTATGTTGGTTTTTCCTTTCTTTTGTCACTCGTCTGTAAGTGATCAAATGACCAGCATAGTCATAACAGGATACAAGTGTAATTTACAGCTACCTTGACAGGGTTAAGGTTTGTGCTCATGATGATTTTGTGCAAAGGTCCAGCCAGTTTAGAAGGCAGCTTTGGCCCTTTTTCTAAGCCCTGGGGTTTTGTGTAGTAGTCAAGCCTCTTCCGGGAGAAAAAATTATTGATAACTGTCACACAGTCATGCTGCCCTAGGGAGAGAACGCACAACGTTACAGTTCCTTTATGTGTCTCCACACAATAAATAATCTTTTTATATAAACTTATATATATATATATATAAATAAAAGTGCTTCTGTACACAGGCACTTCAATAGCTCTTTTCACCCACAAGATGTCGGAGTTGGTGCCTAATATTGAATCGTTCTGTGCTAGTTATGCATTGGGCCCCAGCACCGAAATGCTGCTAGTCTGGAACCAAGAACCGGGGCCGTCATGGGCTTGGGGACAGAGTCATTTGGTTGCCATGACAACAACGCAAGCAACTCAAGTTGTTTTCATGACTGGCATCAAAATGAGATGTAAACAGTGTGGAGGGTTTTTAAGATAAGGAAAAAAAAACATTGAATATTAAAATACTGCAACTGTGACTCAATGGTCCGAGAAGGAAACAACCGTTGGTGGTAAAAAAAAAAAAAAACTGAATAGGAGCTACACTGCTAATGCTAACGCTTACAAAACGTCTTTACAGCAACTACACACTCAAACAGCTACAAGCGATAAAAACATGCATCGGTCATCTTGCATGTAATTGTTGTCCACGGCAATGTCCTTGTGCTCGTCTAGATGCTGTAGGATTCGACTTTGGATGGTCAAAGCCAGTAATCCTTGCAAAACCCTTGACGGTTAGTATAATTTTTATGCTGTGCATCAGAATAGTCCTGTTTACATAATGGTTTGGCTCTTAAGTGATATTTTAAAAAGGTTCTGGTTTCCCTGAAGCAGCACCGACTCCACCACCACGTCAGTGGAAAAACAGCATAAATGGGCCTGATGTAAAAATAGTACACGTTTGCGGTTCTGAGCTGTTTGCAGTGCTCACGGCATTGTGAACTCACCTACAAAAGCGGCCATTTGTGCTGCTGTTCTGCCTACTGAGTTCACCACATCTGTCTCTGCACCCGCATCCAGCATCATCCAGGTGATATCGGTCTTCCCTGAAACACAAATAACGCGATAAGATGAAGCAGCAAAGCTTTAAATGACAAGTCCTAAAACCTAATAATGTTCACTGAGGGATCGAAGCGACAATTCACAGAAGCATATAACTGCAGAAGTGTACATCAGTGTCATTTCACTCCTGAAACAAAAACCGAATCATTATAAAAACGTCCACACGGCGATGCTAAGACATACCTGATAGTCCTGCGAACATGAGAGCCGTGTAGCCATGTTCATGCTCGTTGCAGTTGACGTCTGCACCATGTTGCAGTAGCAGCTTACACATGTCTGCCTTGCCCTTATACGCAGCATGCATGAGAGGCGTCATGCCATACTGAGAACATAAAGGAAAGTCTCAGAGGCTTGAAGTGAATCAATCAAAAATACACGGACTGGTCATCAAGAGATGCAAGAGATGCATTGAGAGAATTATTAACAAAAAATATATAGGCAAGCAGAGCAAAGAAGTGAAATAAATGAGAAACTCCATGATGCCTAAAGCCTCAATGTGACAGCCCAAGCCACTTTTAAACAAGAAACTGCCACCACCAACAGAGACGAAACAAATCAGCAGGGTTTAGGACCGCAGCTGCTTTGGAAGCCAAGTGTCCCTGACATCTGATTTTGGCAGGTCGCTGGTGGAGGATGCAACGATCTGCCACTGTTATATACTGACATGATGAGCTAAAACAGTACAGCAATAAAGATGTGCTTTTGGTTTAAGACTAGGTTTGATTGCGTTCTTTATTATTAAAACTGGGTTGCAATCTTGAGCATCTACACAGTCTTACCTCATCCAGGCAGTTGACTCTGACGTCTTTGGAGCCCAGCAATCGTGAGGCTTCCTGCACATTTCCTACAATTAACCAAACATGACAATGAGGGGTGCCAGAATAAACTTTAGCCACATTACCTACCACACATGCTCGTGCTGTCAAACATTACTCCCTAACTAGGTTCCTAACTCCCCTTACACATATACAGCTGAGATATGGATTTATACCTTTTAACACTGATGCACATCAAATCATCAGCATGACTAACAAGTGAAATAGCTTTGTACCAACACTGCCTTATTGATGCAAATTAGTGAGCTAATAATATAGCACAAATCTCAGCTAGTTATCATTAACAGTCTGTCAATAACAGGTTGCTAGCTATCATTAACAGTCTGTCAATAACTGGTTGCTAGCGATCATTAATAGTCTGTCAATAACAGGTCGCTAGTTATCATTAACAGTCTGTCAATAACAGGATGCTAGTTATCATTAACAGTCTGTCAATAACAGGATGCTAGTTATCATTAACAGTCTGTCAATAACAGGTCATAGTTATCATTAACAGTCTGTCAATAACAGGATGCTAGCTAGCTCAAATAGCTAACTGGCTCATTCCTAATCTCACAGTTGGTTATTTGTCTCGAGCCCTGAAGCATTTAAAAGTGATTCGTCACTTAGTCAGCAAACCGTCGCACTTGTTAAGTGTTCGTGTGAAATAAAACATCGGAACCCATCCGTGATGAACGCCGTTAGCGGCATCCAATCAATTAACCGAGTCAGCTAGCTGGCATGCTAACCGTTAGCTAGCCGTTATCGATACCTGCAGCAATAACCACCAGCAACTCCCTCTCGGTGTCGGTTAAATCTCCCTTCTTTGTAGCAGACATGACGAGCCTACAGCTAAACCCGACTTTTTTTATTTTATTTTATTTTAATTTAACTAAATAAATAATCAAACTAGTGTCGCTTAATGAGCAGCTTCGCTGTAGCCGCGTTCCCGCTCCGCGTCCCACCGCACGCGCGGGCTGTACCAACGGCCGCATTGAAGGATGTACCATGTGCACAGTAAAGGGGTGTGCCGCGTCGTCTTACGCTGTAAAGAACGAATTGCACGCTTTGTTTGTACTAGGATTTTACATAAAGGGACATGAAAAAGTGTCAGGACGTTTCGGAATGGAAACGCGGTCGCTCCATAGGTAATATACCAAGTCATATATATTTTTATTTTTATTTTGAAAGGACCCATGTAATGGCGCTCCTCCTGTCGTGGTGGTACAGGCCAGCAAAGCCTAGACAATTCATCCCGGGAAAAGCGCCTGCTTTAGTCACGTGCTACCTCTTAATGAACACGTGAATTTAAAAAACAAAACAAAACAAAAAACCCTGCTAATTATGAATTAGGCTGGGATGACATGGCTTCTTAATATATATACACACACACACACATATATATATATATATATATATATATATACAGAATCTGTCTATACACGTGTTATGCACGTTGCAGCAATAAAGCTAGTGAGGGATGTCAGCACGCATCCCATTCTTTTATTAATCACACCTTTCGCGACTGAAAATGATTGACAGAAAGCCCCGCCCATTGGACTTACGGTCCTAATTTGCATAATGTTGATGGGCACGCGGTCGGCTGCGCAGGTGCAGTCGGCTGCGCAGGTGCGTCATTACGCAGAGCTCCTTGCAGTGACGCGCCTCTTCTTTCTTAACCTCGAGGAGCTGCAGGAACTCAATAAAACCATCCAGGATGGCTTGTGGCGGGTTTGTTTGTTCGAAACGCACGCTTTGCGCGTTGAACGTTCTCTATATGGTGAGTCGCAGCCTTTTGGGGAAGATGCGTGCGTTTATTGATATGAATAATAAGAAAAGAAAAAGAAAAGACATTCACTTCTCCAGGAAGTGTCTGAAAATGGAGTTTATACGTGGTTTTTGTAATTGATTTACTTTCTACGGTTTTTATTAAAAAAAATAATAATTTAAAACTTTTTTTTAAAAGTATTATTATTATTACTAGGCTACTAATTCATGGCTGTTGAATGCATTGATGCAGAAGATCCAATCATTAATGAGAAACAGTCTTCAGTTTCAGAAGATTAAAGCGGTGACAGTAAAGGTGACTGTCTCTGTAACCCTGTGCAGATGGTGAGCGTGCTCCTGATCACAGTGGCAGCCTGGGGGAAATCGTTCGGACTGGTCTCCAGCTTCCGAGTGGTCGCTGCCATCATTGCAGTGGGGGTCTTTCTGTTCTTCATTGCGACCTTGGGTCTATGTGGAGCTATGAAGCATCACCAAGTCTTCTTGTTCTTTGTATCCTCCAAAATGAGCCACTGATTCAAAAGGGTTTTCACCCCCCCTTCGCTGTATGTGTGTCATCTTGTACCGTACACGCTTCCCCCTTATCGAAAACTACAGATGTGTTCATAGTAAGTCTTTCACAATGTTAATGTTCGCCAAGGTCAAGCTTTAATATTCGACTAAATATTGTCCAGTTCGGGTCTGTCTGGCATCTATATGTGTGAATAACCTTAACCGTGGACAGTACATGTTCATCCTTTTCATGGTGTTCGTTGTGCAGTTCTCGGTGTCGTGTGCATGCCTGGCTATCAATAAGGAACAACAGGTAAGCCAAACGAGTGCATTGGTTGGGTATCTCAATGGGATTCTTTGTTTTGATGGGAAGGCGTTATATCAGAGAAGTGAGAAAAACACAGTTTTACTCTGCACCACAAATTAAAGTAGACGTCTTGGATGTTAAAGTACTTTACAAGGCCTCTTTCCTTGCAGAAGCTACTTCTAGAGATCGGATGGCGCAAGTCTGAGGCCATGCAGAAGGATTTGGAGAGAACGCTGGACTGTTGTGACTTCGCCGAGATCAACTACAATGGAACGTGTGAAGCTGTAGGTTTTACTTATAAAGCCATAACATAAAGGAAACTGTTGCCATAACATGCACCGAGTAGAATTTTACATTTTGTAACTTTATTTTTGGACATTTATGCCTAGAAACTTATTTGAAATCAAATAAGTTTGCTGATCATATAGTATAGATCCATGATAAATCTTTTTATTTATTTTTCTCCATTATATGTTTTTTTCCACCATCGTGCTTCAATGTTTTTTGCATTCCTTTGACTACAGGTCTGTTTTGAACCGCGGACGTGCAAGCCATGTTCCCTAAAAATTCTGGTGTATGCTGATAATGCACTCCGCTTTGTGGGAGGAACGAGTTTGTTCTTCAGTTTCACAGAGGTAAGTGGGGTCATTTCTCAGTTAACCCGTGTGCATGGCCTTTCAAATAATGGGTTTCGGTTTACATGCTTATTACTCAACAAAAATTGTCGAATCAAGTGTGATTTGGGTAGTACAGAGTACAGTTGCTTAGATTTTGAAAAACATCAGCATTAAGGGGGAAAAAAAAGAATCAAATGCGGCTACTGTAGGTTTGGGATTTTGGCACTATGGGCTGAAATCCTAGTGATTTGACTTTTATTCTATTTAGCCTCTTTGTTCATTATATTCCTCTAACCACATCATATTTTAAGCTTTATTTCTACCAGATATTTATTTTTGTCATTTCAGATGCTGGGTGTGTGGGTAACATACAGATATAGGAATCAAAAGGACCTTCGTTTAAATCCTCATGCATTCATTTAAGAAGGATCATTCATTCAGAAATCTTTCATTCTAAACATGATAGTTATATGCTTAGCAGTATTTTAGTCTGTGGTTAAATATACTGCTATCTTACAGTGCTTGACACCTATACTGAATATGTGCCTGTTACTCTTCAGGACTTGCCACATGGTGAAATAGAAATCTTACCTGAAGAGTCGCACTTTAGTTAGACTTTGCACTGCAATGGAAATCTAATTCGTAATTAATGCATTTAACTGAAAATATTTGAAAATAAGTCACATGGCATATCGGTTCCCCTCTACAGATTGTGAATTTGGTTTCAACTGGCTGAGAAACACGTAATTTACATATTTCTAAGTTTGTGTCAATACAAGTTGGATAAATACTAATCAGACACACAATATAAAATAAGGAAGTGTTAAAAGAACTTGATGTAAATTAAAGTGAAACACAAAACTAATAATGAAATACTATATGGTCTTCATCAACTCTACAGCTTAACTCTGTTCGTCATTGCTTTGTAAACTGAAACCAAATGGAGATTGAAAAACTAGTTAAAAAAAAAAAAAAAAAAAAGGTTTTTCTTTTGTGATTATTGAAAGTGGAAACTGCTAATTTCCTTCTCAAGTCTCATGGAACATCTTTTACTGGGTCAAGTTAGCACACACAAGTATGTGACCCCGGCACAGTGACACACCGTCAGCATCCACGTGGTTGCACTCTGAACAGGACATGAGCAGGAACTGCTACGTCATTTATTTGGATACGGCTTAACCGCAGCGCCGTGATCTTACCCAACCAGATAAACACAGATGATTACTGAACGTGTCTACAGTGTTGTGTAATGTTTATTATGACATGAAGGAGGAAATGAATCTCCCTAAAATAACTTCTGTGGACTTTTTAATAGGTAGATCTATCAGGTAAAAAAATTTATAAAAATCTTGTGTACAAGTAATTGAGAGTTTGAGTACACTTAAATTGACACCACTGCTGTTGAAAATACTTTGGCTTACTGCAGTGTCATGCCATGTTGCACCAGTCTTTATAGTGCAACAGTGGTTTCAAAATAGGTGTATTACTACTTTCAATACTAACACAAGTTTTTGGTAGATTTGTAAGGTCACCTGTATAGTATTGTACCTAATGTAGTGGCCACTGTGGCCAAAATAAGTCATTACAGATTCTTCAGTTCAGTCATTTTGTGTAGCTTTGTCACTTATACTGTCACAAATAATCCTAATCTTGTAATATAAAAGTGTTTAACACTGACTGGTCTTTGCTTTATTTTTTATTGTTTTTCATTCCCACTTTTACTTTATTTCTTAAATCTCACAATGAAGCAGATCTTTGCTTGAACCATTATAGCAAACTAGTAAATTACCGTGTTAAAACGTGATTTTGTTTTAATTCATCTCGGCCCTTGAGTGATATTTTCTGTGATGTAAATCCGAGTCTTCAAGGAAAGCGTCGTCGAGAATGATTAAGTAAAGAGAAGCGTCAAGCTACAATTTGGGCATCCTGCTCTAAATACCTCCGAGAACCTGCTATCAATCTGAAACCCAGAATTTCCCCCATCACATCTTTTAAGAACCTCCTCAACTGCATTCAAATCTTTATTTGCATTGGAGAAGATTGTTATGGTTGTATCTTTGTCAAGTGCTGATTTGACATACTTTCCTGAAGCCTCTCCTCTTGACTGATAAGCATGGATAAGATGAACACTTATCAATAAAGGAGTGAGTGAACATCACACTTAGTCCTCTCAGTGGTGTCACATACTGTCAGCTCTAGAAGTATTGGCACCCTTGGTAAAAAGGGGGTGGGTGGGGGGTGTTAATTAACTTAATCTCACACTGAAAATATGAGAGCAATCTAACGTTTAATTGAAGTAAATTCAAAAACTACATGCCACAATTATTGGCACCCCTAGAAATTCTCATGACTGACTGCATTCTAGTGCAAATGCTGTTGACAGTGACACCGATCTATATCTGTCAGGTAAATTCAGTGTCCAACATGTAGAACAGAAAGCCTATAAAGGCATTTCTCCTTTTGTCCCATAGACCACAGGAAGATATCTTCAAAAATCAATATACAGATGACTTTTTCACACTTCAAACACCTACCAATGCTACATGAACAATGAGGAAATGAAGAGCAACTTCGTGTTCATCTGTTGCAAAGCTGTTTAATCTTAGGCATTTAACATTCAACGTTTGTTTGTTTTTCCCCTCTGAATTGCACAACAGGCAAGCTGAAGAGTAATAAAAGCCCTTCAAATAAAGAATTATTTGGGGCAATTCCAGCGTTATGGACGTGCCGTTTAAACTCATATTGACCTGCAATCTTTGCATCAATGAGACTGTCATGGACGCTGTCTTGTCACGTAACCTTTCAGAGAGAAAGCAGACCAATATTCAAAATTAAGATTCATTTACATATAACAGATATAAAGCAATTTATTAGCGTTATGGATGGGACTTTTTTTTTTTTTGGAGATAACATTTAACGACCTCTGCAGAAACATTATACATATAATATTAAAGAGACTTGAATGAGCACAAGTATAGTTTTAAAAAATACTTGAAAATATTTGTTGTTTTGGTATATACACACACATTACTGAAGAAAATGTGTTGTGTCTGAATCAACCCCTTCACAGACTATAGAGATCAGATGGCTGCATGGATAATGGATCCACGGAAATAGGAATCAATAATAAACTAAGAATTAAATCAAACCCCTCCAGCTCAACTTCAACCTTAGCTTTATTGAGAACATTGATTAGAAAAAAATATTTAATGGTCTTTTGCTCCCTCTCATGTTCGATTAATACATCGCCATTCAAATTCAAATCAGAGCTGTTAAATTTAGATCTAACTGGTGACTTAAAATAGTTTTCCCTCTGTGCTAACAAATTTCTTTTTCTATGGTAAGATTAACATTAGCATGGAATTGCCTTTTGTAATACCTTAAACAATTAAACAAAAGGTGCAAGGTATACCAAAATGTCAGTAAAAGTGACTCAGTATGACATGTTCACATTAAATCATTAAATGATATTGTTAAATAAATAGACACAGATCATGATCTTGTCACAGGGAGCAAGTAAGGAATCTTTCAGACAAATGTGCTGACAATGATGGAATAAGAAAGCATCTTTGATAAGCTTTGACGGGGTCTTTGAAATGAACCCGTCATGACATTTCCTCGCCTTAGGAGTCACAGATGTCATCTATACTGTGGCTTTCGTAACATATTCAAGTGTGCGAGCGTTACATATTTGACATTATCTTCCTTTTTATTGTCGTTTCCCTTCCCGGGTTCAACTGTGCATCCTTTTCATCAACAGGAGCAAAACGGCCATATGCCTGCACTCGGACAATCCAAAAATGCAGCCTTGTGTAATAATTTAATACTAGAGTCATAAGCAATCCTCAAGACAGCATAAAATCGCCTGAGAACTCCAAAATTCATTAAGATTCATTAATTTCAAATGATTAAAAGGAAACAGAAAGAGCAGACACATGCAACAGAGGAAGTAGGGCTATGGCACGAACATGTATGCTGGTTATGAGTCTGGTGGGAAGACTCTGTGTGTGTTGGGAAACCTTCTCGAGCTGAAGTTAGGGTCCTCCCGTACCCGTTGCTTGATGTCGTTTTTCATCTGAGAACGTGAAGAATAAATGATTAAACAGACGAGTCCGTTCAATCCAGTGCAAAATATTCTTGCATCATCGCTCTGTTAACGCCAAAAATCTGTGACTGTCAAAAGAATTGAGAGTTATTACGAATCAACAGTTGAAGATCATTCTAGCTGTTTTACTGCACAGAGAACTCCCGGTAAAGGGAAACCACTAATGAAAACCCTTTTGATGAGGCAACCGAGACGAAACTTGCATCAAAAAGGGCGGCAACGAATTATTTTTGGCATTTTGTCCTTGTTAAGCACTGAAAAAAAAAAAAACACACTTCACCCCCAAATGCACGTTACTATTTTTTTAGCACAAAATTCGAGTGATCTTATCAATCCAGTGAAAAATTGAAGAGAAAAAAAACAAAAAAAACAAGTGTCTTTCGAAATTCACATACATTCACCGAAAAAGACTTAAAACATTGATCAAAATGATTGAGATGTAATAATAAATAAATAAATAAATAAAGGCGCGGATAGAGAATCCACCTCGATTAGTAGATAAGATGAGTTTCCATCAATGTGCACCATACCTGTTGTGCATATGCTTCCATAAGTTCTGGTCTCTCGAGGTCTTCCTGTAAGGCACTGGATGATGTGACAGGCGTGACACCGACGGACCTCGCTGCTTGGCTCACTGACTCAGCGAGTGAGAGTCTGGGGCCGTCGCTCTGTGCTGTCTGTCGAACACACACACACTTTTTGTAATTGTGGGGCATGGGATCACTGAGGGTCCCTGTATATTACTGTTTTTAATCGCTTCTGAATATACTAGTTACTCGACACAAGGATACCAAATAAAACATCAAATAAGAAGGGGGAAATGATGTAGGAATGTTTGCTGACCAAAACCTCAGCGAGCTCCTCTTGTATGGTTGCCAAATGTTACCTTTCTGCGCTTTGCGGGCATTCCTTGCAAATATGCATCAGATAGAGCAGGCTGGGCCTTTATCTTCCTCTGGCTGATCAGATCCTGTCTAATGATGGGCACCCACTCCTGCAACACAAAGAGGTAAGACACTTTCAGTATTGCACTCTTCATGCAATTTCCCACACAAACAATATGGAAATAATTCCATGCTGTAGTTACACACCAGGGTCGAGGCTTGACAACTGAGAGTCATAGTGAGAATGAGTAGCAGAGTTTGCAGAATAAATAAAAAGCAGAATGGAGGGCTTACAGGAGGTAAAGCGGCTGTCCAGGCCTCGGCTTCTTCTCCAGGCTCCTCTCCACCCGCTGCTTTCCCCATCTCTCCAGCTGAACCCCCAACTGCCCCTTCCTCCTGGGAGCTAACCATGGCCTCCTCTGCTGTGGTGGCTGGAGTGGGAGAGCGTGTGTCATCCATCTGAGGATAAGACAGAGGTTAGAGTTTAGATTTAAAATAAGCAAAGACTATATATTGGTCGTAATGCACAATATTGAAATTCTGTAAAGCAAAAATTTACACAGCTATATAAAGAATATATATACCTCCATAGGATGAGTTTCTGACTCGCGTGTGGGGGCCTCTCTTGCCTCTTCACCCTGATATGAAATTTAATGTTTAAATGTATTGATTGACAAGGATCAAACATAGCATAATCAATGCTGCATCGGATTTTCTTCCTGTGTGTTTGTTTTTTTAATTTAAATAATCATAAGAGCATGTTGTATGGTAGTATATTGCACTTGAAATTGTACTGAAAATGTTATGTGTAAAATGGCAATGCATTCTTATACTTTAATTTAAATTTCCATTTAATATATGTAATTCTTGGCTCAAAATAAACATTCTAATAAAAATAAAATCAAATTTTTCATTTGCCATTTGGTGTACGACATGGGGCATTGTATTTACACACACGCTTTGACGCTACACGAAGAGTTCTATTTAAATGAAAATGCAAATTGGAAAATTCACAAGTAGATTCGTTGAGAAATGTAATTTACCTTGCAAGCATTTGCACGGTCTAAAAAGGCATTTGAAAAGACACCGTTCTAGAAAGATGCAGATATTTAAAATTTCAAATGGACACAGCGCCTCCTGCGTTAACCATCTCACATTCTCGCTGTGGGAAAATAGATTTAAAAAAAAAAAAAAAAAAAAAAAAAATGCATTCCAAGCTAACTGCAATTTCAAAGGCTCCCACCTTGTCAGTCAGCCCATCAGGACGGCAAGCGGAAAAGGCAGCCCTATGTGAAACGTTGCCGAAGATATGCCTCCATAATGCAAAAGGTATGGAATTGTTTACTTACTTTATTGTCAGTATCTGCTCAGAATGAGGAAAATAGGCAGCCACTTTTCTAGCTGAGCCATACCATCAGTTCAATTTTGTATTTTTAGTTTCCACCTTCAGGTGTTCAGTCAAGTAGCACAACATTGCTCATCTGCATTGCTACAGTAACGCCAACGAACTTTCATTTACACGCACGTTTCTATTATAGACCAGAGGTCTACACTGTAGACAATAGAAACTGCATGTGTGTCTGGTCTAAAGTCTGCAAGAATGCATTTAGGTTTGTGTGCGCTGGTCTTATCGGGACAGTCTCACCTGAGAGTGGACAATGTAATGAAGGATTTGCTCCTCTGTGACTGGCATGTGCTCCAGAATGACCTGCAGTCTCATAGTCATCATACTGGTCAACCAGTTCACCACGCTGGGGTTCACCTCTGCTGACATAGTCCTCTGGAGAGGAAGAGAGTGAGATGCAACGGGACGGTGTTGATTACATATTCACTTGTAATAAAACAAAAAGGAATACAGTGTGTCACAGAGAGAGAGAGAGAGAGAGAGGTTGTAGGTGCAGGACTGACTATGCGGTTGTTGATGACTGCGGTAAGGGCATTCTGCTCTCCTCTCAGGCAGTACAGATTGAGTGCCAAACACTCAAATAGAGCACGGTTACACAGCTGCAGCAAGCGTGGTCCAAATGTGTGATCTACAAAGGAGGAGAGACATAACCAGGACATAACCATACATGCTTCGTGTTATACGTCCCAACAAAGGACACGCAGCCCGAATTAGAAATTATTTATATTTCTTATTTGTAGCAGTGATAGCTCAGTGGTTATGGTTTTGTACTAGTGACTCGAAGATTGTGAGAGCGCCACTGTTCGGCACTTGAGCAAGGTCCTCTGCTCGTATTCTCCCCTATAAGCCACTTTGGATAAAAGCATCTTCCATATATATATATATATACATACATACATACATACATATACACACACACATATATAATAAAATGCTTTGGCTCAAGACGGGTATGTGTGTGTGTGTGTATATATATATATATATATATATATATGGTGTGTGTAGGCCATCTTGTCCGCAAAAGGGTCTGTGTGGCGGCAGGTTTTCATGACAACCAAGACAGGAGCACTCCTGATTTGCAGCCACACTGGCCCTTTGCGGATAAGACTGTCTAACTCCAGTTAAAGAGTCCACCGAGTGTTCGGTTCTTGGCGTTATCTCCATATTCTAGACTCATAAAATCGTTTTTTAAGATGCTATCTATGGCTATTGTGAAGATGCTCTGTGAGGTAGGTGTACATTGTAAATTCTATGAGGACTTTATACAGCCAGAATGGAAATGAAGCGTTAAAACGAAATGTGCATATTCATCTTAGCCAGCTGTTATAAAAGCCTGTAACGTACTTCAGTGTTTCTGGACATACCTGTGCAGCGCAGAATGTGTGTGGCAATGCAGGTAAGTTGCTGTCTTAAAAATGATCGGTTTGTCTGGGTGATGTCCACCCCATCCCGAACTGAAACTGTTGACTGAGACAGAGAGAGAGAGAGAGAGAGAGAGAGAGAGAGAGAGAAACAGAAGACATACCCAATAAACACTTTAATAATATTCCATGTACGTGCAGTGAGCGTAACACTGAAAACTGGATTGATGCACTTACGAAACTCTCTGTGATATATTCATCTAGTTCTCTGATCAGGTTATCAGAAGCTGCCTTTGGTTGAGAAAAGGACAAGCAAGATAAACAGAAGAGAACCATTAGAGTGAAGAGTGAAATAAAACACCAACAAATGAACGGTACACAGAACAAATGCGTAGTGTTGACGTACTGCGATGTTGGCCTCGGTGGGCTCTCTGCCCTGCAGATAGTGTTCTGAGAAGAACTGGGCCAGCTGGGGCTGGATACGGCTTAGCGGCTGAGCCTGACCATGGAGCAGCAGCACCATGTCCACCATGGAGAAGTTCTGGCACACAAGAGTCAACAGGTCCCCAAAGAAACCTACACACAGAGTTAAGCCTCTATTAAAGGAATACTCCAGCGTTTTTCAACCCAATATCCATCTACCGCATTTGTAGTGCTGGCGATTACCACACACAATACTGTCGACACGGATCCCTGTACCGAGAAAGGAACAGAAAAGCCAATGACTCGAAACATACTTATATTGGATGTCTAAGGGCAGTTGTTGGGCAGTCAATAAATGTTTATGTAAACCACATGTCGAATGCGTCAAAGGTATTTGTAAATTAAGCTCAAAATCTGTAGCATTGTCCTTTCATGGGACTATTTTTTCAGAGGGAAGAATTTGTGGTGACGCGTTACTGATGTAGTTGTACGAGTCCGATTCCACATGTATAACACAAACCCTTAGGGAAAGTGCGACCCGAATGATTTTTGCTCCAGTGGTCGAGAGCAGCATTGGTTAAGACATTCTCTCATCCTAAGACTAATGGTTATGAATTAACGTTATGTAGTCGAATATTTTAAACGTTTATTGACAGAATTCAACAACTGCCCTTAGGCTTCAATTATAAGTGAGTTTTGTGTCAACAGGTTTTCTCAGTACAGGGAAACATGTCGAACTTCTTTACCCGTGTAATCACTGATACGCTACAGATGTGGTGGATAGAGACCAGGTAAAAAAAAAAAATAAAAAATGCTGAAGTATTCCTTTAAGGCACAAAAAAATTAAGCTGGAGACTCGATGGAATCTGTATGTATAATTAAAAATAGGAAACGTCTCACCGAATGATATCAGAACATCAGAATGTCAAAAATAAATTCTGATACAACAGTTGAGATGTATAATGATTGGCCATCATTACCAAACCCCACAACATAGAACTAAAATCAATATTCAATAATCTTGTAAGTCAAAAATTTCCAGACGTTACACAATGACGTCAGTAAACACTCCAAGCTTGGCATAACAGCAACTACAGAAATAAAAGCTTCTAAAGAGCACATGAAGGCAGTCCGAGAAGCAAACTGTTATCTGTTATATGGAGAAACGCTCACCCATGGCCTCTCCTGTGCTGGGGGTAAAAATGTTGCTGGTCTGGGAGAGTCTCTGAATGAACTGAGCGATGCTCTCCGTGTTGCTCTGTGGGGCACCTAGAGAGCCCATCATAGTGGAAAGGACCCCCTGTACTATCCCAGTGAAAAGCTCCGTGTTCAGGACTTCTTCAGGTGCTGCCCCTGCTGTGGGCTCGGGTTGTTGTTCAGCAGTTGGAGGAGTAGGGGTGGGGCCTGAGGGTTGAGCTGTGGGGGGCTGAACATGGGTCTGTTGTGAGGCCTAATACACACACACACACAAGTTACCTTACAGAAGCCTGAATGCACATTTTAAATCACAGTCGACATTCAGGTCATGATAAGAGCAAACGTGAAATATGGGATAGGTTGGGCAGTGGTAGCTCAATGGTTAAGTTTCTGTTATCGTGGTCAAAAGATCCCAGTACTGCCAGAGAACCACTGAGCCCTTCAGCAAAGCCTGAACCCTCAAGTGCTTAGTTACATGCTTGGATTGTATTCTGCGTGCAAGCGTCTGCCGAATGAATAAATGTAAACGTATAAACCTGCTTTTTGAATTACACCTAATTGACTGTGATATTAGTGAGCTAAGCAAGTGTTAGATATCTTTTTAACGGTATTGGTCGATTCCTGTAGTGGCATATTCATTTATTCAAGTCTAATTGTGGTCATATTTAGCATTTTAAAAATATCATATTTTGATTTAAAGCTTTAAATACTTTAGAGAAGAGAAGATTTGAATGTACAGTGAAAGAAAAAGCTGTTTTAAAAATGTTTAAAATGATCAAAAGCGATAAAAATAATGTAAAAAAACTTGACCTAGGTCGGGCAACGAACAGAAAACATCTACTAACAAATAGGCTACCTAGATAAATATGTTCAGTATTGAGCTGCTGCCGAACCTGTA
The DNA here is from genome assembly GCA_028565825.1 of Olivaichthys viedmensis. Classification (NCBI taxonomy): domain Eukaryota; kingdom Metazoa; phylum Chordata; class Actinopteri; order Siluriformes; family Diplomystidae; genus Olivaichthys; species Olivaichthys viedmensis. The sequence continues at coordinate 15,842,866 of JAOUQW010000047.1, read as the reverse complement.
TGAAGTCAGTGACTCCCTGAATAAAGGCAGGTATTCCTGGCATGGTCACAGTAACAGAAGGATTTGCTCCTGGAGCCTGGCCAGCAGCAGCCATCCCTCCCAGGACAGAGGCCAGTAGCTGGTCCAAGTTGCCCCCGTGGAGAGCCCCCTGAGGAGGCGCAGGGGGCGCGCCAGGCTGGGGAGCAGTGCTCGCAGTGGTGTTTGTGGAGTGTGTGGGTCCTGAGGCAGCGGTGGCAGGTTCAGACGTCGGTGGGAAGGTTGAGGAGGAAGAGGATGAAGAGGAAGACGAAGTGAATGTATGAGAAGAGGAGGAGGTAGTGGCTTCACTGGCTGTAGAAATAAAAAAGAAAAAATGGTCATTGCAAAACGTGTGCCTCTATTCCTTTCATTCCAAAAGTAAAGAACTGCAAGTATTGTAAACATACTCATCTGGCCCGAAACCCCGGTCAAGAGCTGTCCCACCATTCCACTTATCATTTGATTCAGAGCAGCTGGATTCATGGGTGTAGCCTTTTACAGAGACATAAATACACACAGAAATGTAACGGAGATGATACATGAACTATAAATATAAATGCGTAAATAGGTTATATATTTTAGACCCTCTTTGATGGTTCCTGGTTTCCAAGCGTTTTTCCATGATACATGCAAGTTAAGGTGCTAACCTGGCCTGGCTGTTGGCCCATCATAGGAGGAACAGCAGGTCTCAGATTGATGGTAGTGCCTCTGGTGGTGAAGGAAGGGTTTGCCATGCGGTGGGGAAAGGAAGGCAGGGTGAAAACAACCCTAGCTTGATGAGGGTGAGGGGGAATGGGAGGGGCAGCAGGGCCTGTACCAGCGGGGCCGGTACCGGCGGGACCAGTACCAGCGGGGCCGGTACCGGGGGGGCCTGTACCAGCGGGGCCGGTACCGGAGGGGCCGGTACCGGGGGGGCCGGTACCACCAGGGGCAGGGCCTGTAGCATGGCTTGGGGCCTGTTGTCCCTGTTGACCAGCATTTGCCATGGCCATGGCTTGCTGGGTAACTTGGTTTACAATGGCTTGCATGAATTCTGGAGGTAGACCAGGTATCTGTATAGGAGTGGTGCCTAGGATGAAAATACACAGACACACATGAAAACACCACACATCATATACATCAGCATTAGAAACATCATAAAACTACACTGTTGTTTATAAACAAACCCTCATTGAGAATACTGGCTTATGAAAAGGTATAAGAATAAATGGCTTTAGGGATATACAGTATGTACCTCGTCGCTGTCCAATGAAAAACATGCATCTCCACTTTTTTTTTTTTAAACTTATCATATATGGAATGTGGGCAAAAACCTCCGTCTACCCCACAGCAGCTAACATCTAAATGACCAATGAAACGCTGACTCATCACACCGTGAATTTCAGATTTATTGTGTACGATTAATGATATGGAAAAGTGTTTTTTCATGTTCCTGGAAAAGTGTTTTTTCATGTTCCTGAAAAAGTGAAATTTTGGAGAGACATGTTTTTCATTGGACAGCGACGATATTAGAACGGACTCAAACAGAAAAATCACTGAGTGCAGCTTTAAGGAAGGTGTTCATCTCTCACCAGGTTGTCCACTACCAGCAGCATTCTGTTGTCCAGGGGTCTGACCATTGCTTCCATTATCTGAAATGCAAAATGAGATGCACATTTAAAGATAGAAATGCAAAACACACCTGTACACACACACACACACACATACGACCACGCACACAAAAGACCCACCATCCATGTTAATCTGCATCATCACCATTGGCTCCATGGTTTGATGGCTTATGCGCATCACTCTGGGCCCTGGCTGTCCAGCCTGCTGATTGGCCATACCTGGCTGTGGGGTGGGTGTTTGTCCCTGCCCTTGGTGCTCTGATTGGTCAGCAGGTTGAGGGTGACTCTCAGCTGTTGGTCTGCCATTCGCTGACATGGTCACTGTGGTCCCCAAATTAACCTACAAGAACATATGAATCAAACAAATGATCATTTTGTTGTAGTCGCAGCATGCAGCAGCACAGTTTCCCTAATAATAACAATTTAATAACCTGATACAAAGTGGGATTGTTATGTAGGGCTGGCCCGAACCGCATTTTACACGCTTTGAATATCGAGTAACTAAACACTCGTTCTCAAAACCACCCTTAAAACCAAACACATTTACGTTTTATAATTAACCAGAATTTTTAATGTTACTGCAGTTCAAAAATATATCCAGTAGGCTGTATTATGTACGATGTATTAAAATCAGCCTGATTCTCCTGTTTAAGACACTGAATTTCCTTTACTATTGTTCAATCCTTGCTGCCTGTGCCTTCCCAACCACTCTCTCCTCCATAGTTCGCGTTTTGTCATCTTCCATTTTTCTGTTCAAATGAGTGATAAAAAAATTCGACGTGAGAACTTGCTGCTTGTCAAACTAAACTGACTAAACTTGCGTGCTGTGCGCACCACTATACTGCCACGTGTAAAGAGAGCAGTAAAGTTGGGATTTTGAACATTGTGTCGCGTACACTTGGTATTACCTGTAAGGGGATGGGATGCACTCCACCTGGTGGCAGAACAGAGGAAGTGTAGTGAGACATGGGCCGGATAACATGCAGGTGACGGGGAGGAGCGCTTGATAGATTACAACGCAGATCACTCAGTGCAACCAGAGCATTCCCCAAGAGCCGAAGAGCCTCTCCCACCAGGTTTAGAACGTGCTGGTCCTCCTCTCTCTCCTGTGTCTGCACAGAACCCATTTCTCTTAGTCACTTAATAAAATGAGCAAGACGGTCGGTCACAAAGTACAGACTGGGAATTTCAGCTAAATTGAGCAACAAATCTACGATCATGTATGAACAACTAATGCATTCTGTGTGTATGCTTTTAAAACTACTGATGACACTGTTTACCTTGGAGAAGGAATCGGTACTGGGAAAATATTCCTCTGCCACAACACTGTCCCAACAATATAATACATTATTTATATTTTTTGCTATTAATTAGTTAATCAGCTGCTGTAAGAAAATTAACTTGACCCCCGTTTTCCAACAACAACGCGTACTGTGAGTATTAACTTATAACTACACCAGGGTGTAATACATTTTTGATACAAACCCTTGATCTAATGATATAGGAAAATATAAAATAGATATTTTACATAGACATAAAATAGAATCACTGGATGCAAATTCACGGCATAATATAACGTACTTATCATTATATAAATGAAGAATATGCCGGTCACTTGCTTACATTATTATTGTAATCAGCGGTGGTGGCTGCCTCCAGGATGGCGTGAGCTCTCTGGATGAACGGCTGGAGCCTCTCTTCTACTCTCCTCAGCTCTCCTAACATCTCGACCAGCTCTGCAGGGCTGGGGTGACTGATGGGAACACAAAAACCCAAAATAAATATGCTTTTCGGTGGGGTTTTAAGATTTCAAAAACCTCTAAAGAAAAAAAACTCTCAGTTTAGTCGTAATCCAGGACCAGATACAAACTAGAGCTGATACACTGGCATGCAATAATCAAGTCAACCAAAAAATGCTCATATTTTTATTTCAAGTTCATATATCTGATGAGCAAGTCATTGAATGCTTGTTACTGACTCCACAGACCGCAATAAAGATGCGAGCCTGGGTTATACACCACGTACAAACTATGAAAAGGTCAAATTGTCTCTGCAAAGCTTTATAATGGTATCGCTCATACTGTAAACTTCATGACCTTTAATACGACAGCGATTTTAAAGGGAAATGTTTATTTAACTGAAGTTACACTCGCTTTGTGCTTCAACTTCACTGTACGTCAGTAGTGAAAGTTCATTTTAACATGTGCAGTACATTCTTGGTCAAATGACGGGAGAACCCACAGGAGGGTGCTACATGGAGTCTTTGTAGGGCTTCGCTCTGGCGTGCTTCCAATGATGACATAAAATGATAAAACAGAAGAATTTATTGCTCCAAAAAACCAAAAGAATGAGTAAAACACTCATGCAGCACCATCTTAAGTGTGAATCAAGAGGTCTTCTCAATTAAAACAACCCTGTATATATTGTTAAGACACTTAATACACTTTTATAATCACAGTAAAAATAAGGATTTTAAGTTCAATGGAAACATAAAAACAAAGGAGAGTTTTAGCAATTACTACTCGCTCAACATCAAAAATAGTTGCAAATATAACCAATGTGGTGGCAGTGTACGGCTGCTTTCTAATTTATTCATAACATTACGCGACCAAAGCTTTTACCTGCAGCCAATGGCTTTGCTAAAGACTATTAATAGGACTAATACGACTATTAAGACTATTTGCAAAAAACTATTAATGCTAACCAAAGACGCCTGACCATAAAATAATAAAACTTACCCTTTTAAAAAAATGTTTAAATGATTTAATAATAATTACATTAAAATCCATGTAATTAAGTAGTAATTTCTGGTAAGTGTTTCAGTGTCTGTCCTTACTTGGGGCCTGAAGAAGGAGGAGGTGCACCATCAGTCTGAGTGGAGGTAGAGGATAATGGAGGGGAGCTGGGTGGAGGAGGGGACGTGTCCATGGGCTGGACAGAAGGAGAAGGTGTGGAGGTGGAGGAAGAAGGAGCAGGTGCAGAATCCTGAGCTGAGGGGACATCCACAGGCTGCCCCTATAAATACGGTAAACCCAGATATTGAACACGAGTCAAGAAGTCAGCTATTCTGAAATACATAAACGATCTTTCCTAACGTAGCCATTCGTTTTGTATTCTAACTGTATAGCCCGAACGTCCTGAATTTTTTTAATTTGTTATCTTTTTTTGTTTGTTTAGTTTATGCTATTCTGAATCTTGCAAAACCTACTGGATAGCCCATACATTTTCTACATGGACGTCAATTCAATACCTAGCCTACAATACAAATTAGCAACTAGCTTTTCATAAGTGATGTGAAACGTACCTCCAGTCTCTGAATCAGGGCAATGGTGTCCCTCAGCAAATTTTCAGCCAGGAGCAGCCGCAGCCTGGGTTCACTCTGCAGGGTCTGGTCCATATCAACATGCACGTTCACTGAGCCGTTGCTCTAAAAGATCAAGATACACACAACATTGCACGCAGTACTTCGAACAGAGATTTAAAATGTCTGAAGCACACTCTTACCCCATTACTGCTGCTGGCTCGTGTATTCCTGACACCCTCTCCCAGGCCTGTCATTATCTGCTGGATAGACATCTGAGGAAAGACGTATGCAAACGACATTAAAAATTTCACAAGAGTAATTACAGTTCAGCTGTTAAAGGCTCTACAGGAAACCAGGCTATTTTCCTCAGGTTTTTCGCTGGCAGCGATTCTAGTGTGTATAACGTGTTGTGTGCTAGGGCCGTTAGAATACCATTTAGATTTTTCATATCATTTACGCAGTCCAAAAAACTGTTTTACTTTTAGTCGGCTAACAAAGGTCTATTGAAACGTGCTTCCTCAACTTGAGGCATACTATATTTTCACATATTTTTTTAAAATCATATATCAATATTCTATGGGTCATGTGCGTCACAGAGACAACATCACAGAACATGACAATACTGTCTTACTCGAACATTACTCGAAAGACATCTGACATTATTATATATTTTTATTTTTTACATTTGACCACTCCAATAAAGAAAGTCCATGCCTGAATTTGCTGGGGGTCCATGATGTTCACCGGGAGATTAAGTGTACCAAGCATGACATAGCTATTGGCATTGCGGTCATGTGTGGCTCCATGAGGCATGCCCTGAGGGTTAGTGGTGTTTCCTGCCTGCGAGCCTCCTGAAGTCCCGGCTACTCCACCTGAGCCAGATCCTGACTGGTTGGCCTGGGGTGGGGCTCGTTCCACCAGGTGAATTACTTTACCATTCACATCTGCAAACACAGAAACAGAAACAATGAAGAAAAAAAAGAAAGAAAAAAAGACAAGCACAAAAAGGAGAACACGTGTTCTACTTTCATATCGAATGCCATGGTCAAAAGATATGAAGATTTGTCCTGAGTAATCAAAAGCTATTTGTAACTTTTGTAAGCTTCGGTGCTTGCCATTTCATATACATCGTAAAAAAATAAATAAAAATAAAAACAACAACCAGATTTCTCATTTGTTGGATTTTACCAAAAAGCTCACGGCCAGAAAGCCCTGATGCTAGAAAGCAAACAAGCACCTGGTTAGCTGTGCTTTAGAAGTTAAAAAGAGTCTGAACTTCACCTTAAAAGCAGACATGTAAAAAAAGGCATAGTGACACTGCACAGTAGTCAGTAGAAGTGCATAGATCCAATATTGAGCATCAGTATAAGACAGATATTAGTCTGATCCACTGATGCGTTATTTATACATGATACAAATGCGCATGATGTCGTCTGACAACTTTCTTCTTTTTATGCAATGTGGGTAGAGTCAAAAAACATTGTCTGAAAGGAAATAATAGCAAATGTGGCATCTTCACATATCAGTATTAAGTACCGGCCTATACCAAGAGCTCCGGTATCCGTATCATATTGAAAATGAAAAACAAATTTGTGCATCCTAGCGGTTAGTTGGGGTAGGCGATAAGGCAAAAATATCATATCATGACAGTTAAAGACACTTTCATGATACACAATATATCACTATATTCATGTTTGCTAACAGAGTGTCAGAAAAACAGTACTGTTGCAATTTAAAAAACTGAATTCAGTGACACCATTATTAACAGCTACAAAAATAAATTAACACAGATAAGGAGGGAAAACAGAACATTCGGTACAAAAACATATCTTAACGTCCAGCTACTTGTGAGCGTCTGCAATAATGGAGTCAGACAGTGTTAAAAATACTGAGCAAAGTATGTACGATACCTGCAATATCTCAGAAAATTGTACCGTGATGGAATTTATGACAATATTGATATCATATCATTTCAGCCCTAGTTGTCTACAATATTCAGTTCATTCATGCCATCAACCATTAGGATTTTCCCTTAAGGACTAACTGTACAACGAAACCAGTTCTAAACCAGTTCTGGCCTTTCAATGCCAATGTAAAAAAAAACTCACTGTATTCTGCCAACGTTTTCTCATCTTGAAGCACTCTTCCCTGGTAGATCAGCCTCTGTTTATCAACTGGTATTCCGACTGACGGGGATATATGCTCTTTAAACTCGTTCACCGTGATCTAGGGAGTAAAATGTTAAAGGTGTCATTTTCATTTCGGAGAATTTCCAAGTGACTGAATAGAAAGATTTAAGATTTTTATTGTCATAGGCACAGGGAACAGACAGTTGCAGTGTACAATGAAATTCTTACTTTGCACTTCCTACCGGCCATCAATAACAAAACAATAAAACCCTATATAAAATACTATAGAGAAATAATTAAAGTCCTATGAAAAAATAAGTAACATTTAGCAGCTTCTGTAGTGCAAAACGGCAAAGAAATGCATTCTTAGAACTCACAATTATAATTGCATTATTTCTTAAGAAAATCACATGAAAATTAAATGTACAGTGGGGTCCAAAAGTCTGGGACCACATTGCGATATCTGGGATTTTTTTCCCTATTGCCACTGTACTCAAACGCTTTGCTGAAACTGGCTCAGTCGTATCCAAAGCACGATCAGGCTAAAAGTGAGCACACCATCAGAAGAGCAATCCATAAAGCTTTGTTCACTGAGAGAGTGAACAGCAACTTCATCACAGATACAGAATGTGCTGAATAAAGAACGAGAGACTCCAATCAGCAAAAGTA
>JAOUQW010000047.1:15818954-15829991 GCA_028565825.1 Olivaichthys viedmensis | reverse complement strand
CTAACCGACCACCGCAACCTAGAATATGTGAGAGCCGCGAAACGCCTCAACCCCCGCCAAGCACGTTGGGCCTTGTTTTTTACCCGCTTTGAATTTACTCTTACGTATCGACCGGGGTCCAAGAATGTCAAAGCCGACGCGCTGTCCCGTGTGCACGACGGGGAAACGGTCCAAACCACCTCGGAATTCGATTGATCATTCAATTCAAAAGCTCAAATAAGCCTAAATAATTGAATGTGGAATTGAAGTCTTATCTCAATGAAGTTTTAGGAAGAACAAAAGGGGGAAAGAGGAGAGAGAAAAGCCTAAAAGTAGGATGAAATATAGCCCAGGGGCATAGCCTGGCATTTATATTCTGATAAAGCATTCTCTTGGTTTCCTAAATACCAAGCAAGTAGTATAAAAGAAGCCAAACACATACATGTATGTATGTATGTATGGAAACCACTTAGACGCACTTGTTCTATTTATCTTTGCGGAAGTGAGTAATTTACAGCACATATTTCGGGAATTACTTTGGCAAGCAATAGAACTGTCATCCTCTTTTTAGTTCATGCCAACATTATTCTCCAATAAGTGCCAATATCCTCCTTTTTCAAGCCTTCTACCCACTCATCCCTCTCTATAATTTTCCTTCTCCCCTCTCCCTCCATCTTAACTGGTGTGTGTCCACTGCAGACTCTCAGGCCATCTGGAGGTGTGTATCACATGCTCGGCCTACATCACAGTTCTGGGTGAGGAGGTACGGAAGATGAAAGAGCACTTCTGCTTCGGGCTGTCTGAGAAAATGACAGAGAGACAGCAGGCACAGTTCAAAATGCCACTATAAATTTAGTCTTGCATGTGGCAATCGAGGAATATGGCTAATAGTTTCTAAGCAGTGATCTTGCATAAGTGGTCTGATTTATTGCAGTCGTCCAAATGTCCATATCATGTTGTGGGACAAGGTTTTGGATTGGTACTTATTTGAGGTTGTGGAGGATAGATATGGTATCGAAAAACATTTTTAAACTCCTCATTTAAGCAATGTGGTTATCACAGAAATGTGATTTTTGTAGCTATTGCAAATATGTTTCTATGATAACGATCCAATTTTAGGGAAAAAGTCTATACTCAGACCATTTGTCCAACATTTTTGAGAACCATTATCTCACTTTGCTGAAAATTTATATAAGCAGGCATGTACTGCCCAGAATTTCAAGTAGGACTGTTGTAGGAAGTAGGATTTTTAAGTTTGTCAAGCAAATATAGTCCACTGTAAACATCTAACAGGTCTCTCAGCTTTGCTGAAAGCCACTTTTATTCAGCTTTCATGGGTGCTAAGGCTGACTTAAACACCTAAGTGAAGTGGCCTCTTTAAAGTAAAAAAAAACTGCACTCAATGTGTTGGTGCATATGCGAAAATCGATACTTTTAATATTGTGCCCTCGAATAATTCAGCAGATCAATACGAAGTAATGAACAAAACCCTTTGCTTGTATATGTTTTATTTATATACAAGCAACCTAGCAGGCATGAAACTGAGAAGACAGAGAAAGCATCAGTATATTTTGTGACACAACAGTGATTATGCTGTGTATAACGATAGAGACATTTCATCGAGCCGTGTGAGGTCATTGGAAACAGTCTGGCAGTGTCCTGCAAATGCATTTCAACAGGTTGTGTTATTCCAGGAACACATTTTTGTCGGGACTGCGATTGGTTGTTCATTATGCACTGAATGTTTTGTCCTTTTATGGGACATCAGACAGAATAAAGCGCAGGATCACTACGGCTTTATGTAGTTGGCACGGAAAAACAAATGGCATCGCCAACATGATGAAACAATCCAAATGAAATATGTCACCAACATAATGAAGGTGAGTCAGGTTGGAAAGTTGGCTGAACATCCGGTTTACAACATATCAGTAAAATCTGGATATAGACCTTAGCCAACTTTTTTTTTCCTCAGAAACGAGCAGGATCACTTTACACAGCTTGACTTCGGAATCCGTTCCCTGAATATCAGCACATAAGAGCGATGTGTTATTTGCAGGAATAAGTTCGCTGTTGCTACATTTGACTCAGCGAAGTGTGTATTCCAAACTAGTATTCAGAGCAGAACAAATCCTCACACTATAGCCTGCTCTAACTGTGATATAGAACCACTGTTTTCTTCCCTCTCTATATAAATCCAACCCACGCTTTACTTTAAAGCGTGAACTAGTATCTGGAATGGCAAAATAAATATCTTATACAGTCAAAGAATAGATACAGCAGCTGCTTATGCCCTTAATAAGGAAAGGAAGAAAAAAAAAAACCCATTGCAGACAGGTATCATAAACCCATGTCTTGTATGGACAAGTGACATAAGGCCATTTGCTGCGCCTATCAATAGGAAGCAGCTTGCAAGTTCAGGGCTGAATGGCTTTGACAGCACACGTCACCCATGCTGCTATCGCTCTCATGCTGTCACAGTAGGAGAGACCCTCTCCACAACGACACTAATTACATCTGTTTCCTGTTTCCTCTGTTCAGTCACAGTGTGCTTGCGTCTGTCCCATCACGCCTGTGGAGGTTGAATGTCATCAATAATTGGTTCGTTCCCCTTTTCACCACCACCACAGACAACCTGCAGTGTCACAAGCCGCGCGAGCGCACAGTGGTCTCTAAAACAACGCATGTGGTACTTGGTTATCTGGAAAGAATCAGGTGGAGATAAAAAAGACCTCTTGCAAGTGCTGAAGGAGCTGTGAGGGGAATAGGTTACTGTTATTGAGTGGCTTATCTTTGACATTGGTAGACATTTGGCTCCCTCTGCAGCACAGTGCATGAAAACCTTATCAATGTTCTGTCTCTGTCTTTAGCCAATACTCTAAAATATGCGGCACTTCGAATTTAATAAGGTTTTAATAAGGAAAAACATAAATGACAGGAAAAAAGAACACCTCTTTACACAATAGTATAATACTTTCATTCCACAAACCTTACTGACTTTATTGACTTATACTATATACTACATGTCCATACAGTCGCCTCCAGAATTATTTGCACCCGTCATGCAATTAGTCTCAGAATGCACAATGATTCGAACTTTGAGGCGGATGGGCTACAAAGGGAGGCCCTACCCAGTATTAGTATAGTATTCCTAATAAAGTGCTCAGTGAGTGTATACTGTATGTATATACAGTATGTGTGATTAAATTACGTACATCACCACATTATCTAGGACAAGACCAGAACAGCTGTTCACAGAAAGGTGATTAGCACATTAAATAGACTGATAGTGCCAATCATGTGAAAGGTAATATCATTCTTTTGCATATTCATGTGTATATTTTTGCTTTCTTTATAGTGCTGGTGTCATACAGTGTGTTGGATGGCATTTCTATACAACAATAAGTGTCAGGAAAACTGAATACTGTATTATGTAGAATTTACTAGGATGAAATGGCAGACAGGTGAAGGAAATAACTTTACTCTTCCCCCAAAGCATATGGATGATGCCAGTTTGCTTAAGTCAGAACACATTCATGCCCTGAAACATATGGCCTGAATTTGTCTGATGTTTGTCTCTAAGATTTGAATTCAGTTCTTGGAATCAACAAATGCTTTGAGGTTGATCTATATCCATTTTCTAAAAGACAAAGCTCTCTAATTCAGCATAATTTCACAGCAGCTCCGATGACGCTTTACCACCTGGTCTAATAATGAATGTGACAGGATTAAAACCAAAGCACCATGCAGAATCTCCGGTTGTGGTGATCCCCAACACTTGGTGATGTAATTGCACCTTGAAAATGTGCCAGTAATCCCAGGATTAGCATCATTAACATGCTCAGAGCGCGGTAAACCTCATTTCCATATCAGAGTGCTGTTTCATAAGTGACATTTCTGCTGGGTTGGTCAGGAGAATTTAAGAGGAGCAAAAGGGTTTACTTTGTGGCTAGGTAAAATCTTGATGCATCTTTATTATTCATTTAATATTATTATTCATCTAATTTCTCCTTAGAATATTTTTCAAAGGAATCATTAAATATGAATGGAATCTGATCACATTTCAGCTAGAACACTTACAGCGCACGCCGAATGTATGTGTGTGTCTATGAGTGTGTGTTTTTGCTCTCTCTTAGTTAAGACTTGGCTATGTTTGGAAGCTGATGAGGACTCAGTGGGACGCGTGTGGGACTCAGTTGGAGCTGCAGGATGTCCTGAGCAGAGTGTGTGACTGACTGCAGAGACGCCCATCAGGAGAGAGGCAGCCCGCTAAAGCATAAGCCTCTCTCACTCTGTTCTGCCAGTTCTCCAGCCAGCAGGAAGACGGATAACAAGACTCTACAAGCCAGGCGTTTTCCCTCCCTGTATGCCTGTATGGTCGATGGCATGGGATTAGTCCTGTGTGCTCGTTTTAGAAAATATTTGGCTATGCCATATTGTACTGCAGTTTCAGAAATTCAGTTCATCAGATTTAACATGGTCCTTGTAAACACAAGCAGTACCGTTGAGCATGTGTTTCTGTGTGCATGACTGTGTGCGTGTGGTATGTTGTGTGTATTTGCATGTGTGTGTACTTTAGAGCTTTGCAGCAAAAACCAAGAATAGTGTGGGTAATTGTTTTCAATCATCTAGGTCTTTCTAAACATCTCGTAGTAGTAAGTATTAGCAACTGGATTTGTGTTTTTTTATCTCGAAGACTTTTTGCCACTCATCCGAGGGGCTTAATCGGTTCTACTGATCTGTTCGAACACATGTCTAGTCACCTAGAACTGGGGTTCTTAAACAGTCAGGGACCCCTTCCAGTGTGTATAAATTTCCACAGATCACAGCACAGATGTATTATATGAACATAATCCAACTGTTTAAACATTAAGCTCAAAAGGCAAATAGGTTCTAGCATATTTATTGGAGCTGTTAAGGCTTTTTATTGCAGAGCCTTTCACCCAGAGAACCCAAACCAGTTACCTCTGTGTTAAAATGTGGATTCATAATGACATAATTGACATTATTTATTATAATAATCTTATTCAGTTGAAGTGACCAGTCAATTAGGCTAATAACTAAATAGGAACTATAACAACTATAAAAACTTGGGTAGTAGTTGATTTTGATCTCCACTACTGCAATGTCATTAAGAAATAATAATATAAACACATACCCCCTGGCTATATGTCACAAATCCCTGTGGGTTGAGAACCATGGACCTAGACTAACTATTACGAGACTGCCAACCATTTTAAACATGACCAGTCTCCAATACTTGTGATTTTCTGTCCAAGAACCACTTTTACAGCATTTGCTCATATTACTACAAAAAATATTTTTATGCTATGACAATCAGTTACTCTGTGTAGCCGACTGCATGTGAGGAAGATTCCCTGTGCTTTTTTAAATGGGGGCTTTGAACACATTGCAGCAGTGGTTATAACCCTCCTTATGGATCTGATTCCATTTAGGTGTGCCAAGGCATTGATGCATCACTTGGTACCTTCTTTTCCCACATGATGGCAGTATGACGCAAGCGCAACTCCACACGCTGCCTCTTTCTTTGTTCTCTTGCCAATAAGAGAACTCTGCTGCTTTCCCTATAATTTCTAAGAACGGAGAAGAAATGTATCCTCAGGTCAAAATAAATAGCCTTTCACAGTTAATTTAATTGACTTTTTTGCACATTATCGTGGTAATTCTGCCTCTGCCTGTCGCAAACAAAAACAGCACGTGTTGCCAAGCAGCCATCCAGACGTCCCTTAAATTGCTCTGACAAACTTGTGGTTTATTTATTCAGTGTTGTCAGAGTTATATCACTATGAATGTGAATGCACTGACTGGAAGGGCAGAAATTTGGGCCGTGTTGACAGTTTCTAAGTGCATCCGTTGGTTTGGACTTTCGGTTTGTTGCACATAGCGGGGTCCTAGAGTGGTGTGGTGTAAATTGGGGTCACAGCCAAGCTTTGTTTTTTTATATTGCACAGGCTAACTTAATCATCAACCCTTCTTGAATGTGCATATACACACGCACACACGCACACACACACACCCCCACACACACAGGGAGGTGTCCAGGGGCAGCAGTGCAAGCCATGTCCCGGCTGGCCTGGGGCAGTTACCACATGCTGACGTGTTTAATTGTGTGCGTTCCCAGGCCGCCGTGACAAGTGTGTGTTCACACTGTGCCGAGAGAGAAGGGCAGCCGGGGCCAACGCGCCCCACTACATCTCCTCACACAACCGGGTGGCCAAAAAGATCCTGCTGGTCACCATGCTAATGGCAGGCATGCCCAGTGACTCACTCGCCTTGTGTGAAAGAAAAAGTTTAGAAATACAAATTCATCACAAATACACTCCAACTTTAAAAAAATAAATAAACAACCGGCAAGAACATGTCATCCCAGATAACAATTTTATGTAAGAACATTTTCTGAACATTAGGGTTCTAGGAACTTTTGGTCCGGTTTTCTGGATGTTCTGAGAACGCTTTTATGTAACATTCATACACGTTCCTGTAATGTTGCTGCAGCATTTTTAGGTTGTTGGAATATTAACATAAACATTATTATGATGTTATGGTGTGTTTAAATGGAACTTGTGCTTTGGACATGGGAAGGCTAACACACGGTATGCTCGCCGTTCAAGTGGTTAAAATTGTGAGAACACTGTTGCTGGGCATCTGAGAAATAAGAACGTCTAGCATGAACGCGAGCTAATGACTGAGGCTAACGATTAAGCTAGCTAGCACAAAAACTGTTCAGTCTTTTATTCGCACAATGTAAAGGCAGAGAGACAGTAGTGATGGCGTCACAAAATTGCATCACAAAATTGCGTGAACTCTGAGCTCATCGAATGTTTTGATTTCCGAAGTGGTGAATACCACAAGCGTGGGCTGTATATGGAATCTACTCTTAAACACAGTCAACATGACCACATTTAAACGCACCAACTGGGTATGTTGTGTGAGTGATGTTCTAAGAACACTGTTAAGCAAACCCTCACACTTTTTGAAAAAAAAAAAAAGGTTCCATCTAGCACCCTAAATGGTTCTTTGATTTGTCCCTCTGGGGAAACCCTTAAGGGTTCTATGTAAAACCGTACAACAGAGGGTTTTCCTTTCAGAAAACATTCCAAGTAGAACCCTTTTAAAAAGCTAGAACCATTAACCCTCCGGACCCTTTTTTTAAAGATTGTATTACATCCCATGTTTTCTGAACATTTCAGAAACGTTATTTTTTTAATAACATAACAGCCTAGCCTTCTTAGAACTTGCCGAATACATTGCTGAACTGTTCTCTGTTAGCTGGAATGTAGGTGTCTTGCTTGTTAGTTGCATAAGGGTGAGTTTTGTCCAAAGTAAACTACTGAATCTGATCCGACTTGTAAAAAAAATGAGCTGTGTAAAGTTCTTCTCTGTAAAAACTTGTTGAAATAATGCAATGATCAGCCCCTAAGGTAACAGGCAATGTGCTAAAGTTACAAGTCACGTTATTTTTGCAGTAGTAGCCCAAAATTCTTATATTATATTAATAGATCTTACTATTTTATGAAATACAACTTTTTTTCTCCATTTACTGCAGTTTAGACATAAGGCCATAGAGGCACACTTCTGGAGCTGGTTTGATTAGTGGCTCCATAATTGAGAGGTAAAGTTGTGCAGTGCACTACTCCCTCTCCTCTCTTCTCCTGTTCTCGTCTGCTTGCTGCTCCCCTGTCTGGGATGGTAAATAAGGTTGGTGTGTGAGAATCTCATTACCAGGACACAAAGCGGCATTTCCTCTGAGGATTGAGGGAAGTGGAGGGTGTGTATGTGCGCGTGTGTGTGTGTGTGTGCGCAAGCAGGCTCAATCACGAGCACGTTGATGGGGAGGGAGAGCGAGGCAGCTGTGCTCCTGCTCAGGCCTTCAATTTCTTCCACAGTCCAGTCACTCGAGTGTGTAATTACTATGGGGTGTCGTGAAGGTGCGATTCCTTCTCCTGGTAACACTCACCCCATTCTTAGCCGCACCACCCTCACCCACTTCAGCTCTCTGACACCCCCTCAACACCCCACAGCCCCAGTAAATACCCCCTACCCCTGCCACACTCCAGGTGAGGGAATTAGATCCAAAACTGGCTGGTGCTGAGACACAAGATGCCAAATGCAGTTCCTTCTGCCATGGTGGTGCCCCTTTGTGTAATCGCCCCTCTCTCATGCTTTAGACTGTCTTTCTGTTTGACATGGTCAGCCTTCTGTGATGAGATTAAAGAGACTGACCAACATGTACACATAGTGAAGTTTTCTAAAGATCATCTCCCAGATTTCGGAAATCCTTTTGGGCAGTGGTAATTATATGTATTATTGTCCTGATTTTTTTCTGTGGGTCGAGTTGGGTGGTTGGAGAATTCCTTAATGAAAATTAACCATGTTTTTTGGTCCAAAGGAAAACCATGGTTTGCAAACTATGGCCATACAGTGGTTACTATGGTTTGTCTGTCAAGTTATCCCTCCAGTAAACACAACTGAAAATGTTTAAGCAGAAATGTTTAATAAGAGCACTATTGTGTATGTATAAATGGTATCATGTATGGTGGCAACAGTACTTTTTACTATATTACAAATTAAAGTTAAAAACAAAACAAAAACAAAAAAAACTAAACTATGGTTCTTTCTTCCATATCAAATATTAACCCATCCATGTATTTTAACTAAATACAGTAACTAGAAAAATCCCACCATCCAGACTTCCTCTCTAGGTATCTTCTTTATGCCGTCTCTGAGTTTTTCCTTGCCACTGTTGCCTCTGGCTTGATTATTAGGGATCTTGTGGTAGTATTATAGTGGTAGTATGCAATGCGCATAATTACATTAAAGCACCACAGTAAAATCATAGTATCATTGTAAAACTATGTTAACTATAGTGAAATTTCATAAGGGTGTGTATTAATTGAGAATATTTCAAACCTGTTTATGTAACCTTGTAACAATTCATTGGTAAAGTGACAAGACCATGTAACCTGAAGTTTCAGCATGGAAAGTCTTTAACGCTAGCTGTATTTTTCTTATGTTTTTTTTTCATCCCATCCCGAGGCTTGATGCATAATTTTAGGCTTATTAGTTGTGTGTTTCACTCTTATGGCATTCATTGGTTTAACCGGACCACTCCCTTAATTATAGTAAGTGATATAGCTCCCATAAGGCAATGTTAAAGTGCTTATATGGACTGCTCATATGGTGTGTTCATTCTTTCAGCCTGTGATATCTGTTCTTGTTTGAGGTTGCAGTTAACTTTTCGTGTGAACCTTATCTCTCGGCTAATACAGATATCTACATGCACTGGAGCAATCCACGCAGGTGTCTCCCCATGGTTTTTAAGATAGTGTAGTTCAACGAGACTGTCAGCACAAAACGACAATTTTTTCCTATTCTCCCCCAATATCCCATCCCATTGCTGTACCCCATCCAATACTGATGTCCATGAGATGAATCTATGCAGGAACTTTCCTGTGTGTGCAGAAACAGTGAGTTTCTTATTGCAGATCCTTCAGCACAGCTCCTTCTCTTTAGCGAGAGCCAGTGTGTAGGCAGTGATGTGTAGAGGGAGAGAAATAGAGAGAGAGGGAGAGAACAGAGAACGGTGTTTGAGGCTCTTTGTGCATTGCGGCTGGCTCATGCGCTTTGAAGCTGCTCGATGACCGCACAGGGACCTCTCCCAGCGGGTGTCTGTATGCGACGCACGCCTGTCATTTGTATACAGCTGTTCCTTTCATCTGTTCTCCTCCTCTTCTTATCCACTCCACCTCTTCCCCCATACCTTCCTTCTCTCCCTCCTGCTCAGCTGCTTACCCTTTTTTGCAGGTTTTGCTGGCATTTACAAACAAAGTGGAGAGTGATCATTGGTGTGCAGATAAGAACAAACACACGTAAACACACATCCAACCCATGCCCCTTTTCGCTTATCATTCGGAGATGTTTAAGGGAGAGAGGTGTATGGCTGGGGGGGATTTCTCATCACAGGCCTCACCAACTTTGGCCCGGCGCTCACAGAGAAACAAGATGCAGGTGCTCCATGCCTGGTGTTAATTGCTGCTAATTGGTGCAGCCGTGCACAGATTGTAAATAACAGTGCCATGTTTTATTGTGGAAAGCTTGAATGTTGCAGCAGTCTGAGGTAGGAATATTTACGTATACACTCTGCAGGGTGAGTCTGACTGTGTTTCTCACAGCCTATAGCTTAAATACAAAGGTGTTGCAAGCTGACACACATCAAGGAGGAGCGTATACTGTATATTCGCCTCTGCCCTCGGCATGCACTAACACCACTTCTGCGTTTGTGTCCTGCAGAAACACCATGACAGGAGTTAAGCACAGTTTGGCACTAAGCTTTCTAGTTTAACTCTTTACTATGCTGGCACTGAATATTGGTAGGAATTTTTTATCTTTATGTTTCATTAAATATATTCATATAAATGTTTTTTATATTCATATAAATGCCACTTTTTTGTCAGTGTTTATACAGTGGGGTCCAAAAGTCTGAGACCACTGTTTTCATCGCCACTGTATGGCACTCTAAAACACTTTGCCGAAACTGGATCAGTTGTGTCCAAAGCACGAATATTGGTAGGAATAGTTCTCATTATTATTCTCCTAGGGATTTGTATGCCCTTGAATATCTGAATTGTATTGCACACCTGGATTGTACTTGCAGTGTGGCTGTGCTTATAAATGAGTATTTCAGTATCTTTATTGATTTTTCCTGTCAAGGGCATTTGTATACTGTATATGTGGCATATCCACACATGGGGTAGCTCAGTGGTTAAAGACAACATGAAATGGAAATCATATTTCTTTTTCTGTAACGTGTCATATTTCAGAGTGAAACAGGCTCAGAGCTTCCACTTGATGATAGTAGAAGAAGTGAGCTTGTAGCTGCAGAGGTCCTGTTCTACCACGGCTGGACCATTGAGCAAGGCCCATAACCCCTAACAAATCAGGGTTTCATCATATGGGTCTTTTGTGGCAGTGGTGGCTCAGTGGTTAGGGCACTGGACTACTGATCAGAAGGTCGTGGGTTCAAACCTCAGCTCTGCCAAG
>JAOUQW010000047.1:15798908-15813347 GCA_028565825.1 Olivaichthys viedmensis | reverse complement strand
TGTACTTTTTGCATGATGGGGAACATGGGTTGGCTAATAACAAAACCTATATATAATGAAAGCCTGCACAAAATGAATAGAACATTGTAAAATTATTTTATTAGCATAATAAGCTATTAGGTTTTGAATACAGGTTGTATTTAAAACCTAATACCTAAAAATGGGGTTGGTTGTCACAATCATTGTACTTCATGCCAAACTTACAAGGAAAGAGTACTGCAATTAAAAAAAATAAATTAAAAATAGAACACAATAATCACTGTCAAGTAGTAATTAAAACATAAGCGAAGGATGCAAAAAAAATCAAGGAATGTATAGAACGTTTTTTTAAAGAGCATTTTGCTCAAAATGAAATTGATAAATAATCAATCAACTAAATTCAAATCAATGTATCGAATTAATGTTTTAATGGATACATTCATGAATAGTGTAGATATTGAAAAACTGTAATTAAGATGGACACATTAATGCAGTTCATATGTGCATAACCTATGCTTTGTGCATTTAGAATTGCATAAACAATTCATATACTACTTAAGATGTAACATTACACACACACACATAAGTATCAGTACTTTGCACACATGTAGCCTACATTGTACCATACATCTGTATCTATACAAGTTTTTACTATGTCCAGAAACACATACACATGCGCACGCACATTTAAGCACAGATATACAGTATATACGCAAACAGGCATGCATATATACATGCACACTAACACACAGACACCATATATACACAAACATGAACATCCTGTCCATGTGGCAGAGTTGTGATGAATCATGAATGTGACAACCTTCCCCATAAAGACAGTTACACTAAAGAGCAGACTTCAAAATTTTACTTTGAGGTGTGAAAAACAGAAATACTCGCCTCACATCAAATCTCTTGCAGCCAGAAAGAAGGTAAGAAGATTGATGACCTCTGCCCTTATAACTTAATATTTTATTATCAACATTTTTAAACAGCACTCCATGGTGTACCAGATATAGGCGATGTGACAACCAACCACATTTTCATTACTCAGCAAAAAAGTGAAGCAAATAATGGAAAGTGAACCCCCCCCCAGATGCTTTAATAAAAGTGGCCCAGCTAACAAGCTAATGTGTTGGCAAAAAAGGTGAAAAATCATGAGTAGTTGGTACAACAAATTCAAAACTATTTTGACTAGTAAAAATGCTAACTGATACTAAATTTGGAAAACAACTAGCCACAGTGGCTGCTAAGCAACAAAGTTCGTTTCAATGTGTAAGCTGTATAGTAAAAGTCAGTGCTAGGCCTCGAAAGTTTTCCCAGTGGCATGCTAAAGTTGGATATTTCTAACAGTAAATTATATAATATTTCTAAATTAGAGTCTCCAATTACTGATGTGTGATTTTTTTTCTATGATTAATTTCTCTGATCAAAGCTCATTTGTTTTAAACTGCACAAGTGTACAATTGAGTACTTAAAAAAGCGTTTGCCACAATTTTCAGAAAGTAGCTTGTTGCAATTTTCTTGTTATGGGTAATGAATGAAAAGTGTCACATTACACAAAATTATCTCTGCTACAATCTGAATTAGGCCAAATAAGACAATGAGTTTTTGAAGCTCTTTTGGGGGGCTTTGTTATACCACCCCCTGTATTTACAGTGGCTAATTTGAGCACCGTGTGTTTGCCAATAAGGAATCCTCCTCTGTTAGGCACCCAATTTTCTGCCCTGGTTGCACAGTTAGCGCTCTTATTAAGATGGGTCTCTCAGCGATCGCTTTCCAATCTCCTGGTTGGCGGGGTGCCGCGTCGGGCTAATTTAAGGGAATTATTTTGATTGTTTCCATAACGCTGATCAGATTATCACCCAGCGGGACCCACTTGCCCCGGCCCACTAGCTTTAGTCTTACATCCCCTCTCTTTTTCTGCTTTCTCTTTCTGCCTCGCTCGGAGCAGAGCATTTTTAGCTGAGAGGGGATAGGTGTGATACATCTCTTTCAAACAGATAGACAGTATTTGTTTTGGTGGTGTTTGTTTAATTGCACTTTTCACCTTTCAGAAAGGATCTCCTAGAGCTATCTGTATATCTATCTTAGTACATATCTGTCTTTTTTATTTCTCTATTTCTACTCTCCACTTTCCTTTTCTTTCTAACTAGGATGCAAATGAATCATTAGTAGACAGGAGAGGAGAGCAAGAGTGAGAATCAGCCGTATCGATTTGGTGTCGATCACTGGCCTCGCTGCTCTCTATAACTGTCATAGCAGCTGCTCTGTGTGTTTGTTCAGGGAGTCTTGAGTCCCTGCCAAACCTACAGCACAGTCCAAGAGTCATTTCAGAGGTCATTTGCACAAGCTAAAGGGATGCCGTCTAACCAGCCAGTGGACACACACCTTCATTTTAACACAGATAATAGCTTCATATTTGAGTTGTTGGTTTAATAATGTCCCATTTACCTGACAGTTGTCTATTCATATGAGATGCCTTGAGAAAGAAACAAATTTTCCTTTTTTTTTCTTTTTTTTAGCCTTTCATGTATTTATATTTTTACAGATTTAGCTACATTTCTACAGACGTTCTGGATATAATTCTGTAGCAACCAGGCATTTCATATTGTAACACACTGACACGCTTGTATCAGTGTCTAGTATCTAGTCTAATCAGCTTTTGCCCACTGGGTACAGTTTTCATTAAAAAGGAAATAAAGAAGGAAAACTGGGGGCTTATATTTTTCTTAAGCTTTTTTTTTTCACCTATATCTTTGAAAATGTTGCATTGTGAAATGCCCTTAAAGGCTAAAGTTGAAGGCCATAGAGTTTCTCCATGGAAAGACTGTGTTTGAGTCGATTAAACTGAAATACAAAATGACGTCATTCTCTCGCTCTCTTCATTCTCAGAACTGCGCTGCCCGAGGCCCGAGGCACTCTACAACTTTGAGTGATCTGACGGTTTGATCAATGACGGCTTTTCTCTCCTCCATGGGCCAGGCTTGTTCCTCCAGAATGGCCTAACTCATTACAGTAATGAACTTTATAATTACTTTGCCTCGCTAAGAGGAACGAGTCTCATTTAATAGGATGCGATTGCCCTTTATTCCATTTACTTAGCCTAGGCGCTTAACTTGTGGCTATTTTCCATCTCAATAAACTCCTCATCCTTCTAGCAGTCAATATCCCTCCATTATCACACAGAGCAGGTAGACTGAGGCCTCATCCTGCACCCAAAATTTAACAGATGTATTTTAGGGGGCCAAATCATGCTTGTCCTTAGCTCAAACTTTGTAACAGAGTTTTGCCAGGTTGTCAGTGAGTAACATCTTTGGCTATTTTCACCAGCTGGTTTAACACATAACTTTGGTTGCTTCGTGTTATTAGGTGTCTATGTGCTAAGAGCTAGATCGAAGCATCCGAGCCTTTGCGTCTCTGCAGAGAGCTACAAGATATTACTTACACAAAACGATCAAATCAGAATTAATTTCAAACTTAAGTCTTCTGGTTCCACACTTTTTCTTTCTTGAGCTTATCTATATCATGGAACGAAATCAATTCCAGGTTTTCTTTTGATTATTTTTTACTGATGTTTAAATTATGTTAGTAGATGCAATTTGTAGTTATATTGACCCTTATTTGTTTTTCCTGGGTTTTTCTGCGTTTACTATTAGTATACTCTCAAAAAGTGTGTGAAACTGTATTAATTAACAATAAACCTTTTGTGTTTTCACTATTTTGCGTCATATTGTGCTAAATACGTGATAAAAAATAATAATATACACAGCTGGCCAGCACATCGTGTTAATTCATTGTCTAATCACATTGTGTACTGCCATTAACTTGCCCTCACATGTACATTACTGCTTTTTGCATGTCGGGAGTAGATGAGAGTTGTACAAGTAAGGTAAAGTTGTGTTAAAAAATCTGACCACTATGCTCGTGTTAACCATGATAACACACTGGTTGTGTTAAAAAAAAAACACAAAATGAGTTGATTACTACGTTGACTTTAACATATCTATTTTGAGAGTATATGGACAACTGGTATGTTTTACGTATACATCTCTGTCAGTAATTAGGAATATGAATAAATCGTTTTGATGTAAATTAAACCAGCTTATTAGCTGTTAAAACTATCCTTTACACCAGTTATATGTACTTTTTGTGCTTGATCTTGTAATATTGCATTTCATTAGTGCTAATAGAAAAATTCGGAACCACAGATGACTCTATATGATTACGTCCAGCACCTATATATAGATATCCCATTTGCTCCAAAACAATCATTGCATATGCAGAATAATACATTTACACTTGGAAACAGTAATGTGATTTTGTAATTCGGGCTCCATAAACAGGAAAGTGGCTGTAGCGAGGAGTTTGGGGGGCGAGAGAAAATTTCATTTTCTCCCTATTTAGAGTTGCCAGCCAGCATTAAATAAGGATCCAGTTGCAGTGCATTGTATTCAGCCTTCTTAATTAACACTTACCACTGTAGCTATAAGGCAAGCTCATTCTTGCTTCTGTATAATAGAACCATTACAGTTGCGAATTTATGGACAATGATTCCTTTTTCAGTCAAAAAGTCTTTTTTTTTTGTACGCTCTCTTTTCTTGCAGCTCTGTGTCCAATAGAAATGAATTGGGAAAACATGCTGCAGGCTTGGCACAGAGAGAAGAGCAGTGTAGCTTTAGATCAGTCCTCTGTCCTGGTTCAGACTGGGTTATGGCTTATCTGTAGCAGGCTCGGTCTCTAAGTTTGGTTTGGTCCCTGCCTGATCTAGTAGTAATGACAATTTTGTCATAACTGTATTCAAAGTTTAATGTTGTATAGTGGTTTAAAAAATGAAACATTGAGGTTTAAAAAACGAAATGTTCTCAAGGTAATGTGTGGGGTTTGGTGCAGTAATTTGTTATACAATTCCAAAAGAGTTGCAAGAACTAAATGTGTTAGTTCACTAGAGGGCCTTGTCGACGCTGGAAGTCGTACTGTTTGTTTTTTCTGAATGTTCCTGTTTCCCTGTAATAGGTAGGTTTCCAGGTCTTGGACACGACATGAATCTTTAACTTCAAAAAATTAAATAAACAATTCCGGAACTCCATGAGGAACCTGAAGAGTCTGCTTCACCACTATTCTCTGAGCACTAAAAAACTCCAAGATCACGTCCAGCAGCAATCTTGAAAATTAGCTGAGACAAGCAAGACAAGTTAAAAAAATGTGTGAAAAAATTTAAGTCATGATTTTAGTGTGATTCTTAATAAGCACTAAAAGTGTTAAAGGGCACTTTTGGATAATTTTTTTTAGTTAAGTTGTTCCTCTTGTGGTTATGGATAGGGAAAAGTTAATTTTCATAATTACTTTAATGTTAGGAGTATTTTTTTGACTAGATTTTTGTTGAACTTGTGGATAGACATGTCCTTTCTCTATGGTTCCCGGCATGGTCTGTGGCTCTGAAAGAAAATAGCCACTGAACAATCCTCCATCCATGCAGTGCTGTGATTTGGCCCATGGGTGTCTCTCTTTTTCTTTCCAAACGTTGGCTCTGACTGAGTTTTAGGGTCGCATCACATTTGTGTACCTCATTCTCAGTTATGCTGTTCATCAGCAAATAGTACGCTCTTGACGACCACCGAACCCCAAAGCCTTTCCCTGTAGTCATTTCATACATACATCTTTTAGATGACAGGATTTGGAGGTGTGAGCTACATATAAACAACCAAAAAAAATAGATGCTAATAACAATCTTGTATGCTCATATGTGATTCTGCCCACTGACGCAAAGGCTCCTTATTTTCTTCTAAATTGCACGGCTGCTCTGGTGGAAGGTAGGGTCGAAGTGGAGCTGAAATTTGTGGGGGAACTATGTTAATCTGCAGTAAAGCATCTTTATCTTGCTGATGGTGATTGCTGTCTAGCCACACTTAGCTGTGGATGCAGCCGCATTCTGGCCGGAGGGTGGTTTAGAATCAGAAGCCATTTCATTATGACCGTCCTTAATGTTAACTCCAGAATGTGAAAGGGGAGGACGGTGGGTTAATCCTATGCACTTTGAGGGGTTGAGAGAGCAAACCACCTCATCATGTGTCACAGTGGGAGGAAAAGGAGAAGCAGTTGTGGTGAAGTCGAATCAGATACACTTGAAGGAGGCAAGTTGTCATTTTTATATGTGGCAGCGTTTCATCTTGTATTCCTGAAGCATTTTTGTTCACATAATGTATGTTTTCTGTTCCACAGTATAAACTTTTCCCCTTTACTTTCTTTATATCTGCATGCTGGCTGCATATCTTGGGCACAAAGCTTTTGCTATACAATAACATCACCAGTACTTTTGGCTGGTTTGGTTCTGATTCCAACTGAATGAAAATGAAGTCCCTATGCATTTACCCATTATTCATCCTACTCAGCTAAATCTTGTTGAACTGTGAGTATACATCAAGTACAGATAACTACGAATTGGAAAACATTAATAGACTACAAACAGGAACAACAGTAATTATAATAATATTGTTCATTTGTTTTAATGGTATCTCAGACTGATGGTCACTTTAGGTAAGAACACACTTTAGACAGTGTACCTTTAAAACTCATTTAAGATACAACCATCTTAAAGGATCCTTAGGGTACATCACATTCCCTTTCCCAGGTAAAAGATACTGTATATACTAAAGGTACAGAAGACATAACCTTTAGGGTCCAACCCCAGTGACAAGAAAATGTACCTTTTTGAGAGTGTGGTTACTTCAGACCCCAAAAGAAAACAAACAGATCATAAATGGTTCATGACAATTACAATGGAATATAGATCACTGCAGGAGAAGGCGAAACTCTCAAATTGTCGCTCCTTCTCTGTCTCTCTCTCTCTGTTTCTCTCAGCGAGCATGAAATGAATCTGAATTTGAGCCAGCAGGCTCCTCTCTTCTCTGTGGTGCTGCTCTCTCCAGCCCCTTTTTCACCCAAACTGGACCGGCCAGTTCAGTCCTGCAGCTAGCTGATCACATGGGCCCTGGAAGGGCACCGGACGGCATTTGGACCCCAGCAGCAGGGCAGTAGTTTGCCAGCGGGTTCATTGCGGGGGCTCGGTGTGCAAGGTCAGGCAGGCTTATCTTGGAGGAGTGGATTTATGCAGGAGAGAGACATGGAGGGCTGCCTCGGAGTGCTCCTGAAGAGTGGCTTTGGCCAGAAGCTCCTTTTCTGTCCTATTAAATCTCTCCATCTCTCTATTTCAATCTGTCGGTTTGCCTTTCTCTTTATGTCTCTCTAGCTCTCTCTTTTTCTTTTAGCAGGTCAAGGTGTCGTATTTCACTCGGCAGGACTGTTAGAAGCTGTGTGCCTTGAGCGCACTCATTTGCGGATTATGAGAAATATTACAAACCTCAATCTTCAGTTTACAACTACTTCCATGCTCAAAAAACACAGCCGTAACAGGTTTTTAAATAAATTGCTCTGTCCCCTCATTTGTTCTAGCAAGTCATGCTATGAATAATAGCGTAAATAATAATATATGAGTTTTGAGTGAAAGAATCAAAGACAAGCTTTATGTGAATAATTCAAGCATAAGCAGTTTTTTACAGAATCTGGGTTAAGTTGATAATTATCAGTCAACAAAAGCACTGTCTTGCTCATTGGTGGTCTGGTCACAGAGCTCGGAGTTTTACAAAGCTGCTTGGGGAAATCTCTGTTTTAACAATAGCACTAAATAAAACTAACTGAAAGAAATAAAGACTCAATTGAATCTAAACAAATAAAATTCAATTGAACTCAAAACGACATGTGACCTTAAGTTCTGAATTTATTTTTGTAAAGTTTCTTCATGTTTAAGCCTATTTCAAAATGAGCCTCAAAGAAAAAAAAAAGCAAACTGCAGCATCCATTCATTTAAAGTTTGCGGGCGCATTTGCGGCCGTAGGTGTTGGTTGGTTGGGGGAAAGGGGACTTCTGGACAGAGAATCTGTTCACCTGTAGTCTGACAAAAAAAGCATCTTAGTAAAGAGACAACTGTGGACACACATGATGTCTTAATGTGAGCTATCATGGAAGAGTTTTCAGAGATACCGTGTGGTCCAAAAATATAAGTTGATCAGTTATCAAAAACAAATACATTTAAAAAAATGAATTTATTATTTAATAATCCATAGACAACTGAGACATGTTTAGCTAACTGAAATATACCTGAATATCACATAATTTGCCTTATATTTTTAATATTTTTTTCAAATTATAACACATGCACTATCCTAACACACAATGTTAATTATTTTTGTCTCTTAATGACTAACACCTGTTATTGTCTTAATTAGTAGAGGCCGTCATTCATTATGCATGATGACCGCTGCAGATTCAATTCTATGAGTGCAGAATGTTTTGACTTATAATAGTGATTAGATTTTAGTAATTATATTATTATTTGAGAAATATAATCTGACAAAATTGTATTATCTTTTTATAACCGATGAAATAGCATTTACTGGATTGTATTAAATGTTGTGCACGGTTACCATTGGCATGGTCCTTCCAGCTTCCTATCTTCATAGCAGAGGTCAAGGTCAGAGGTCACCCAGGGCAGGAGGAGGGTGTGGGTGTAAAGAGTCTGCAGGACAGGCTGCACTGGACTTTGGATTACTAGGTCTTCTGATATGGAATCTTATTTCACTGTGTATTTGACGCTGACAATCCAGATATTCTGTAAGTAGTGCTTAGTATTTGGTGCCATTACATTTTAAAAGTAATCATATGAGCCTGATTGTTTGACCTTTTGATTGAGGACCATCAAGTAGATTAGAATTTATTTATTTAATTGACCTAAATGGAAATATGATTTAAAGGAATAGTTTGTAATGTTTAGTGCCCTCTGCTGACAAGCCTTCACCTTCCCCCCAACCGTCCTCACCCAACTCTGTTGAAACTGCATATGCCTTGTGAGTTGCCTTTTAGTTAAAAGGGGCAGAGCTACTGGAGATGGAGCTCATTTCTGAGCCAGAAAGATGTAAACAGGAGCCTGAAACTGAGAAACTAGCAAGATACAGTGCAAGGCAATATTGCGAATCACAGTTTTTCTCAGGCATTTTTATATTATATACTGTATATTATATAATTATTCTAAGTCTAGAAACATTTTTAAACCTAGAACAGTAGAAGCATTGAATGTGTATCTGTTACAATATTTTTTTTCTGTATCTGTTTGTGTGTCTCTCTCTTGAGCATGTCGAAATGCACACGTGCATTGTAAAGAGTGTGGAGGCTATCGCCGTTCAGTGCATCTGTAGACACTAGCCCTGTGTCACGCTGACTCTTTCCGGCTTCACCACACCGCACCACATTGCTCCGGCACGGAAATTGAAATAATGATAATGTGTCCCTTTGACTGCATCAAAGTATTGCCACTTCAAAAAAAAGCCGGGAGGCATGAAATGCAAATGACAATGTGGAGCAGATGGATCGAGTGCCATCGCCTTGCCCCCACTGAATCTTAAAGGAGGTGCTCGATGTGTGTGCGTGCATGTGTGTAGGGTGTCAAGGGGCATTTGCAGGTCGTCTTCGTGTCCTCGGTTCTCAATTGGATCATATCTGATGTGGTATCCTAAATTGTGTTTGGCAGTGAAAACGTACCTAGGCACTTTTGCTTTTGCGCGTTCTGTTTTTGCACATTGAGGTCATTAACCCCCTAATGGAGCCAGCAGCAATTAGCAGCTAATCAGACTTCTGTTTTGACTGCCTGCTTTACAGTTTAGATCGAGCCAAGACAACACTTTCCCTGCTGGATTACCTCCAGGTCGTGCGTGTGTCTGCCTGGGTCTGTTTCCCTGGTCGTGAGTTTGTGAGGGTAAATGCTGCTGTTTGTATGTGCACATATACAGTACTGTGCAAAAGTCTTAGGTACATTTTTGTATAGCAAAGATATACAAATTCTGTATAGCAAGGATGCTTTCAAAAATAATGAAACGAAAAGTTTCTAAATATAAAACTAAAACCAACTCAATATTTGGTGTGACTAGTCTTTAAAACTGCATCAATTCTCTGAGGACCACTTTCATGCACTTTTATAAGAAAATCGGCTGGTAGGTTGTTCCAAGCATCTTTGAGCACTTGACACAGTTCACTTGCTTTTGTCTCTGCAGGTAAAATCACAGAACAGTCTCCATGATGGTATTTTTTTTATTTTTTTACCCCATTTTCTCACAATTTTGGTCATTGCCAATTCCCACCCACTAGCTGGTTCTCCCCTATCGCACGACAGCTACTAACCGGGGAAGGTGAGGGCTAACACATGCTTCCTCTGAGATATATTGCAGCTCTGCCACCACATCTTTTCAAACTGCTGCTCATTCAACATTACAGGGCAGCTTAACGCACTTGGAGGAAAGCGCTAACTGCCCTCTTCTGCATACATGAGCTCACAGACACCTACGATTGGCTAGTGTCGCTCTGATCAACAGGGGACAGAGAGTAATTATGCTCTCTTGGACTCCCGGCCACTGATGGCTGTGGCATCGTCAGGATTCAAACTCGTGATCTCCTGACGATAGGGTGAACACTTTTCTGTTGCGCTTCTCGGGAGCCTTCATGATGTTTAAATATGAAAAGTGCTCTATTACTTAATGTGTTACTTTCTTTACCAACATACAAACAATTCTCTATAACATACAGTATATACAGTGTATACAGTATAGTTTGCATGACAGATTTTTGTTTGTGTTGCTTGCTGCACTGGTTTCACATCGCTGACATTAGCTAGATAATTGTATTTGACATCATAGTGTGCTGTTAGACGGACCAGAAAATTACATCTGTTTGATATTAATGTTTCTTGTTAATGCCAGTAGCATTTCAGTACTCTTTACCTTGATCAACATTCATTTCATTTAAATCCGCATGTCTGTTTCTCAGAAGTCTGGACTGGTGACAAACATTCTAGCAGAGCTAATGCTACGTCCAAATGGCGTCGTGTTCACCATGTTTATGAGAAAATTCCATATAAATGCTCCACTTTGTGTGGTATTCATGACTTCTGAATTCAACATTTTCGTTTAGCTCTGAGTTCACAAGTTTTGTTGCAATGTTGACATTTTTCAATCTGGCAGAACCCATGGAGGTTGGCTTGCGGTCGATGCTAAGTGTAATTTTTGTTTTATGGAGTTTTTTTCTTGGTACTTTACCAACACAACTGAGGGAAATGTTGATATTCTCTAAGATTTTGTCTTGTTTCCACTGTCTCTTTGCCTTTACATTGTCCATATTAAAGACTTAACAGCCAAGTGCTAGCTAGCTAAATCATAACCTTAGTGATTAGCTAGCTTCCATGCTTGGCGTTCATATTTTTCATTTACCTAGAAACACCTTTCTCACGACTTTAACCACTTGAACAGCAAGTGTAATGTGCGTTCACCTTTCCATGTTCAAAGCACAGATTCCCAAGTTCCATTTGAACACACAATAAGTTTGTGCGAGGTAATATCCTCAAAACATTCTCAGGTATCCATAGAAAACTGATAGAATGAACTCTTTTATAATCATCATATGAAATTGACCAATCAAATTGTGTCCAATGACTCCAATTTTTCCCTGGCTTCTGAATGGTGTAAATTAATACGTAATTTAACAAGTAAGTGGGAATATTCAAAGTACACTCATAAAGTCACCATTAGAAGTCAATATATGCAAATAGCCTGTGTATACTATATGTGCGTATGGCCTTTATTATATCACTGATTCACACCTACATACACCCCACCACACACTCACATCTTCGTGTAAATATTGCTAATAGAACATGGGCACCTATTACTAAAAGCTTATGCTATTTTAGTCATTTCTGCTATTCCAATTTTTTACATTTAAAGACAATGTGAAACGGAAATCATAGCGAATTTTTCTTTTGTAACGTGACATATTTCAGAGTGAAAAAGGATATTCATGTGTGAAATAATGTATGGCTGGATTGGGGGTCTGATTGAATTGTACAAAACAAACAAGGAGTCAGGCCCGGACACTAGTCTACAACCAATCTAGCAACACATTACATGATTAATTGGTTAATATTATTTTTTTCTCACCCCTGTGTGCGTGGTGACACGAAGATATTTAGAGCTCAGGAACATTATGTTATAAAAGTACAAAAGTCGTCGCATTGTGATGAAAGATTACATAGAAAAACACAAACTTTGTCTTTTAAGTCATTGTTTCTCATGAATAGTGCATTATAACCAGGGGAATGAACTAACAAGGTAAAAAAGGTCAGTTTTGATTTTAGGTTGCCTTTAACGTGTTCTTCAAGGCACTGCATTTGTTTGGCTCTGAGAGATTCACCAAGTCCCATAAGCAATGCATAAATTCAGTGTGAGTGTGTAAGTGTTGGGTCTTGGTGTGTATGTGTTGTGTGTGTTTAATTATTGCTGCGGGAAAGGCACGGGGTGATGGGGTTAGAAGTGCGAGTAGTTAACCAGCAGTAGGCTCTGAACCGGGCTGCCAGAGGAAGGCTATAATGCATTAAACGGGAGGCAGAGAGAAACAAATTATCCTGGTGTCTTTGTGTTGTTCTTGTCTCTCTCACACTCTTGGTGTTATATATTTTCACACCTCAGTGCATCCACCCTACACACACACACACACATACACTCCCCCACTCCAGCTCTCTCATGTGCCCTGCCATGCACACTCTCTCTATCGCTCTCTTCCTCTTGTCCTATCTCCCTCTCTCTCCCTCTGTGTCTTGCTCACCCTCCGTTGTTCTTTCTCTTTTCCCCCTGCAGCCTATCTCTCTTTTTCACGCTTTTTCTTTCTTTTGCCTGCACTCTCTCTCTTTCACTCTCATCTAGCACCCCATCTCTCTCTCTCTCTCTCTCTCTCTCTCTCTCTCTCTCGTTCTCAGGTCATGTTGCAGCAGCTCCAGTAAAAATAATAGGGCGGAAGGCGTGAGGTTGTTATTTGCATAGAAATAGCATGACGCCCCAGGCAGCTTGGGAGAAGGACACAGAGATCATTTGTCTAAAATTTTAATGAAAACTTTTGCTGAGACAGAGATTTTTTCCCCCCTCACCCACCCCCTTCCTATTTCCCTCCTTCCCGCCTTCCCTCCTTCGCTCCTTTCAATCCTGCTGCACAGTGTTCACCCCACCCCCTGTCTTTTCTTTCCCCCATGGTGAATTAACAGAGCTCGATTTAAAATTAGATGACACATAGCAAATCGCTGCATGCTAGGACACAATAACATGTAAATTTCAATTTGCAGACTGTAATAGAAGTGTGTTGTAGCTCTGCTGAAGTGGTGGTGGCTGTTTGTTTGGGTAGTGGGGGGTTGAAGCAGAGGGTTAGGACACCCTGTATCTTCTCTATTCTGTGTGTGTGGGTGTTAAATCCTGAGCTGTTCACAAACATCCTAGTTCAGAGCTTTTCTTTGGGTGGCTTTTCTGTGCACAGAATGCATCATAGATAGAACACAGCCATTTTACACTTTGTTATAGTCACACACCTACAATACCACATATTCGCAATACTCCCAGTGATGGCTGGGGCTCTGTAGTTAGGAATGAGTCTAGGAATCATATAGGCAAGCTGGCCACAACCTTTTTTTGGCAAATATTGGGCTTGGGCCATGATGGGGATTATTTTCTTTTCTGAGTTGCTGGACAGGGATTTTAGGGGTTTTGGAAGGATGCCCGGTCATGTCCTCCAAACACACTTCGGCACACAGACAGAATGTTTCTCTGCATCCTCACAAGTCATAAAAGTTGTTCACAATGGTATACATGGTATACATTTGAAATTCCACTCCTTAAAAAGCTTTAAGTTGAGCTTTCAACTGTTGCGTCCCTTATGGTACAGTCTGACCAAAGGATGGGGAAGTTGATTCGAGAGCGAAAGGTGAATGCACCCATGTTTGGTGAGATGTGCTTAGGTGCCAGACACACTGTTACCTAAATAGAAGACAACTAATGATTTAATGCCTGAATGTCTATTGTGTTATCTAAAGGTATATAAGCCTTTGTCACTTGTATTCAAATCAGACAAGGAATGTCTAAGTTATTTTTTCATATGGTCTGTAACTCTGTAGGCCAGATGATTGAAAAAAAAAAAAAAAGGTACTAGCCAGTATCTTTCAGCATAGAAATGCTTGTCCCTTGAGTGGTACCCTCAGGAGTAGAACTTTTAGTATGCATCTTTCACTTTGGAATGTGCATGTAGTATAGACTGTGTCTGTGGCGGTATTGAAGGTCGCTTGCGAAGCTCGGGAAGGGGGGGTCCGTAATGGAGAACCAACGGAGGGCCAGGGGGGTGCTGGAGGATTTCACTCGCAGGCCAGACCCGGAGCCGGTGGAGACGGTGCTGGTTCGGAACTCGAGTGCTCAGAATCTGACACGTGGCGTCACTCGTTGGGGCTTGCGAGCTGGTGCCGTAGGGCTGATGGCCCTGGCCGGGTCGCCGGTGCTCGCTATGGCGACGGAAGCGTTTCTCGCTGCTGACGTGGAAGAAAAGAGT
>JAOUQW010000047.1:15781358-15798808 GCA_028565825.1 Olivaichthys viedmensis | reverse complement strand
GTTTATTGTGGCACCAACAAAAAGAACCATCTACTCAATAGTTCTTTAGCGAATCAAAACTTTCTTCCATGGCATTGCTCTAAAGAACCTTTTCTGGTGTCTTTAAAAAAATAAAAAATAAAGTTTAATATTAGCTTAAACATTTTGCAAAGTCTTCCATGTAGTTACTGCATAACAAGCCTTAAGATTTGGAACTTTAAAGCTGCTGGATGTGTAAGATTTTTCTACCTTTCTGGTATTGCGTTATGAGAATTTAAAAAAAAAAACTTTATTGCGCAAATCAACGTGACTGTCACATTTACTAAGTACTAGGTGAAGGAGCAAAACCTCTTACTTTCTACAAAAGCTTGTCTTTTAGCTAGCGTTAGCAGGCTAGCTCGCATTGCGACTGCCAGATCCTGTGCAGTCTGTCCGCAAACAGCTTTAGGGCCTACAGAATGAACTAGCCGCTTAACTAACTAAGCTACCTAAAATATATGCTCTGGTTGAAGGGAAAGGGTTGCTCTGCTGTAATCTGTGTGCTGCTTGCGCAGGACTGTGGCATGAATTTAACTTTCTCCCAATAGGTGCTGGATGCAGCTCTGAAGCCAATGGTAGTGAGCTAGCCCGTCATCTTTAACTAGCTAGCTAAAATAGTGTGAAGAACAAAACTCACGTCTGGTCACTTATGTATGTATTTGTATTAACTCGATCTGTGTTCTATGTGTGTGTTTTTTTTAAAATCTGATTGAAGTATTTTGTATTCTAATATGGTCTGTGTTCTCTGGCTTGTCAAAACACCTCCTGTTAGCCACTAGCCGGATATAGTTAGCCCACTAGCTACAACACAAAGCAAAAGCTAAAAGACACAGATCAGTGGATGAATTACACTTGTCTTGATCAACTTCCTCTCACCTGATATAATCGAGTTTGATCTACAAAAATACACAGAAACACACCAAACGCAACTAGTTATCCACTAGATTGCTATCTTTAACTCTTTACCTAAATTAAATTCACAACTGGATAATGATACAAATTCCCCAAGGAGGATAGATCGGCTGACCATCATTCACTACCTACATGTTTAGCAAGAAAACAGCTAAACCTTCATCACTCCTGAATCCTTTCTCCTCTTATAGTATTAGATTGGACTCACTCTCGCTCCCTTGATTGGTTTATTATAGTATTAGACTGGACTCTCTTAATCGCTTACTCCCCTGATTGGCCGCCGGCTCTCGACTGTCACTCTGTAGTTGGACTTTTTTCGTGTCTAAGGTAGGACGTGATTACGTATCCGAGCTGGTGTATGACGTACGCGTAAAAAAAACTCTCGCCAAATCCAACCTGGCACCCATAACACAGAGCTGACTGTGAATTACTATTACAGGATTGCTAGAGCAGCTCAGGAACATCATGTTATAGAGGTTTTTGTTTTCCTCTTAACTCAATAACAGTTTTTTTTTTTTTTTTTTTTTTACAAAAATGCACTGTAGCTTTAAAGGAGCATAGATTGTTAAGGACCACTGTTGTGCCTTTGCGGAAACATTCATATAGTTTGTACCTTTTGAGGAACAAAAATGTACCTCTACAGTGCCTTCTTTTCTGACAGTGTTGGTTGGGTGTGTTTGAACAACTCTCCTCACACTGGCCTGCCACTAGCGCCCCGGTGTGTCTCTCCTCTCTGCGCTGTCCTTGGCACGGTGTGTGTGACAGCAGAGTCTCGGCTGGCTGTCTGAGTGGCTGCGTGGCTGATATGCTTGGACAGGCCATGGGGCAGCATGCCAGGCCTGTGCCAGCGGCCCCCTCTGACCTGCTGACACACAAGCTGATGCCATCCACCACGCCGCCACCCTACCACATACAAACACACACACGCAGCATGCAGGACCTGTCCTGTACTAAAGCACAGAAAGGAGTGAGTATGATTTTTGGCTCAGTATGGTCTGTATTTATCGCTCAGTGATGTGGAACCTCTCATGGACCAGTAAGTAGTATGGAATTGCACTGGGAATTCAGGGTGGTTTAAGGAAAGCATTAGTATATTTGCCAGTGTTTCCTCATTCCATCCTACGAAGTTTATGACTGATTATTTGTGGGTAAATGTGGGGTGGACATGATTTCTGATACTTCTGGACAGTATTTTTGATAAGTAAATACATAACAAAATATTTGTGATACCCAGATTCATGCAGACACGAAGTTAGATCCAAGTGCGGAGTTTTATATAGTCGTATAAACCAGGTCGTCAAAACAAGGGCAATCAAAACAAAGGGGACAGGCTAAACTCTTAATCGATGAGACAGGCGTCAGGTTCGGTAACACATAGAAAAAGCTCAGCGTTGTCATCTGATGATAGTCAAGACTTTGCAACATGTCCAAGTGTGTGTGCTGTATAAATACTGTCTGTGAAATGAGTGGAATGGGCATCAGGTATGTGAGGTAGGTATGTGAACCGGAAGTGTTCAGAAATATGGTGACAAGGACCTCCGGTGGTGTGGGGTGGTATTGGGGTGGAGACCGTGACAATTTTGTAATTTGTATTTGACCGTTGTAGACGAAAAATCAGTAAATAATTTGTATCAAATGCTTTTGTGATTTCATGATTGGTAATGTCCTTTAGTATTCCTCATATTTTCCGCTAGCTAGCAGGCTGGTTGTGTCACAGATCACAGGTTGTTAGCTAGTAGTATCAGCTCAAGTTCTCTTCACACAACTTTCCTCCCATGATTAATGACAACCTACTTTTTTGGGGCGTTTAACTGGCTAACACACGACTGATTACAATCAGCAATTGAACTTGTCTAAAGCTATAAAACGTGGAATATTAAGAACATGCATTAACAGTAATCAAAAACAAGCTGCATATGACGTCGTGGAGACATAATTTGCGCCTGTTGTGCCAACGTTGGCTGTGTGTGTTATCTGGGGTGTGGCTTCTGAAGAATGCCTAGTGTTGGCGTCTATCGTCCACCAGACTGCTAATATTTACCTTTATCAAACGAAGTGGCACTAGTGATCTTAGAAAATGTAATTCTGTATTTGTACTGAGAGTGAATGTAAATTCTAAATGCGCCATTCAGGTAGTCAAATAAAAATGCTATTGTTCGTCCAACTAGACTTCTTTTGTTATTACCTAGCCAGGAAGCTAAACCATTAGAGATCCACAACATTAGCCAGACAACATTTTCGTTTGTTTTTGTTCTTTGTGTGGAAAGCACATGTGCTTTCACTGCCCCTTTTAGAGGTCGGTATGTTATTGCAGTGTGGGAATAGCAGGGACCGTGTCCCCCACTATCAAACCCCGTCATGGTATTCCCGTTCTGCCTCTGACTACCCCTTCTCTCCTGCTCCGGTAATCTCCTGGCACACACACTCTCCTGTCCCGTTGTGGCCGTGAGGACTGCCAGGTGCTCCGAGACGCTAGCACAGCGGCAGGCAGCACCCTGCCAGTGCCGGATTGGGAGTCTCTAATGCCCCGTGCGGTGCCTGCTGTGAGGCTGTTCCCCTTGTCGAGAGGCTGCGTTCAGAGGCTTAATTAAGAGTGAGGGGTTTATCTTGATCTGGGGACATTGAACACTCCACAGAGAGGAACACGGAAAAGAAAGAGTGAAAGAATGAGAGTGCCTTAACCCAAACCTCCTCTCCCTTGGAGGATTATTAATGCGTCGCCTGTGCGTGTGATTGTGTGTGCATGTGTGTGTGTTTTTTGAGTACTTGTGATGGAGTGTGTCTCTTTTCTCCCTGGCTTTCTGCTGTCAAGGTGACCGTGTTGGCTGCCACAGGCCCCGGGCAGCACTGACAGCTTTAGGAGCGTGACCGAGATTTGTGGCCAAGCACATAACCAACGGAGGTAATAAAAGAATAAATGATGGTTAAAGAGGTTAAAACAAAGGGTGAAGCCGCCACCTCTGCTGCTCTTTGGTAACGAAAATCTCCACCTGGCCTCCACCCCACCCCTCCCTGAACCCACTCCACCTTCAACCTGCACCCCACGGCATGACGGGAAGGTAGGTTAATGAGGCCTGCGGGTCAGGGGTCAGACGAGGAGTGGAAATGAGTTTGCTGGCCCCAGAGCCATCTCTCTCTGCTCTCACTATTGTTTACACATGAACTCCGCTCCCCCACATACACAGACATACATTCACCTAGATGCAATCATTTAGATGTTTTGTCACTCTGTCTTATGGACAGAGCTGTTTGCTCTGAGAAAGTGCGTTCAGTGAGAGGCACTACTCCCTTGTGGGAGAGCTGAGAGCCATGACAGCGTGAGAGTGCGGGAAAGGTTCAGCGCCGGTGGTCCTGACAGCTCAGCAAGAAATGTTGTTGGTTATAGAAGACCATTTTATCCCTAATATCCTTGGAGACATGGTGTTTGATATGCTGGATGTAGTTACAGTCAGGTCCAATGTATGAATTTACTACCAAGAACTGTTATTTTTATTTTTTTTTGTATTTCAGCATTTATGGAAAAAGCGATTGCAAATTTGTATTAGAACACCATGCTTCAATAATATAAGTAAAATAAGTTTACTATTAAAAGACCTCTGTCAGAAAAACATACTGTACAGATACATTTACAAAAATGTATCATCAAATGTACAACCGTGGTCAAATTAACCATGGACCTTAAATGAGAAGATGCACTACATCTTCTAGGTCCTCTCACTAAAGGTACAAAAGACATAACCTTGAGGGAACCACCAAGTGAGCAGGTGAAGGGTACACTGAAAGGTACAGTTTGCTACTTTTTTTTCTTCCTGAGACCGAAGTGGCAATGAAAATATATAACACAAAGAGGACTATTAATATCAGGCGTTAGTCATTAAGAAACAATAAAAATTAAAGAAGCAGTTTGTAATTTTAGAGCCCTTTACTGCCTACAAGGCGATTTGCAGTTGCAGTGAAAACATCAACAAGCCTTTCACTTCCCCTTTGGCACTTCCCAACCCCTCTTCTCTTAAAAAATACACATGCCTTATGAGTTGCCTTTTATGGAAAAGTGCTTCGGCTGGGGGCGGGGCTAGTTTCTGGGACAGAAAAAAGGTAAAAAGAAGCCTGAAATTAAGAAACTAGCCAGATCCATTGCATGGAAATGTTGCAAATCATAGTGTTTCTAAGATGTCTTTGAAATTATATTATTATTATAGGTCTAAAAAAATTACAAACTGCACCTTTAATGCCACATGTTAGGAGTGTTAACATTTTAATTAAATATATGGTAAGATATTTAGATATATTTCAATTTCATGCATTTCAGTGAAACATTGATTCATTTCAATTTCACACATTGATTTCTTGAAGAATAAATATCAACTGAGTACAATTGTGTATGAGTTTTTCATAACTGATTAAATAAAAACAGTTCTTTGTAGTTAAAATACATCACTAACAGTGAATAGGGGAACATAAAGGTTAGGTAAAGGTTCTTGCTCTTGAATTTCTGTAAACTTGTATGGGTCTCGGTAAACAGCAGTGTTTCTCTTGCTCTCTGTCTCTCTCTCACCTATTTTTACTCAGTATGGCTTCTCTGCAGCAGACTCCTCATAACCTCACCTGTCGATGCTCAAAAAGGATGGGGTGTCGGGCAGGGTGGCCCAATAT
Source organism: Olivaichthys viedmensis (assembly GCA_028565825.1). Lineage (NCBI taxonomy): Eukaryota > Metazoa > Chordata > Actinopteri > Siluriformes > Diplomystidae > Olivaichthys > Olivaichthys viedmensis. The sequence goes on along the minus strand of JAOUQW010000047.1, from coordinate 15,793,225 downwards.
TAATACACACTGGAGGTTACTCTGCCACCTCGTGTGACCGGCGGCTGACAGAGTGCTCTTTAATACCCAATCGACACTATTGATGTCCCTCAGGACGCAGGGCCCGCAGAGCCCCAGAGCCACCCTGCTGTGTACACTTTATTGATCCCGAGCCCTGAACACCAGGCCCTGCTGACATCCACAGTATTGCTGCCTCATAATGGACTGATTACGAGGCAGATTACAACACAATGGCAAGATACCGCAGCCTGGAGGGCTTCTTACTTCATCACTGTCTCACCAGACAGAAGAGAAAAGAAGACGACAAGTTCCACACGAATGGCTAATTGTTAGAAGAGGATGCTAAGGAACCATGTTGTCCAAAATAGAAATATTATTCAACACTAGACATACTGTAGCTTGAGCCTGTAGAGGGAATGCAAAGCTGACCTGATTTATTAACTCGTTGAGACCTACATTAGGGCCTTGGAACGTGTAAGTTGCAGACGGATTATATCATTAAAGATAGAACCAGACTGATGTCCCTGGCAGAGTCAATGAAATACACCTGTGGGTTTCAAATTTCTGAATAAAACATTCTGATTCGCTGTGGTACGACCTACCAGAGCCAAAAGATGCAAAAACGTTAAATCATCACTCTATACTTCACCAATAAAAATGGTGGACTAAAACTAGGCAGCAGGACAAACTCTACATCTTTCCTACAATTTTACATGCTAGCTTAATGGCAAAAACTGGGTGTAACCAGAGGGATAGGGATAGCGCTACTGTTGGCCTAATTGACATTGTTCTGCACTATGGCGTGCCCTAGTGGCTGTGGCCCTGGCCGGGTAATTATTTTCCCTATATAAGGGCCACTCCCGTTCCTTTCATGTGACCCTGGCCTTCCCTGTCTTAAGCCCTACCATGCCGCTGCTCTGACTGGCTAATGGCGGTTTCAGAGCAAACACCAAAAGAGGTATTCCCCATTGCAACCGTTTGAATAGTACCAAGCAGGTACATGCTATTTGACGTCGAATCTCCATGACTAAGGTAGCACAGGTGCTACATTCAGCTAGCTGCTGTTTTCTTTAGTTTTTTTTCCTTTTGTTTTGCTTTTTCTTCTGACTGATCTTGGGTTGATTTGTTTATGGGATCAACTGGTAACAGTGATTTAAGTATTTTAAGTAAACCTATGCTTACTTGCATCAGAACTTTCACCACATTCTCTTTTATTCCAGTGGTGGTGGGCTGGCTGGAAGAGGTCCCCTTTCACTTGCATGCAGAGTGGTAGTAGTATGAGTGTCCACTAAATTTCTTTGAAAAGTGTGTGGTGCAGTGCAGAGTGAAACATTGGAGTGCACAGGGTGTGGTGTGGCACGAGGATTCCTTAGCGGGAGTATGCTCTCTCCACTGGTTCGCGTACACCCATTGGATTAAATTTTGTATTTTTGTCTAATTGCAGTGGCTGGTATGAAGGGCTCAACTAAATCTTCTAGTATTTGTATTGGTATGTTTAAGTAATTCCTGGTTGAAATTGTGCAAATAAAGTTTCTATCTTTCTATACATTTTCCCTCTGCAGTTATCTAAGTGAATTGAGCCTTCCCTCTGTCTTTGTTTTGAGAATTTAAATAAATGCATCGAGGTGAAACCACATCCATGTCCTTCCTTCCTTTTCATGAACTGTGGGGAAACCCATTTTGTGTGACGTAGGTGTTGGGAGCATTAGAACATTCCACTCTGCTTAAAGTTGCTATATTCACCCATGCCCCCATTACACGGAGATAGCTAGTTAACCCAATATCTCTCTAGTTTGACAGAAGAAAAAAAAAACTGCATGGCTCTCACCCAAAGAATTGAGAAGTATGGATGCACTAAAGATAATGTAAAATTTAACATCCGATCTGTTAGGGTTAATGGGCCTGTGTATGAATATCTTCACATCTGTTCAGTCTGAATATGAAGATATTTGAAAAGGAAAATATGTACACATGTTCACATTCAATAATTAACTTGCCATCACAAATCTCTGCAGAATCTCAGTATCGCTTGGATAAAAATGCTTGAGAAAATCTATTTTAAAAGTAAAAGATTTTTCTTTTTTTTCAGAGATCACTCTTTAACCCCTGTGATGTTCCAGGTGACTTCACTGTCGTAATTAGCAAAAACAGCTGCAGTGCTAGTGTGCCGTGTGGAGTGAGTTACGACTCGACTGGAATCCACGTTGATCTCTCTTGCACACCACGTATCTTGCACTCAACAGTGGAGAGTGAAACATATTAAACGTGCTTAGGGCCGAGCACATACTGAAAGTAATCGGACAGTACAAGTTTTATTTCATGGCCCGTGCCTGCAAAGCCTGTCTGTGGGGACTTTCAACCCTTTCTTATAGTGTATTTGTTCAATTTCAAGCCCCAGCACACCTGACTGCTCTTCACAGCTAATGAACCACGAGTTTCCTGATTTCCTGATTTGTAGGCCCTGTATCTGAAGCACTAGCTGGGTCTCAAATCTTAAAAGAATGTTTTATGTAGTGATCTAGATTAGTGTCACATTTGTCCCTGATACTTTATGTACTGTCTGTCATGTTTTGTCCCATTTTGCTTTCCACCTTCCTTATATGGTCAGTGTTTCCTGTTCTCAATTCTGTTACCATGATAGTTAATTAGTCCCTCCTGTTGGTTATTACCCCTTTCTAGTTTGTCTATTTAATCCCTCTGTGTTGCTCTTTGCACTTGGCAAAGTATTGTATATGACTGCTACAATTCTGACCTGCGTCTTGTTTCTGGGTCCTGTTTCTAGTTTGCCTGAGTATCTGTATTTTGTGTTTATGTATGTATGTCTGTCTGCCTGCGAGTCCAGCTATGATTTTCTGATCTCTCCTAATAAACATGCTTCGAGTTTGCACTTGCATCCTGCCTCAAACTTCTGCATCCATCCATTACAATTAGTACGTAGAACAAACTTTTAAGTAGGCTCATAAACGAGGGCTTCGTTAAATTCAAACACAAACCCTTTCGTAGTTAAAGGAAATTACATTAAAATGCATGTGAAACAATATTACCAGATTGCATAACCAGGCTGGGTTAGCTCAGGGTTCAGTGGCTCCAAACTCACTGTGTAAAGTCACTGGGCTGAAGTTGCGGGCATGCTGAAGTGTGCAGGGGCTGGGTGATTGATGGAGCGTGCTGATGCTCTGGTGCACCCCACTGCCACTGGCATATGGAGCCTGCATGTCCAAGCAGCTGTGTTCCCACAGTGCCATAGACAGGGCACAGGGGGCATGGGATGGGGGGGCAAATAAACACCCACCTACCACTGCTGCAGAGACCGCCACTACCCAGGTGTGGCATTCAGGAGGGCCATTGAGAATGTCTCAGTATCATGCCCCAAACTGGATAAACTCGAACACTGAGTAATACAGCTGTCACAAAATACTGAAGTTAAAGTTTTGAGTTTGAGTTTAAGATCGTGCCTCTCTGGCTGTCTTGCCTGCTTTAGTGGCCCACATGTCAAAGACTTCATCAAGCCTCTGGTGCACTCTGTCATTCAATCTATGGACTATTATATGACATGCTCATCAGAGATCTCAGGACAAACAATAGGAGCATGTCACTGCTGCATTCACTTTAAGTGTCACCGTGACCCAGCATTTGCAAAAAACAAACCAAGTTCCATCAACCTTTGAGGTCAAATTAGTCTTTTTTTTTCCCCTGGCATTTTTGCACAATCTGTAAGCATACACGTTTCATGGTTGACAACTTTGATAGGAGATTAGCAAGATTGCTTGAAACAGTTCAGTCACTCAACATGATCTCGCAATTGAAAATTCCCAACTATTCGCACAAGCCAACTCGAGTGAAAAGTTAAAAATGGCCTGCTAAGGTGTCTCATGACTCCTGCTGGTCAAGGTGCATCTCCGTAGCTCATAACAGCCCAGTCCCTATTCAACACTCCCAATGCTCCAGCATTTACACCACGCTATTAAAATACTTGTTTATTCAAGGATAGCAAACCGTAGGAAACAAAAGGCTCCAGAATCTGGCTCACACACAGATGGAATCTGGAATCTTGGAATCTGTATGCATTCCAGTAAATAAACGGATGAATTTAAAGCTCTGCGGTGTGGTGTGGACCAAGGACATGGCCATGAAAGGATATCCGCCGTACCATAATGCACTTAAAGCAGAATGACCTTGAACAATGGTCAGTCCTACACCATGCCTTCGTACTGTTTTATGATGAGGGGGAAAAACATCTTTGGTCAAGGCTTTCCAAAAGAGAACACACAGATTCACTTCAAAGTGTAAATGGACTTAATGCAAGAAAGATGCAGTGTGGAAGACACACACACACACACACACACCCCTCTACACGGTAAGGATGTATGTCCTCACTGTTGAAGATGTGCCAGCCACATTAAGAGCCCCTACCTACCTTGTTCCTGCCCAACTAAGTTTTCTTAGATTTCAAAGGATATATTCCACTTTTATTTATTCCACTACTTTTATTTATTTATTTTCTTATAATTTCAGCCAATTTTTATCCATATAATTCATATCTCCTATCAGGCGAATGCTGCAGCAGCAACTTCCAAAATGGACTGACTTCATGATTTAGATTTAAAAGTGTATTCTGTTAAAAGGGGGGTGCAAAGAAAGCAAAAGACAAAAAATAAGTGATGATTTGTGGTGGTTAGTTCAAGCGCAGCTCTACGAGGTTAAAAGTTAAAGTAATTCATTACGGCAGATAGCGGCGTGATATTCTTCATCCTGACGCTCGGCACGAGCCGCCCAATCTCAGCTATCAGCCAGGAATCCCGATGAGGAGATAATGGCGGAATTGATGGTCATATTTTACAGTGGGTCATGGCGGAGCAGAGTGTAGAACATTGTAATTACAAGTTTGGTAGAGGGGAGAGCCATTGGAGAAGGGTGGAGGGGAAGATGAGGGCTCTTTGTCTGGCCTGAGACGGGCAGGCAGGCTTAATTGAATGGTAACCTCTGAAAGTGTTGTGCTAACACAGCTGAGACAGAGAGAGAGCGAGAGAGAGAGAAGGAAGTGCTGAGCGTGGCACACTCACTCATCACTCCTGTCTCCCGCTGCCTCTGTGTGCTTGATATACCATGGGCCCCGATCCTCAAGCCACTGCTGCATCACAGCTCTCTCTCCCACATATACACCACTCACACAGACATACATTGCTCACTGAGGGTCTTCTTTATGAAATTATTTTCTTCTTAGTGTTATGATCATTAAATAGGTCATTAACATGCTATCGTAAGGTGTAGTAGCTTGACATTTTCAAGCATTTAAATGACCAAATCATTAAGTTCTACAGTATTTTAAAAAAAATGTTTTATCCCTGTTCTGTTTGTTTTCAAAGAGGTAGTTCCATTCAAATTAGCAATGATATACTTGCTCCTTTATCTCTTGAGTCAATCACTGATTTCAAATGTAAGTGTCATTTCATCATTAGATCATGTGTTTTACTGGTTTAATATAGAGCATTGGTTAAGTACTTGAATTTTCATTGAAGACAAAATATGTAGTGAAACGTAACCTGTCTCAGTCATAGTATGTGACCATGATTCAATAATAAATAAATGTCATATTTACAATGTCATGTAAGAAGCAGTTTGTTAAAATAAATAAATAAATAAATAAATCAATCAACCACAGACCACAGTCCACCAATTAGATATTCGAGAAGTTGTTTACATCACCATACGTAACCACAGCTTCACAAGCATTAGAGACACATTCTTTTTTCCCCAACCCATATTCCCACAAATCTATTTTGCTGGATATTCGTCTCTATTTTCCACAATCTGGGTTATACAGAAAAAACTTTAAGGGGTTCCTCCAGAGGTACAAACCAAATAACCTTTTAGAGTGCTAGATAAAAAAAATATATTTTGTGTACGGATGTCCAGAGCAACTCTTGTGCATGCGCATTTCATCAATGGGGATCAGGGAGTCAGTCAGTCAGTCAGTCAGTGGGCGAAAAAGCCTCTTTAAGCAAAAATATTTCAGTGGGATGTTGGGGTCAAAGGATGGCAGGTGTTAGAGGGTAAAACACTTGCTGCACTGGAAAAAAAAAACATATAAGCAAGCTAATCAACTTACTAATCTACTAATAGTATAATCGATATGACATAAAACAATTAAAAAAATTCAAAACTCAAATGTACTCTATCCCAAGAAATGTGTAATTAACTTGTTAATTAATAATCTTCATATTAATCAACTATAATCAATTCTATTACTCTATGTTGGTAGTATGTTTTACTCAATATTATATGTAGTTATTTTAGTTAGAATTCATTTATGGGTGCAAAAGTGGTGTTAAAAAAAATAAGTCTGTTCATGAAATGGCATGAACTGTCTGCTAAGATTGAAATAATGAACTCATATGATGTACTATACTTACTAAGGCTAAAACTCCCAACAGGAGACTGAGTGACTCCAGAAGTCCTGATTAGGTAATGTTTTACGCAAATGTGACTTTCTGCATGTTTTCCTTGGACCAAACCTTTATAAATTATGGTCAATAGGCGACAGTGAGCAGTGAGGAACAGTAGGTCAGACACAGGCCAACCTTACTCTGAGCAAGATGTTTGACTGACCAATTTACCATTTCTAATAATGAACATGATTTAAAGATGTTGTTGTTGTTTTTTCCTTTTTTTCTTTTATATATATATATATTTTTTTTTTCCTTCAAGCATATAAAAACTGTTTTTGTTGGAAAAGTTCTGTAAATTAATCTGACAAAGGCACTTTCACCCTCCTCTGCAGGGGTGAGCACATGCTTTATTGTGATCGAAATTAGTTGGTTTGACATGAAGAATTCCAGATACATCTAAGGCAACTTCTCAAATATGGTTGGAATTAAAATATTGTGTCGTCGCCACAAAGGGGATGGAAAAGGGGGGATAGCAGTTTTACAACAGGGATGATTTTTTCTTACCCAGAGGGATGGCATATCCATGTCTCCCCCATCAAATTGGGCCCTGGTAGTAAGTAAAGCTCAGTGTTCACATAGAGCATAGAGCTGCAGCAGGTGGTATGAGCCATGCAAGTCTCCCTCTCTGATGCCCTCTCAACCTGGCCTCATGATTACAAATTCAAAAAAATGTGCACCAGCCAATTTATTTGATCGCTTTTCTTAGAATTTTATCTGTATCAAACAAAATCACCCTCGCTTCTACAAATTTTGTATGAGATCAGGATAGTCCCTTGGTCCCTGTCCTCCCAAGCCAGATGTCAGAGAGACCCCGGCCTCAGTAAGGACAGAGGTCCTGCGTCAAAAATTACAGAACCCAATGGCCTGCAATACCAATAAGCCGTCCTCTGTGCCCTCCATGTCCTAACCTCCCCTTACTTTTTAAAATTTTCTTCAGTCTTTTTATTTCGTCCCTCGCTCCTATTTGTCCCCCTCATCCAAGCTGAATGGATTGCTCTGTCATCATAGTCCTTCTTTTGGAGTCTTTCTTTCTCTCTTTCATTTTCTTTTGCTCCTATCTCTTTTTTTTTGTCCTGTAATCTTTTTCCTTTTCTCCTGGACACTTTCTTTTCCAATGTTCAGAGGCTAATAGTGGCTAGGAGAGCCTGCAGTTATAGGTGCAGGGACAATTTAGTCCTGTATAGGCTGTGCTTTGTGAGTGTGTGTGTGTGTGTGTGTGTGTGTGTGTGTGCATGCTGTCCCAGCCCATGTCAAACCCTCCTCCTCCCATGATGAGGCAATTTCATTTCATCTCCTGATGCTCGTATTTCTTTAATGAAAAGCACAATTACCTCAATACCCAGAATAGCCTTTAGAACTGCTGAAGGTAATGATTTTTTCATTTTTCATTTTTTTTTTGTGTGAGCTTGGGTAGAGCTGGCGTCAGGAGCTACAGGTCGCTGTGATGTTAAATATCTATGTCCCTATTTTGACCAATGGAGGTGTCAATGCGTCCTTGTCACATTCTAGGATATGTGAACATATTTGCGTCCTGACTGCATATTGCATGTGGTCTGAAGACCATGTCTCTGTGCGTCACTGCGTGTGTTATCAATGATTTCTGTGCATATTCATGCATAGACAGTGTTTGTCCATCTCACTGTCTCTGTATGTGTATGTAACCAGATAAGTCCCCTCTCCTGTGACAGGGATCAGTTTTGATGTCTGTCTGTAGTGACAGTGGTCCATGATGGCAGTGATTGGCAGTCGGGTGGAATAGCTCCCTGCCATGTTTCTGTTGACGAGTGTATCTGTCCAACAGTCACCTGTCCAGAGAACGATTAAAGCTGTCCAACTGGTAAGCTGAAGACACCAGGAGTAGCTGGAGAGAGATGCATACTAGAGTTTTATCACATACAGAAGTCCAAATCCACTACCAAGAACTGTTTTATTTCATTAGTTCTGAAAAACGATTACATTATATTTCTCAAACAAGACTATTGTCCTTCATTTTTCATTCCTCATTATTTGGTCATTATATGTATATATTTTATATAAATATTGTATATTTTATACTGAAAGCAGTAGCAACAATAATGCATAGATAACTGTATTAATTATGTCAATATTAGGGTATTAGTTATTAAATGATTTAATCTAATCTCTATCTACCACATCTGTAGCGTATGAATGATTACCATGAACAAAGAATTTCAACTGAGAAAACACCAGAAACCAATTGACTCGAAACTCACTGGAAGTCTAAGGGCAGTTGAATTCTGTCAATAAACATTTATGTGGAGTGCATTCATAAATTCTTCAGTTAAAGGTATTTGTAAATTAAGATTCAAATCTGTATACTTTGTCCTTTCAGAGATGTGACTTCTGCAAAGAAAATAATTTGTGGTTATATGCTACTAAAGTAACTGTATGGGTCTGATCGCACTTGAATACCACAAAACTTTCAGGACAGCGTAAGTAACCTGAATTGTTTTTTTATGTTTTGCTCCAGTGTTGTAAAGTGGGATAAAATACAACAGAACAGCTTTGGTAAGACATTATCTCATGTCAGTCTCATCCTAAAACCCTCATTGAGTGTAACAGATGTAGTTTTAAATGTGCGTTATATATAATCATGTTTTTTAGAAGGAATTCAACAACTGCCCTTAGACTTCCATTATAAATGTGATTTAAGTAAACAGGTTTTCTGTTCTTTTCTCAGTACAGGGAAACAAGTTGATTGCTCATGGTAATTGCACATACGCTACGGTGCAGATGCGGTGGATAGAGATTAGATTTTTTTTTTTAAACAGTTAAAAAATGTTTTACTTAAATAACATTTTCCTTTAATCCTTCCTATTCCTTTAATAATAATAAATAAAAATAACATTTTTATTTGGTAAACAGTGGACACAAACTTTTGGACTACCACTGCCATGATAACAACATGAAGCCAATTTGGGCTCCCGAGTGGCACAGCTGGCTAAGGTTTTGCCATTTCGTCGGGAGAACAAGTTTGAATCCTGACTCGCCACAGTCATCAGTGGCTGGGTGTCCAAGAGAGCATAATTGGCTCCTGCTCTGGGTGGGCTTGTTTTCTCTCTCTGTGAGATTTGCCGATCACAGATGTCTTATCTGTTCACGTAAACAGAATAGGGAAGTTGTCGCTCTCCTTTTATGACGTTGCCTGAGCAGAAGTTTGAAAAGATGCAGTAGCTAGCCCATTGGTAGCTGTCATGCAATAGGGAAGACACAGATAATTGGGTGGGAACTGGCTACAACTACGTTTGGGGTAAATTGGGTAAGAAAGGAACGAAATTAAGCCTATTTGGAGTATATACAATGCCCATTCACTCATTTCTCTGCTTCTAATGATATATTCTAATGTCTATATAGTCTCTAATAACATCAAAAATGAATCAGCCACTTGTTCATAGTACTGGTAAGAGTTAAATAATCATATTTACTGCTATAGACGCTAGAAAGGCCACTTCCCAAGTCTGATGATTTACCAGTGTGGCTGAAACACATGGAGATTGGACAGTGTGAAGTATGCGTTTGTACCATAGACAGCTATGGTGATGCGTCAGCTCCTGATGACCTTGCTATTGTCATCTGAAAGGCCAGTGGAAAAACCTCCTCTATCCTCTACCCTCCACAGTCCTCCTCTATTATAACGCAACCTTGTGCTGCCTCTCAGTGACCTCTGATGCTCCAGGACACGGTCCAGGTGTGTGGCCTTCAGAAAAGCGCAGGCTACTATAGATCCAAGAGACGATGATTTTTCTGTTCCCAAAATGAAGGGGCTTTTTTTGAAGGGAGCAAGGGTCATCTTCGTCTCAGTCAGTTTTCTTTACGTCCCTCTTAGATAGGGTTGCCACCCGTTCCTTATAATACGGAATTGTTCCGTAATTAAGAGCAAAATGTTGCATTCCTTATTAAATCAATACGGAACTGCCTTTTTTCCCCACATTTCCTTGCTTGAGTACAAATAAAATAGGGTTTATTAAATATAATAAAACAATTTTTCATAAATTACTGGCTAGTAGAGAAAAGTTTATTAGGAAAAGGCTCTCTCCCTCCTGTGTGTGTGCATTCATGTGTGTGTGTTGCCTAGTTACGCAGACGCTATACTCAACCAGCTTGACACAGCAAGAAAACTGAATGGCCTCTGTTTGTTATAATAGGGATGCATATGCTTATGTTTTGGTTGTGTTTTAGGCTAAATCATCTCCCGACTGGATGAAGTAAGGTAGTTTGCTGATTATTGAATACCATTATAATGATAAATACATTTTAGAGATGCAATAGCAGGTTTTTCCCCCACAGAGGATTGAAACGGCCGCCATTCACACACTACCCGCTCAGAATGATGTCAATAAAACACGGTGCACTCATAGACATACAGACTGCTGTTCTCTTTATTCTATATTCTGTAATCTGACTGTAAAACTGGCATCTCTCATCAGCACACTGCATCCAGTATAAGCAGTGCTAAATTAACAAATATTGCTTTTTCTCCAGCAAAAGCAGATCTAGATGTTTTAATACAATTTATATACCATTATTTTTAAATTATGTTGTAGCCAATTTTCAACTCGCTCACGGATTTAAATAAAGGTGAAAGTATTTTACACTGCCCCTTTGAAGGACAAGCAACTGCTCCAGGCTGCAAGAAGCAATGCAAAATATGCATTGAAAAAAACATGAGCAATAAAAATTAAGATGCTTTTTAAGTTTTAAGACGGCTATTTCAAAAAGTATAGGGGGGCATTCCATATTTTTACTTCACAAAGGTGGCAACCCTACTCTTAGAGTCACGAATAGTCCATAATTTCTGGACATGCGCACACTACACTACACTACACTACATTACATTACATTACATTACATTACTACACTATCAGTGGTGCTGTTTTGAGAGTGTAGAGCGGTTCTGAGTGGTAAGCTGTTCTACTGGACAGTTAATATTGGGCTGTTGGAGGTTAAGCATGTAAATATGTCTGTGCTCTGTAAATCTCCTGCGTTGCCCCTCGTCCTCTTCTCTGACAGCCATGACAATAGGCGAGCAGGGAGTGTGCGTGTGTGTGTGTGTGTGTGTGTGTGTGTGTGTGTCTGTTTTGAGACAGCTTGTCAGCTTGTGCTTTAATAGCTTTTTAAACGGAGACAGCTAGGTGTCAAACATGGTGCTGTTTAATTAATTTTGTTTGTCCTGCACGGCTTTCGATAGTCACGGGCTGCCGGGCTTCCCCTGTTGGCGGGAGAGAGAAGGGGCAGGGGCAAAGTTACAGCCGGTGATGTAACAGGTATACGGCAGGGGTCAATTTCCATATAGGCATCTTTCATATGAGAATGATTTATTATTATTATATAATAACCTTTAAGTTCAACTATATATAGTGCAATTTACATTCCATTCGGGTTGGGGTGATATATCAG
>JAOUQW010000047.1:15761221-15774554 GCA_028565825.1 Olivaichthys viedmensis | reverse complement strand
ACTGTTTGACAGAAACATGATAAACAGTTAAGTAGAAATACATACTCTCAATATATAAAATACATATATAAAAATACATATTGAACATACTCCCAAACCATACTTAAGAATGGTAACAAAATATTTCTATTTCGTCACTATACACCTGTGCTGCAGAGCAGTTAAAGTGATAAACGTTCAGTGATCCCAGTGTCCCCTCGCTGAGGACTGCAATTCCTGGAGCAAGGCAGTCGGAATAATAACAGTTTTAGTAATGGCGATAATGGCAGATGATTACGAGAGATAGAGGGAGAAAAACGGAGAGGGGGATAGAGAATGTATGGATTTCAGTTGTGTTGGGCAACACAAAGCATTGCATAATTTACCCCCCTTCTCTTTCTCCTGCTCTCTCTCTCTCTCTCTCTCTCTCTTTCTGGCTAATTTAAAATTTGTCAAACCAGGGCGTCTTCTGGATCGCTGGCCTTTGATATTTTGCGCACTCCATTTGCTCCAAACAAGCCGCAGGCCCTGGTTCCTGCTGACTGCTGCAGAAGAGCGCCGGCTCCATTTATCTTAGCCCGGCCACTGAATGCTTACTCATTACAGAGGCCCTCGCCAGGTTAACCCTCCCATCTCCAGGCACCTCGCCACCAGCATCCTCTATCCATACAGACACGCACACTTTCTAACACACTTACCCATCAAGATACACACCCTATGGTAAACTAGGATCTCTGAATGGATATGATATATCTTAGGCACATGGCTTGATAATCGCTCATGTCTCTTGCAGGTGGAGAGGGAGTAACCAACTGCATTATACAATATACAGTATGTATATGACCTATAGAGTTCCAGTATAGATTTTCTAAATTCTGGTGGGTTGTTATGCTACCGTATATGTGTGTGTCAGCATGTAATCATTAAATTTTCTTGTATGGTTTTAAGTAACAGTCTGCTTTGGTCACTTCATGCCATCTCTTGGCCAAAAGACAACCTAAAATTGAAACTGACTTTTTTTTTTTTTTTTGTTCATGTCCCTTGTCATATTGTGCACGATTCATCAGTATCAATCACTGATTTAAGGGGGGACAAAGACAAATTCTTGTTTTTTGCCAGCATTCATCAAAGTGCAATGACTTTTGCCCCCCTCTAAATGCCTTCTGATTTTTGACTATGTAACCATGTATGGGCAGGCAGGGATAAAATAATATTAATCAATAATATCATCCCCTCCCCACACACCCAGCTATCATCGAGCAAAAACCAGCACCTGGGGCTGCTCAAATATCCTGTTTCACTCGGAAATATGTCATATTATGGAAGGAGAATGCAATATGATTTCCATTTCACATTATCTTTAATTTCTTATTTCTCTTATTGATAATGCCGTAATTCACATCAATTTACTATATGGGACAAAGTTTTTGGACAAAGTTGCTTTCTGATTCTTTTTACTTTTTAATTTTTGTGTTAATCTTCTATATGTGTGTGTGTGTGTGTGTGTGTGTAAGTGTGTATACGGTGCAAACTGGCTCATCTCCTCCCGGCCTAACCCTTTGGAGGCCGTTCCCTGGGGAAATGTGTCAATCTGGGCGCCGGCAGATCAATCAGCAGCTGATTATGCTCTTCATTCTCCTGCAATTGATTTTATTCGCAGCTGAAAATAGGCATCTGGTGTCAGGGGCGTGCGCAGCGGCCTGGGTGCAGCTTGACGGATTGCTTTTGACAGAGATCAATCTCCCATCTGATGGGCCGGGGGTCCGGGGAGCAGGCAGCCAGCTCCACATTACCCAGATAGAGACTCATTAACAGCACATGCCGAGTGATGACACACACACACACACACACACACATACACACACACACATTGAAACTGTACACGCGCTGACATACATGCTCACACACCAATCTTACTGTCTATAGGACCTGCCTCCGGCAGACACACGTTCACTTAATCACACACACGTATGGACACATACAGCTAAGATTGTACACTTCAAGTATGTCCATCACCACCCAGAATGAGGTGTTCATAGCTTTACAAAAAGCCTTTGTTACACAAGTAAGCCAGTCTGTCTCTTTTAGACGTGCGAAGTAATTAAGTAACTGTAATTTGTTACTACACTACAAGTATCCTTTTAGGGGATTTATACTTTAGATGAGCATAATTAAAAATTTATACTTTTACTCAATTACATTTTCATTAAAAACTCATACTTTTTACTCCTTACATTTTCATTTAGACCCTCCAAGTATTCGTTACAAATCTTAACTGCCTATCTCATCTCATGACTGCCTATCATGGCGCAAGAACTGCCTATTAGTCCAAAAAAAGAACCTAATCTTGTGAAAAATCTGAATGATTTAAAACAAATGAGGGTGATGTGATTGAATTCCGTTAGATATTTTACGAATAAAGTTAAATATAAAAGGTACAAAAGTTAACCCCGCCCCAACCCTAACCTTAAAAAATCTGCAAGTTCAGTTCAAATAATTTACCTTTTACTTCTTAATACTTAAATACATTTAAGTGTGGAAACGTTTTCACCCAAGTATAATTTTGACTCGATACTTTCACTTTTCATTGAATAAAAACCTAAATGCAGCAAAGATTTATCAGCTCTATTGGCAATAAACACACAAAAAATGTCATTTCTGTTCCAGTCGTGACTCTCATGCTCTGCTAAAAGAGCAGTCAGATGAATCTGGAGCAGTGTGTAACTGTGCTCCTGGCTGCCCGGAGCCCCAGCAGGCCTGTGTGAAGGACTGCCTACAACAAGGAGATTTCCCCTCCTGATTCTCCCCGATGGAGAGCTCCTCTCCCTGCCTCCTAATTTATAATTATTTCAAGTGATCCTCAGGCCTGAGGTCATTTAAGTAATTACTGAGCCGATTAGACGCTTAAAGGGAATTTAGGATCAGTCTCTCCACATGCCGCAAACCCAGAGAAGGCGTGTTTGGCTGGACTAACAAGGTTTAGCCAGAGAAGTCCTAGTGCACAGTTGCCCACTTTCACTTAGACTAAGCCTCCCAATTTTCCACTGAAGACTCATAATGGAGGGAACAGGATGTTTATCTGAAACCAGTTAAATTATTTATTGAGTTGTTTGGCTCCATTAATAATCATTGGTAAGTGGTAGAGGTTTAAAGGCTCAGGCCAGCTAAAATCCAGACGCTCAGTGGTCTGGGCTGGCGTAATTTGGATGTTGCGTTTCAGTTGACTGGCGGTTGTTCTTCTGGAGAGCTGCTCTTATGTTCACTGGCTTGTCTTCTGCTTTATCAGTGCAGCCTGCTCAAGCATCGATTGGGCCCATCGCTTGGCTCTTACCCCATGACTATCTCATACACACTTACGCACACACAAACTCCAAGCGCAGTGCTCTTCTCGATCTCCCTCTCGTCTGGTGTTTGTGTTTTGCTGGCTCTGAGAGAGAGAGAGCAGACAATCTTTATGGCAGCAAGGCTTTAAATTGAGCAGAAAATAGATATTGACATATTTGTTAATATCATCTTAATCACTGACCGAGCTGGCAGGAGGGCTGATGTGGCCAACTTCATCCAGCAGGGCTTCATCAGAGCAAGCAAGCCATGGCCTCAAAGTGTTCATATGTTCTACATACAATAGCACAAATCCTGTCTATATTCCAGAACTTGTCATATGCACAATCAGTTGAAATTCAATGAAATTCTTAATTTGCACGTTCTCCTGGATGCTGCAGTCATTTTAAATAAAAAATAAAACATATTTTTAAATAACAGAGAAGAAATAGAAAAAAAATAGAAGAAACAATATAGTAAAACTAGAATTAAGCAAAAACAAATTCCAAAAACAATATCTTCATATGTTTGTGTTATTCTGGTATTGTCAGTATGCCTGATACGTAGCTGTGATTGCAATTCTTAGTTCCTGTGTGCATCAGTGAGAGATTCCAATACATTCTGCTCTCTATTCTTTCTTTGGGGTCAACTGAAAACTGTAAGACCCAGAAAACAGCTGCTGCAGCATGAGGAAAGTGTACCGTCCTATACATTTAACGCTAGATATCTCCCATATTCCACAGAAGCATGTCATAACTGTAAGTTGAGAACATGATTTTCTTTTTTCAGAAATCAAATTCAAAGACAACGTGTCTGATTTAGGGCCCTATTTCTATGATCATAACACAAACGCAAAATAAGGCATAAGATACAGAGTTAGCATATTTTTGAAAAAAATATTTTTGGTATTTTTGTAACCAGGTGGTCACTTGGCGAGAGCAGAGCAGAGTAAAAAACGGGTGGGGTTAGAATGAATACATCATCAAGAGGTGTGGTTAGGTGATATCCCAGCAAATCAACAGCTCATATTTTCTTTTTTTCAAAACAAAGTGTTTGCCCGTGGCAGCGCAGTGTTGTTTTCATAATGATGTACGGTTAGATTTCAGGTTTAGAATAAAAGATTTTAGGGGTAGAAATACCCGGAAGGCTCACACAACTCGCAACAAATGCGTTTTTTTGTATTCTTGTGTATTTTTGTGGATGTTCACTCATGTGTAAGCACTCTAGGACATAGTGTTTATATCAACTAACTCCTTATGTCTTCATTATGGCATTTAATTAGTTTTGTTAGAATTTCTATTAATTCGGTTAATTATATGAGGTCCGTGCATAATGACGCATCAATTGTTTCACATTTAGTAGCCACAACTAAGTTGTTTTTCTTATTTGTTACAGATAAAATAATTCAGTCCATTGGATTTAGTTAGTAGTTGGGTTAATTAGCCTATTTATATTAAAATGGGGTGACATAAATACTGTACATCCACTAAAATGGGTTGTAAGAATAAAGCAGGACTTTTAAGCCTCTACTGTTTTGACAAGAGGAGGTCTCAATATTGGAGCAAAGTGGATTTTGGGAATCCCACGGTTTTTAAATGTCACACCTGCTGTTGCGCTGCTCCACCAACGTCAATGCAGGCACTTTCATTTCTGGCCACGAAAATAGCAACTGGGCGATAAAGGGAAAAACTTGGCTTACACCCAAAGAAATTAGCAATACGCTGGCGTTACACCACCAAATTACGCTTGTGCCTACACGAAAATAGAGCCCTTAATCTCTTATGCTCTTATTTCCAATCCCTAAGGCTTATTATCCAGTAACTACATAGAAAACAATGCAAAATGATTAAGCTAATATTTCATTATAAGTGCAAGGAGTGTAAATGTGGAACCATCCATTGTTCACTGGACTTGAGGAGGTTAAGAGACTTGCTATAATATTGACTGCGATTGCTATGTTTAAAAAATATCAATACAAACGTTCATAAAAAACTTTTCAGAAAGAAGTCGGCCACAAAGTTTCATGAGACAGGCTATTAGCAAGGAACACGTCAGATTTTTTGGGCACTCAGTAGTGAGTGTATCACACGCGATCCCCACTGCCTGCCCAACGCTCCGTGACAGGCCCTCCCTCCTCCCCATAGCATGCGTACAAATGAAGCCTTTTAATTATCTCCTGATTACCTGTTATACCACCTTAGCTAATGGAGAGCGCACCCCGGGGGAGACATCCAATCAAACTCTCATCACACACAATGGGCTTCTTCGCAGGAGAGAAGTATTTTAGTCACCTGAAAGATTAGTGCTGGAAATATCCATCTATTTATTCATTCATACACCAAATTACCAATGGCTGCCCCCAACACCCTCACACAGAGAGCCCTATTACTCTCTGATTGATCAAAACGATAAGGATATATCACCCGCCAAAAGCAATATAGCCCTTGCTTGTGAGTAGCCTATAGATGGGTATCAGGGTGATACTGGGTTTAGACGTGTGTGTGGTCAGGGGAGTCATGTACCACCATCTATCACAGGCTCCCTCATTCAGTGGAGAGTGGAGTGTAAAGTTTGCAGCAGTCTGCACAATCACGGCATCAGCCTGGCTATCTCTGATGTTTTCCTTTCTCTTCTCCACCTTGGAGACATCTTAAAGGTGCGGTCAGTGATTTTTAAGTGAACACTCTTTGTAATATTTGTCGAAATTCTCTTCAGATGTCAATTAAACACAGCTCAGAGGAGAAAACCTCTCTGTGGTGCCCCAGGATCTGTAAACAGAAGAGAAAAACAAATGATGTGACCACCATCGTCCTGATATATCCAATCAGGACAATGAGGTGTCTGTACTTGTCTATCAATCATGTTGCCTGTCAATTTAGAAAGAGCCCCGTCTTGCATGAGAATTCAGGCGTTTTTAACCTAAACATCACACGTGAATGTGCTTTGAGGGTGTGGATTTGGAGGGAACACTGAAGGGAGGGGCTGTATTTGTTTAAATTTTGAGTGTTGCAACAACTAGTTTCAGCTAACTTCTGCCAAAATCCCTGACTATACCATTAAATCTGTTTTGAATTCTTCCTGCAGTATCAGCGTGAACTGCAAGCACCAGGCAGCGTGACCTGAATGTGCAGCAGAGGGAAGGAGAAGCTAAGAAATATTCCAGCCACATTGGAACACAACCCAGAATTGAGGGAAGTTACTAGAATAGGTAGTGACAGGGGGAGACTTCATTGTAAGTATGTTTTCTTTCAATGCAGTGTGTTTGTAAAGATGTTCTAGAGGAATCCTATGTGACACTGATGTAGATGTAGTATTGACAGGGTGATTATTAAATACAATTATTCCTGTAATTGTATTAGCAAAGAGCAAACTAGAACTCTGTGAGACTTCCCTTGGCAACTATATCTGCCTAGATGTTGCTCAACCTCCAGCAATTCATATTAAATACAGCATAACCTGCAATTTATGGACATTGCATCACAACTTGTCACCTAATTGAATATACTGAGCAATTTTCAACTGATTTAGGATACATGGAAAGTTCAGAATAGTCATTCAACAATTCAAATCAAATAGTTTTCTGCAAATTGTTATTTTCACTTGATTGAATCTGTAATCTGAAAGCCCTCTGTGTCAGGGAAGTGTGAAGAAGGTATATGTAATAAATTTAAATCCAAAACATTATTTAAGGAAACAGATATTATTGAAATTGATCACTTATTCATAGCCATATACCTACATTTTAAGCTAATTTTAAAAGAATTGCACTTATTATTCTCTACTTTTAGCCCTAGGGACCTGACATACCAAGCCGCCGTCAAAAAACTAGCGCCAACCAAGGATGACTGATGATCGCCTTCCATCTTCTGTGAAAAGTTGCACTCAAACACACCGGAAAGACTGTAAACACTAAACATGAATTTATATTCTGCAACTGTGTGAAAGGAAATAACTCAACATACCAGGAGGTGGCAGTAATCTATGTTCGTAATAAAAAACATATATAAAATGGTAGACCCAGTATCATGGCCTATGTATGCTCCGCTCAGCCATTTCTTTCCAAAATTATGGCTAGCTACAGCAAACGAGTAGAAGTTGAAAAAATAAGATACTATGTGTGTGTCGTTTTCTTGCTTTGCTTCGGGTTCTCTTCTCCTGCACTGATTTATTTGGCTAAAAAGCCAATCAGAGAACTCTTTCTACCGTCACCGATGCCAATTAGTAATGGGAAGTTCGATTCAATTTACCAAACTGAATCTGATGATTGGCTAGCTGATAGAACCAAGTTTATCCGAGAGTTTGGAGTTGGAACTTTTTTAATTTTTTAAATATTACACCAAAAACTATGGGGGTGTGAATGAAGTATCCCCCAGTGATGAAGTTTGTGATTAACAAATTTTTGACCAAAATGCCAGATAGAACCTTATATACTGAGGTCACAAGATGGCTTGGTGTGTCGGGGCCTTAAGACATTTCCTGCATCTCATCTGACCTATAGCTTGAGAAACACTACAAAACACTGCTGCCTAACAAGTAATTAGCAAGCATTTTCATCATCTTACTTCCTAAGTCGACATGCGTAAAGCTTTCGACATGCATAAGACCTGCTCTCCGCCCTTACATTGAGATATGCCCATGTCTCTAGGTGATCTACCTTGTGTTTAGCCTCTGCCAGTCCACCAGCTCCACATACACTCTGGTCTAGTGGTGTTGTACTGTAGCCCCCCTGTGGAGGCGTAGATGAAGGACTGCGTGCTGTGACTTCTTCTGACTTTCCCCACAGTCTTCCTCCCCAGAATCTGCCCTCGCGGGCACACAGCGGGCTGAACCAGAGTGAAATGCCTCCATCGCGACTCTGTCAGCAGAAAGGATCTTTACGCAACACCTTGGGAGCCGAGGCTGGCAGCCCAGTAATGAAGGTACAAATAAAGTGCCATGCTGAGATGATAGAATTATCCCCAGCTCTTGAGCTGTCGCCTTCAAACAGGAGCGGCGCTAGAAAGGAGACGATAGGAAGAGCAGGCAGGGAGAGGAGGGAGAGGGGGAGAAGCCCTGGAGTAGAGCCAACTTCCCAAGGTAGTGTACAAGTATCTTTAGAAGCCGGCGTCTTGTTAGCTAATACATTACACCAATCACGGCGAGCTATCTTAAGCTACAATTAATCTGCACCCTGGCATGCGCTGATAGGACAGCAACATGCTGTTTCTTAATTAAAAGCAAACGGATTAAAAATGATTAATAACGGGTATTAAATATTCTCATGGACTACAAGCATGGGGAATCTGGCTTTCTTATGCCGGCTTAAAACGAAGAAGTCATTAACGCTCCCCCAATCTTCATAAGCCAGAGCTTTGCTTTGTTGGGATCAGAAGTTGCTTACCTCATGCATATGCATTTCTCTATCATGGCGAGTCAAAAAAGGCATCAATGTGGCGTTTGGTGGCTGAGAAACTTGTTGACTTTTGATTTGGACATTTCCCTTTTGCCTTTAAACATTTGCCTGCCTCATTAACCCTCTTCTCACCAGGTGCCCTGCTCACCAGCAGGAGGTTTGTGTGTATGGTTGTGTGTGTATCTGTCTCTGTGTCTGTTTGTGTTCATGTTCTGGAGATTGTGAGTAATGAAATTATGCAGATATAAAGCATTACTGTTCATATAATTTTAGCAACCCCACTGAGGTTTAGATGTTTTAACACGTTTACAGAAATCGCAGCATTAAAAATGAATATTAATGTTATTTCACAGTGGTCATAGTTATTCATTTCATGACTCATGTCGATTACATTTTTATTAGAAAATTGTTAAAAGCTTTTTTTCTACTGCAGTAAAATGTATCGATACTATTTTGAGGCCATTGTGCTGTGTGAAGTTAGGTGTTGTGTAGCAAAATTAGTTTACTCCAAGGAAAAATAAAACTAAACTGGTACCGCTCAGGGTATACATGCTTGTCATTGGGGTGGTATTCTTGGGGTGGACATCTTTTGTACCCTTAGTTAGAGGACGTAGATGATGTAGTGTACCTTTAAAAAATAATTTAAGGTAAATAATTAGACCTTAAGAAACACAGTTGCATCTTTTACATTTTTGTACCCTGGGGAACAAAAATGGACCTGTGGAGAACCTTTTTCTTTTCTAGCAGTGTCATTTCTCTACACATTTATTCATTTTGTCACGTTATTATCAAAGTGAATGCAAAAAGAAAACCATACTGACTGATTCATTTGATTGAAAAGGAGGAAAAACCTAAATTAATTGCAAAAATGTTTGGCAGCTGTTTGCTGTTTTGTTCAAATGTTACACCTATCAGCTGTACTTGGCAGTGAGGTTGTGGGTTCTCCCACTGGGTCCTGTGTTGCTTGTGTATGTGTGTGTGTGTTCAAATGCAGATGTCCTCACGCCAGCGAGCGATGCTGTCTGAGCTGGCTGATTGGAAGAAAGGAGTGCAGAATTAGGAACAAGGTGATTTTATTGTCATCTCTGTACGGGGAGTTATTTTCACGCTAGTGCCAAATGGAAACAGGTAGCAGACGGTCATGACAGAATTCTGTTTAGAAACCAATTACCCGAACGCTTTTCAAATTGATTTCATTTGTGGTGCGGCAGAAGCCTCCTGTTCTGGCCCCTTTCTCTCTTTCTCTCCCTTTCTTTCTCTCTCTCTCTCTCTCTCTCTCTCTCTCTCTCTCTCTCTCTCTCTGTCTCTCTTTGGACTTCCCAGCCTCTTCCATCAGCTAGTGTTTGGTCTATGAGGAAAGGAAAGGAGGAGATGAAAAATAAGGAAGTAGGAAATTATAAAAGAGGGGGAAGGAGGGAAAAAGGGGGGATATACAGATATATGTAGAAAGAGAGGCACTCATGCACTCACTCCTTCACAGCTTGTTCTCTCCTCAATGCTAGTAATCAATCATCAGCAGATTAATGACGGACACACGTGAGCAGGCGGCTGCACTGGTGACATGTGTACTGGCGCGTGTGTGTGTATATGTATGTGGCTCACTGTTGAAAGATAGAGCTGTACTCATGAAAGCGGTCCAATGGCTACAGAGTGGACTTTCATATTCTTGCATGTCTGGTGTGGAGCTGTGCAGGTCTGATTTATTAGATTCACTCATACAGAAATATTCCAAATTTTCTTTCATGCATGTGACTGGGCACATTTCCCCTACATAGGGCACTAAGGCAGTGGGTATGTGTGCTGTGAGCATGCCAGCCAATAGGTAGTTTGGCTGTCAATCAAATGTAACAGCACAGCCAGGGGTAGCAATTCCACAGTAAAAGGATAAAACATGTTGCGTTCACGTGCTTGTCAGATGGTTCTATGTCCCACTTGAAAAGTTGTAACTACAAATTCTTTGTGTTTAAGTCACCGTTAATGTTAGCTAGTTAGCCATCCTGATCTATTTTGGAATTTTCCCCATTGTAAAAATGTACATTGTATTATGACGTCAGCGAAGAAGAGGCATGACCAGGAAGCATTTTAAAATCTGGAAAATGCTCTTTATTTGGAACACTCTTACAGCACAACATGTAGCTTGGTGGTAAGCCAGAAAACTGACTAGCATGGGGAAAGCCGATGGGGGTTAACAAAACCCACCGGACTTCTGCGGATGGTGGACACATATAATGTGCTGGCTCAACACAGACCATCATGGTCAACAAATCCCACAATTCCCCCTTTTCGTGCCATGGGGGCTCACGGGTATGCAAATGCACAGCGCGTAGGCGCACGGCCGGCACAATATGATCACCAGTTAGACCATTGAGTGTCTGTGGCCTAATTGTTGAGTACTAAAAGTTGAGTACTAAAAGTTGTACCTACCATTGACCACCAAATCCATCATGATGAATGGATAAAGGGCAGTAACAAGTTGGAAACTCGGGTTTCAAAATTGTTTCCGAAGCTCCCACAATTATGACTTGGTTTTTTTATTAATTACGTACAACTTTTAGGTTGAAAACTCGTATTTACAATCATTCTGATAGCACATGAAGGTAGCAACAGCAGCATTTCCACGGTCACCTGAAGAATCAGAAACTATGATTAAAAATGTTTTAAACTATGATTAAATGTGATTGAAAATGTTTTTTTATGATTAAAAATGTTTTAAACAAAAATGCATCGCAAACTAAGTGTAATGACTTGTGGGCATTGCTGGCAATGTGTTACCAGCTTATAGCTTCCTTCCTCGCCCTTTAAAAGTCCAACTAGTTTCCCCATCTAAATGGAGAAGAACAAGAGGATTGTGTTCCATTTTTTTTCTCTGAAAGTGCGTGTGTTTCAGTCAGAGCTGATAACAATCTAGACATCAATAAGTACAGAGGATTGATTGAGGGGCGCAGCGCCGGGGGGTTGGGGGGAATCAAAGGTTCACTTAATTGATGATCAAACGCGGCAGGTGTAAATAGATGTTGTATGCGCACATGTGTGTCTACGTGTGTAACCGAGGGAGAAAGCAAGCTATCAAAGCCCAGATAGAAGCTGAAGAGGCCTCATTCAGGGGCAGAGCCTTTCAAACTGACCCCGGGGTTGGCGCAGAATAGCCACGAACACGCACTGCAAAACAGATATGAAAGAGTGGACACACACACATACACACACAAAATAAGATTTCACACTTACAGACACTGATGAGCTAAAATTTCTCACCGCCAAAAACACACGGATGTTTGTTTAATGTGCAAACGACACATTAGTTCTGGGAAATTGCCGCCAAGTGAGTCAGCATTTCTGCTATCTTTCTACAAATGCAGAATTTCGGCTATGTTGCATAAATTGTGTTTAAATATTCGTTTAATTGAGAAACGCAAGATACTGCACATTTAAGCAGGATTATGGGTTATTGCATGTTATTATTGACCTTAAACACTGGATTGGTATCAGATTAGATTTGACATATTTTCCAATCCAATCCATTCATGTCGTAAATGTGTTTGGTTTCGGCTGACGGTTTTCTTTTTTTTATGCAAAAGTCAGGTCACTTAGTGACAATCATTATTTTCATTATTTCCTTAAACTCATTATTAGCTGAAAGAGAATGATGGCAAACAGAGCGTTCTCTCTCTCTCTCTCTCTCTCTCTCTCTCTCTCACCCACCCACACACACAAACACACACACATGTTTGTTTTACTATCCTTGTGAGGACCTTCCATTGGCATAATGATTACTGTAGCTAATTAATGCTATGCTACACCTAACCCTAAAAATTTTTTTATATAAATAAAAAAACAGTTTACCTTATGAGGACTAGCCAAATGTCCTCACAAGGTCAAAACTGTCAGATATTCCTATCCTTGTGGGGACATTTAGTCCACACCCAGATATAAAAACATGCCCATACACACACACACACACACACCATCTATGGAGCTTCTTCAGTTATTAAAGTGGAAAAACAGTGAAAAAGAAAAAAATAGGATTGGTGCATGTAATTTTTATAAAAGCCTCAAGCACTGATTATTGTAAACTTGCAGTCCTCAGTAACTAGAGCCCTTCGACTTGCAGCTCTACTGCCACATATGTTTCTGCAGCCCTCTGTGTGCTGCATTTTAAGTGCACTTGCTCAAAGTGTCCACTCTGCACCCTCATTATAAATCTCATCAGTGATATGAAAATGATGGCCTAATCCTTGATGCTCCTACAGCAGATTGGAATCTGATACTAACTTCAGCAATTGGTCAGCCTTTCATTTAGCCCTTCATGAGGGAGGGTATAAATGAGATCGGCTACATGCCATGTGCGTGTTTGTTCATGGTTCCTTTTTCGTGCATGATTAAAAGTATTTGTCTTATTTCGCCAAATGTGTATGTGTGGTCAAAGATCTAAACTTCTTCAATCAAACAATACCAGATATTTTGTTAATGCACACAAGTTAATGACCACAAATGATGCCCCTCATTAAGAACAGGCTATAACAACACATGCAAGTATCAATGTGTATATATATATATATATATGATGATTATCCGTTCAGTCGCAGCCGACTCTCGGTCACTTTATGGATCCTCGCTCTCCACGCCTTTTGGCATATTCATCGT
>JAOUQW010000047.1:15739007-15760592 GCA_028565825.1 Olivaichthys viedmensis | reverse complement strand
TGCTTTCTCCACCACTCCCCATTTATCCGGGCTTGGGACCGGCGTGCAGCTGTTTCCAATTGCACGGCTGGGTTATTATATATATATATATATATATATCAAATTAATATACATACTGTATATCAAAACAGGAACAAAGATATTCATTTGTATTTTTATTGTGAATTTTTGTTTTTCTTTTAAACATTAGATATTAGAATTGTAATGCAGACTGACCATTTTGCACTTTAGAACTTTTTTTCCCTTTTTTCTTCTTCTTTCTTTTTTATTGATAATTTTTTTCTATAAACACTTTCATCAAATAGCAGAGAAGAGTGAAATTACATCATATAATATTTGTGCATATTAATAATTTTCTGTAAAACAGCAGCCTTTAGATGCCAAAAAAGGCATGTCTTGTCTTTGACCCATATACAGTAAATATACTTTTTAATAAAATGAAATACAATACAAAGTCTGTGAATACAAATACATGTCAGTTTTTATATTGTTTTTTTTTTTTTATAACACTTGTTTTTCATGTTAAAAAACATAACTCATGGTTTGCAATACGTATGTGTGAACTATTTGTATGAATGTTTACTATAGCACTTCATTTGTAATGGGCTAACCACTCATGCATCTGGAGCGGCTAAACAGTTGTAATTTGATATCTTGTCATATTCAAGTGCATAATTTGATCCATTTCAAAGGCCTGCACAGATTTGTCCATCACATGAACCTCACTGAGCTATTTTTCCTGTTTGCTGTTTGTGTAAATAGGTGCACTGATGGCATTGTTTTGCAGCTGAATGTGTATTTATTACAAACAGTGTAACAGATAAACATCCAACAGAGTGTAAATCATTTTATTCTTTACAGCAGAACCAGAGCTTATGAGAAGCAAGTTATTTAGTCTGATGTACTATGTGTAAAAGCGGAACAGCAGTAGTAAGGAGAGGATGCCAGTGTGAAATGAGGGCACGCGGCGTATCGGGAGTGTGTGTGTATGTGCAGCTCGGGTGCCCAGAACACTAAAGCACTGGCTATACCTCCACAAGAGCCCAGTCCTCGTATTATGGTCCTACTGCAATATTTAAGGAGCCAGGCGTTCCCCGCTTATCTTCAAACCAAAGCCCTCAATGTTCTCTCCTCTAATGCGTGATGCTTTCCTCCTGCCACTGATCAAAGTGCTATTTTCTGAATTTCAAGCTTTTTAACTTCAACAGTCTTAAGAGGGATGAGGCAGATCAAACTGAGGCAATGAGAGAGGGGGAGAAAGAAAAGCACAGAGTGAGAGAGGGAGAACATCTTTGTAGTCTCGTCCCTTTGTTTTTGCTCTCTTACTTTCATACTGGGCCGCTAGATAGGTCAGCTCTATTACCAATCCGCCAGCCCACAAATATTTAAAACAAATTGAATCGCACACCCAATACCCATCACAATTACGCGCGGCACAATAACTAAATTAGCAGTTCAACACAATAATTGGAAATGCGGCTCGCGCGCTCCCGGCAGCCTCCCTCGAGGGCCTCACTGATCTATGGAGGCCCGTCAGCTCTGCTAATTCCACAGCTAATTACAGACGCACAGCAGAATGAAGTTGTTTGTCTCCAAATACTATTTTCAGCGTTGAGGAGAACAGAGGCCGTGCTGAGATAGACAAAAATGAGATGGAAGTGTGTGGTCATGTTTGTTCATGTCTTTCATGCATTTTTATTTGTTGTTGTAATTTTGCGGGTGCATTCGATAATGCACAGAACAAATGATCAGAACCATAACCCAGGGAGGTATGGGTATGTTTCTGTCAGGCCAGTGGCTGTTTTAAGCTGGTGGCTCTTTTGGAGGAGCTTTGATTAAAATGATATAGAAGTGTAAATTTGGGCATTGTGTATTTTGAGTATGTTTTGCATTAATGAGAACAGAATCAAAGGAAGTGTGTATTTACATGTGGTTTAATAGGTTGATGTATTCCACCCACATTAGGAGAGCACCTATCTACATATTGTACAGCTGTTGAAGAAAGTATTCATTCAGCATTTAGAATCTGTAGATTAATGTTATGCAAAGAAATGTTTGTACAGTTTGCACTCTGTAATTCTGCATTCTTCTTCTGCTTTTTATTACTATTATGATCAGTAGTAGTATGTTTCTTGCCTTTTATTAACTTGTAATTAAAAGCAGCAAATAGTTTTTGCACAAATAAAAGGTTAAGGAGAGCAGACAGGTCAGAGCAGAACGGCAGAGATATATCCCTCAGCTAGGATTAAACACCCACCCGTCCTGGTGGCATCCTTGGCAGCTACTGGTCTTGAGCTGGATGGCAGGGGGTCACTTTCTTTCTCTCTCTCTCCCCCATGGTGTGGCGGAGAGATGGGCTTATTTCACTGGGTAGCCCCGTGTAAAAACCGCGTTGTCCTCTGGGAGTGTTGAGACGTTTAGTAATGCTATTAATGTAAAATGTGGAAATCATCTTACATACAGACATTTATAAAGATGGAGACTTTATAAACAAAATCCAATCAAAATCTGCGTATTCATCACTCAAATTTTACTGTAAGTTCTAAAATTAGGGAAGCAGCTTTAAGTCGATATCCTGCTTTGAATATTAATTTTAATTTTAAGTTTAGCAGGAAAATACATTAGGACGCCATTTAAAAAAATAAAGAATTTCAAGAAGAATTTCAAGATAAATTTTTTTTTAAATAATAATAATAATTTGTGATGCAATTTTGAATTTCAAGATAAAAAAAAGAAAAGTTACTGGCACCACCTCAGGCTATGGCATTCAATGCATTTAGTTTTTATTATTAATAATATCTTATCTGGATCTTACCAGGATACCCCAGAGACTTGCACTCCTCAATAACTGCTGCTGTGATTACAAGCTGTTGCAGTCGACCTAAACCTATTTTATGCTCATCTCAAGACTCCTATTGACAATATGCTCCTACTGAACATTCTGTATATTTTCAACACATTTCGTAATGTTTGGCTTTTCTTTGTTTGAGTGTTATACTGCAATTATCAAAATCGGCAACACCAACGGTGTCGCCCAGAAAACTCCTGTTCCTCTCAAGGTTTCTTCCTTACGCTTTGTTTTGCCACTGTTGCCTCTGGCTTGCTCATTAGGATTCTCAATCTAGACCTGAATTTCTGTAAAGCTGCTTTGTGACAATGTTTATTTTACAAACACAAACAAAATTGAATTGAATTGAAGTAATATGCATTTTAGGATTTTTTATTATTATTATTATTTTTGACTCCAAATGGCAGACTTTGAGATAAACAGAACAGTAAAATTTAAAGAAAAAAGAGTGTATCTAGAGTGCATATGAAATTTGTATCAGCTGGAAACATAGAGCCCAGCATCTATCTACATTCCTCTGAAGTATGATCTGAAATCAGTGGGGGACAGCCGTGCAGTGTGACACCAGAGTCGTTGGCTGACAGTTTCAGTTAATTAGTGGCCAAATTGGCCAAGCAGTCGCATCCCCTCCTCGGCCCATCAGAGACTGTATTAAAAAGCACAGCAACCAGATTTGACAAAATCGAATTACTGCACGTCGGTTGAACTCGTATTAATTTCATATTGACTTGTCACTTCTTAAGCTGTATATTTATACATCCTTCAGATCAGATCTGATGGCCTCTGAAAGCTTATCTCTTTAGTAAATTAACTAGGCTAAGCTAGCCACTCAGATCAGAACTGCACATACTGTGTATATACACACTGTACATGTGTGTGCGTGCGTGTGTGGACTTGTGTGTGCTAACATACAGTATTTGGTGCTGACATGAAGGAAAAAGAATCATACTAGTTTTGTAATCTCATTGCTTTAGAAGAATTAGGCTGGACATGTGCATAAACATGATGATAAACAAAATGTCTGTCCTGGGCAGTGACTTATAATTAAAACGAGTCCAGAGTCCAGAAAGAAAGCCCTGGTTTCTGGAGTGATCACGCAGCTGAATGTAGGAACAGAGAAACAGAGAAGGAGAGAAAGAACATTCCCGGCTCGGCCCTTCAGACCAGGGGATGGCAGATTGAATATTTTAATAGGACGGATGAGAGCACATCAGTGGTGGAGAGAGGGTTCAATCAGGCAGCATGCGCCGGGGTATAATTTCAGTTTCATATGTTTCCCCCGACTTGACAGTACTTGAAAAACAATGACAGTGACCCAGTTGCAGGATTCCAATTAGTATTAGATATGCAACAGTTGAGATTAGAATGCAGGCTTCCTTTATGGCGACCGGGCGCTCTGATTACCCGAGCTGCACAAGTGTCAGGCCTCGATAAAGAGCAGGGAAATAGGGGAGGCAGATAAGACATCAGCAAGCCCCAGCTGCACATCATTTCCTTGGGGGAATATTTATTTCCAAATACCTCCACTCTTCCCACCAGTAGCAAAGTTATTTTAATCAGCAGGGGAGAAAATTTTCCAAGGAGAAATTTTCAGATGAGATGAGCAGGAATAGGACAGTGTGTTTCCCATTTGAGGAGTGTGTTGCTCTGGTTGTGTGTCCGGCTGCCTGTGTGTGAGAGAAAAAGGAGGCGAATGGAAAGGGCACAATGACTATTCTGACATCTGTATTCAAGCGCTAGAGTTGCAAACGTTTGGATTCCAATCACTGTCTGTTCCATGCATCGAAAAAAGCAGACGTGCATTTAACATGCAACAAGCTAATTCATACAGTGAAAATAAGCAGTACATTTGCATTTTCAAATGTACAAAAGTGAAATTCTGTATCTATTTTACTGTTCCACAAACAGTTTTAATGTTTGTTTATCCAAAGCTGCCTTTTTAAATCAATCAGTTATATATTTGTATATATTTTTTTTGTACAAAAACACTGTGTCTAATTTCTAATTTAGGCTTTAGGCTAAGGAGAAATTTTGTCTCTTTGTCTCATGTATATTACTTAAAAAATTAATATATATATTTTTTAACCCCTTAAAGTCTCAGCTTATTAATCAGTTATTCATCTTGAATCGTATTATTTATACTATGAAATATTCAATAACTACAGTAAAACTAATAGCAAAAGGTACATTGTTACAAGTCTAAGGAATGTAAGTCTGGATGGGTCCTGGAATTTAAGGGGTTAACATTCAGTTAAAATACATACATGCACAGGGGTTGCACTGACTATAAATGAACAAATATTTTTGCTTTGCACAATATATAGAAATGTAATACAAATATAATTCCTCATATAGTACCAGATGTTCAGTGTCAGGCACAAAGAAGCAGTATGCTTAAATCTACACTAATTACACTTTTAAAGATTTAAATGATGGTTGTTTTTGGTAAATAGTAGTAACATTCTGGAGGGAGTTTGTGGAATTAATTGCATGAAGTAAATTTATTTGAAACATTTAGGGGTAAAAATTCAAGAAATGTGCAGCCACGATTATGCCAGTGGCAAAGACAACAAGCAGTATGTAGAATGTGTGCATATTAATGAAGCTGAGTGTGCTTGTCAGTCAAAGTAAGGCACTCACTTGATCATGAAATCGGGTTCCTATTGCTCCTGCTCCTTCCACATCCAGCAATCTCTGAATCGCTGTAAAGTCTGGCTATGGTACCAGGGTCTGAGTAATGTTGAAAGCCATATTGCCTTATGTATAAAGACGTGAGTGTTCCTCACACAGCCCTTCCAGTACAGGTGACTTGCATGGTCACCTCATGCATGTTGGTTGTGATTCTTACTTCACAGCCTTGAAAGGTTTTTTCTCTCTCCGTCTATGAATTAGCCAAGTCAAAGTTCAGTCATTCAGCCACACTTTCTAATTAATCTAACATACACACTCACACATACAGCAGATAAAATGCTATGTTAGGTCGTCTGTAAGTCCACAGATTTTAATTCAGACTTTCTAGAGTGCTGTACCTTAATGACACTGCCTGTGGAAAGTCTCTAGCCTGTCCGGCCATGTGATCCTGGGTCAAGGCCTTCCTGTAGGACCAGAGCTCTAATCCACTGCACTCTTGTCATCATACTGCTCTCACCTTTTTTCTTTTCCTCCTGCTGTCCATCCTTGGAAAGAGAGGTGAAAAATTCATCATTAAATTAAATGCTAAATTATAGACTGCAACACACTTTTGCATGCTAGCACATGAACAATGTGTAAATTAGGTGCGATAGTAACAACCGTGGATTTGTATTATGATGAATGTCTTAGGCTTTTAGTGTTATTCTGTTTACAGAAAGGTTTTTGAGCTTCTCACACCACTAGATGGCAGTGTGGCACATTTGTGTGAACACAGGTCTCCAGGTTTTAGACAGAACTGTAACCCCATGTGCATGAGTGTAACTGTTCTAGATAGAACCAAATCTCAGTAACAGATTTAGTTATTCACCACCACCTGTCTTTCTCATTTACCTCAACCCTTCACCTTCAACTATCTGTTTGCCAAATCCATTATTTTAATCTTAAGCCTTCACATTTGTAGTTTGTCAGGATAAAGTTTCAGGAATGCACTGACACAGGAAACACAGCGTTCATAGTAGGTTCTGCCATGTTTGCAGTCAGGGCTTGAAATTAACACCTACCCACCCACCAAAAGAGGATCAAATTTGGCACTGGTGAGTAAGCTCCATAAATTTTCAAGCTACGATGGCGGATAACATTACTCCTTATCAAGAAACGTGGTGTGTATGGGGCTCCCAAGTGGCTTAATGGTAAGGCATTGGCGCTGTCATCAGAAGATTGCAAGTTTGAATCCTGACGATGCCAGGAGTCTGTGAGAGCGTAATTGGTCCTGCTCTTTTGGTCGAAAGGATGGTGGTCCTCTCTCCCCTGCCAATCAGAGTGACACTAGTCAATCAGGGACATCTTTGAGCTCATGTATACAGAATAGCACAGTTAATGCTCTCTTCCAAGTGCATCCAGCTGCCATAAATCCATAAATCTCACCAAAACAACCCAGGTCTACAATAAGCTATAGTCTATGGTCTGATCATTTCACAACGCACGGGGCAACAAGACTGAAACACTGCAGTACTGTTTCAACAGATGAAAAAATAAAGAAAAGTACTTTTAGAAGTCTTTTCTTCTGCTTTTCTGGGATGCAAAGTCCTCAATAATGTCCTTAAAATCCAGGTTCTTAAAATGTCGCTCTCGTTCGACATCAGAGTAAGGTGGCTCACTCTGTCTTGGTGCATATCTGCACTCTAATTTTCACGATTGAGAGCTTGGAAAAAGAGCGCTCTCCGCGAGCATTTGTCACTGGCAGAGTGGAGAATAAACGTAGTGCCATGTCAACATTCGGGAAAACGGAATAAAGTTTCCTTCACCTTATAAGTTTGAGGAGTTCAGTTGCAGAAGCGTTCAGCCCCTCCATTTTTTTCCCCATCAACTTCTGTTCTTTTTCTTTTTGGTCTTTTATTTTTTGTGCTCCGCTCTCATACTTTCTGAGCTCAGCTAACTTTCACTTCAAATGTATCTGATACAGCCGCCAATCAGAATCAGAGATCT
This sequence comes from Olivaichthys viedmensis, assembly GCA_028565825.1. Taxonomy (NCBI): domain Eukaryota; kingdom Metazoa; phylum Chordata; class Actinopteri; order Siluriformes; family Diplomystidae; genus Olivaichthys; species Olivaichthys viedmensis. The sequence continues at coordinate 15,753,127 of JAOUQW010000047.1, read as the reverse complement.
TTTGAATACATCTGGCCAATCAAAACTCATGAATATTAATGAAATATGTAAATTATAAAAAATAATATTAAAAAAAAACCTATCCAATCAGAGGCCCTGAATTATTTGGGGGTCATGTGCCTTCATGTGTCATGGGAAGCAAGTGTTAGCCTTCACCCTCCCAGATTGGTAGCTGTTTTGCAATGGGGACAACTAACTAGTGGGTGGGAATTGGCAAGGACTAAACTGTGGTTAAAAAAAAGAAAAAAAAAGAGTTGTGTATCCTTGCTCTTGTGCATTTTTCTTGACTCAGTTGACAGTTTATCTTACAAACTGATCTATTGCAAATTTCATACAGTTTATTTATTCACACCTCATGGAAACGTCGCTAGGCCAAACGTGGTGTTGTTGTGAAAGGACCAGGTCAAATACCAGGTCAGACAGCACCAAAGAATCAAAATGATTAAAAGAAAGCAAAATACAGGGAATATAGGGAAACAGATACTTCAGTGAAAACATCTGGGCAGGTTGAAGAGGTTTGAGCATGATCCAGCTAACAAGGTTCCGTTTTTGCTGTCTGTTATAGAAAAAAAAAAAAAAAGGGGAAAGAAAAAAACCACACACAAACATCACATGTAATTAGTACATCAAATTTGAAACTAAAAACATAATTTGACTGGTGAAAATGCTGACTGGCTACTAAATGTGGAAACAGCTAGCCACACTCGCTGGTGAGCTACAAACTCGCTAGCTTCACTTCAAGCCATGTTTGCAGGTGAATGTTAATGATGAGCAGGATTTCTGCATGTGGCAGCCGGCCCATGGATGTGCTATAGATTCATGGCCCCCCACCTGAACACTCCTAGCTGAGGCCTACCTGTTAAAGCATTTTGCAGTCTCCTTCAATTAACACCAGGTTAGCTTGAAGGCTGTTTTCACACCGATTTATTTACATCCTGCTGTGGCGCTGTTAAAGTACGCCGTAGAAAATGAGACAGTTTACCGGAATTTTGTTGTTTTTAATGTTGGTAATTAATGTCAGTGCGAAAGTGGTATACCGAGAGCGGGAGAGAGAGAGAGCGCTATATTAAAAGACACCTCCAGTGACTGCTTCTCTCATTAAGCACTTCAGGCATTTATTAAAAGCCAATCATTCAGCCCGTGTTGTCGGAGTTTCCAGCCTGCCAATATGCATGTAGTCACCATTTTTCTTGTCTGGCCTGGCTTTGATGGAGCAGCTTTGCTCGGTCTGTGCATTTCAGCTCCTAGTCAACGGGGAGCCAATGAGCATGTATGGACAACAATAGCACGTTAACATTGGAGACCTTGGTATTCTTCTCGGTGCCAAAGCACTCCACATTCTCCTTCTGCATGTCTCTTGTCCCACAGCTCTCTCTCTAGTTCTTTGTCTCTCTTGCTGTAGCTCTATGCTTTTGTTCCTGCTGCATTGTCTATGACTGGCTGTGTGCATGACAGAGGTCACCTCAAGGGCTTTTCTGTCCTATTCAAACTGCCGAGGCCTGAAATCCAGTGATCCTGCACATACACAGCACCTGTCAGCCTACAGGAGCTACCCAGAGTACCTAGACATGCTCACTGTGTCTCAAATTGCATATTTATGTACTGCTTTAGTCAATTTTTGAGTATACATAACTGTCTAGTGTGTTCACACTAAAGAAAATAAACAAATGTAGTAAAGTAAAAGAGACGGATGATGTACTACATACAATTGAAGTGTGGGGTGATGGACACTTTTTTAACAAACCCGCCCCATCATGCACCACGGAACGTAAAGGAATAGGTAGTAGCAGATAACGGACATGACTGCTTCTGTCTCCGTCTCGACACTGTAATTCTTAATGAACTGCAACATTAAAATGAAAAGAAAAACCTCATAGTACAGCAATCGTATCGTTATTTGTTACATTAGCTAGCTAATATCAGGTAGCACTGAACGCAGTCTGGTGTCATGACCGTGGTAATACCTCTTGCCCACCTTGACGACAGAGATACTCTTCATTAGCCCACTATATTGCTTACACGAAGGTCAGGTGGTATCACACAGCCATGCCAGATTGAAATAAATTTAAATAAATACATTTCTTAATTATTACAAAATGAGAAACTGTTTGCTAAAGCCCTCTAACTGATTAGCTTTCTAAGAAAAAAAAAAGTTAAATAGCGTTGCAATGATTACATTAGCTAAATACTAATTACATAGCTAGCTTACTAATAGCGCCATAAAATAATGTATTAAATACAGCTAGCTGGCTAGCATTACATTGAGGGGTTGTCAGTTGAAATGCTGAAAAAATAATAGCTAAATAGGCAGCTGGCTTGGCAGTTACCTACTATCACTCTATAAAATGAAGCGTTAAATTAAAGATGGCATTAATTAAGCTGGAGTTAAACTGAGAAGCTATCATTGAAGTAGATAAACATTATCTACATGACCTAGATAGCTAGTTGCTCAACACAGTAACTTGGATGGGATCCTCAAGGGTCCTCTTTCTTAGGGATGACGTCATTTCCCTTAGGGACCTCTCATGTACGAACCCACTTAAAAGTTAACAGAGTTACTAGATTAGTACATAAAACATATTTTAAAGTATTAGGTCATAGTATGCTATTTGAGACACAGCTACTGACACATGCATACAGCACATACACTCTTACTGACATTACAAACAAAGAAATCATTAAGAACATTAAGAAACATTGCCCTCTCACTCACAGTCTTTCTCAGCCATCTGCTCATGAACAGACACATTAATGATCCACCATACGGAATTGATAGTGAGCTTTGCGTGAATTACTAAGGCTTCATTTTGGCACATTTACAGCCATTCCATACATCTCTGCTGCTGTCTCAGTGCACCGGCAACTGAAGTCCTCTCCTCAGGCTCCGTCAGTATGTAGTAGAACTGTAGCAGACCTACTGACACATTCCAACAACACACACCACACCCAGAAACCACGTCTCAACACATGCCGTTCAAATGCAGCTTTTATTTAGCTTGAAACAGACAGCACCAGAAACAACAAACATACACAATGCGGACAATAAGTATGAAGATTTATTCCCAGCTAACAGAGATCGTTATTAGAATGTTTAGTAATTATTCAACAGGTTCTAAGAACGCTTGGCTGGAATGTTACAAAAATAACATTCTTGCAATGTTTTAAAACATCTGCTGTAATAATGATTTGCTTTGTTCACACAACGTTCCCAGTCAAACAAAAACTAACATTATGGAAACGTTAGTGTTAACGTTCCTACAACTAAAAAATGTTGGCACAATATTGTAGGAACATAAAATAATGTTCTCAGAACACCCAGGGAACTTGACACTTTGAATGTTTTTTTAACCAAAAGTTCAGAAAAGGCAGTTGTTACCTAGGTTAGTGCCAAAAATGTTTTACTTTGTCGATGGCAACAGTCATTAATTGTCGCCTTGTGTCGTACTGGCCGTTGTTCGATTCTCATATTGTGGTGTTCTGTTTGTTTACATCAGTCTTTCTTCTGGTTGTGTTGTTCACCTATGTTACTAATACTGTAGTTAGTTAACTTGACTTTAGAAAATATGCAGCATGCAGAACACCAATTGAAGAAAACAATGTGCAGCTTTCACTTTGTCCAGAGCACTTTTACGCGAGTGTTCTGAATGCTGAACTTTTACGCGAGTCAAAAAAGAGGTTTTTAGAGACTTGTTTTATTTAGTCAGCAAAGCAGATGACAGGTGAATGACATATCAAAAACAACAATAAGAACGGCACATCAGACAACAGGGAGAACGTCACAAACAAATGTCAGAGAGAATGTAAAAAAAAAGACCAAGCAAATCAACATGGTGTCATGCAAATTATAACAAATCGCATGATTCAGTTTGTGTGAAAAGTTACTAAGGTTAGGGAAGTTACTAGGGTTAGGGATGGGGTTAGGGTTAGAGTTTGTAACGTTCAGAAAACGTTTGTTTACTTATTAAAAAAGAATAAATCAAAAGAATGAATTGCCCTCGTCATTTGAATTTGTTAAATTTTTTAATGAAACATATGAATAGGTTCAGCAAATTCACATCAGCATCTGGCTTTTAGCCCAAAAATTTACAAAACGACAGTCGTCATTTTCAAAGAATTGGACAAAGCAACATATTTTTGGCCCAAATGGAACATCATTAATAAATAAGAGCTAACCTAACACTTCATAAGACTGTCATAGACAGTGACAAATTATCCTTCCGGCATTTGTAAAATATAAGTGTTATGACTAATGAAGTCAAAATAGACACATTTATACACATCTTGCTTGGATACAATGAGTGAGAGCTGAGAATGTGCCTCCTGCTGAGAACGCATATGTGTGTGCGTGTAAGTGCATCTATTATCCTAATGCAAATCATTGGTTTATGGTGTTTAAATTAATTTATGTCCATTTGTATAAGAGACCTCTGCCAATATATATATATATGTGTTTAACCATTTAATGCAATTTTTGACAGCTCAAAATACAGCAGGAGTGACTGAGGATGAGTCTAGTAGTGCATAACACGGAGCTTCATGGCTACAGCTGCTCCAGTAAAGCAGCAGAAGAACTACCCTTAGGAGGAGGCCGGAGTGAGCCTGTCAGGAGCAGCGGAGCGCCGCTCTAATCCCCAATCCCTGTTTGAAATGCAGAGCCAGGGTCAAGGATTACAATAAACTCTGATTATCAAATAATGCATGCATTCTTATTCCAACAGAGCATCTCATACTGCCACCTCCAGAATACTGAGCGAGGGTGGGGTGGTGGTGGTGGGGGTTTAGGGAGGGGAACATCAAAGAAGAATGGATGAAAAGAGAGAGATGAGGGGAAACTTGAGCCAGTGTGCCAGTGTCCTCACCTCCTCAATCTCCTCCTGCACCTTGTCAGAAGATTGCAGCAGCTGAGGGCTATCTCAGGTCTCAGGCCCACAACATGGCACGGATCTGTCATATATCTAAGAGTCATGGTTAGATAGCGATGTATGAATATCTTTATGTGCCGTGTGTGTGTGTGTGTGTGTGTGTGTATTTCTTTGGATATAGTCCATAATCACAGACACTTCTGTGTAGAAGTGTTTCTGTGTGTGTGTGACAATGAGCATTTTTCCACTGCCCAGAAGTTTTGGAACCATAAAACTGGGACTGCTTTTTCCATTGGCCACCAGTCTAGTGCCACATATTCCAGTTGTAGGGTTTTTGGTACTGCTCAACGTTGGTACAAACAGGAACTAATCCTACTTAGGGGCGGGGTCATCATACTGCATCACACGCAGACAAACACAGACAAGAACACAGAATAGTCTGGTTTGTTGGTGCTGTTTGTGCCATCAAAAGCACCATTGTGCAGTTTTATTTATCAACCTGCAGATACGTTAAAGTTTAATTTCTTAAAAATTGTACCCAGCACATCCCAAATGAAGATTTTTTTCAGCACAAATGCAGCACGAATGAACAAAAATACTTTTATTTTCTGATCCCTTGGGGTGTGAATGAAGGCTTTTAGGGAATTAATTGATTTGTTATTTTTATTCCATCATATTGTTGTCCACAATCAGTTTAAATGAAAATAATTGGTAATGCTTTACATTAAGGTTCCCTAAAATAACATTAATTATGGCATTAGTTAATATTAACTAACCACAAACGTCAGCATTAATACACTAAAAGTAATGTTAACAAAGTAATTAACGCCTGTTTTTATTGATTGTTTTAATTAACATTTATTCCATCCATGAGTAAAAATAACTTCACTACGACCAATATGAACTAATGCCTTAATTAATATGCTTGCAGTGGTTAATTGGAAAAATTCACAAGTGAGGCTTTTACACCCAGAGACCTGAGTTCAGTTGATTATCAACATTTAGTAACATGCTGTAATTTCATTTTTGTGCTAATTTATGTGGACTTATTTTTAGTCATGGATGGAATAAACATCAGTTAATGCAGGTGTGTTTAGTTAACATTTAAATAAACTAATATTAATTAATAGGTGTTAACTTTGTGGCTTTGTTAACATTACTTATGCTTTATTAATGCTGATGTTTATGGTGCAGTAAATAATGTTAGGGAACCATAATGGGTTATCAAATCTTTTTTATTTTGTCTTTTTGACAAAATCATTGACAAACTTTACAAACCTTTCACCAATGAGCCTTTTCGTCAGTAATTTTGGTGCAGCTAATATAAGCCGGTTAACCAGTTAAGGGAACAATGTTAATCCAAGAACTTATTTCGTGTTGGACTTAACAGTGGGGTTGTCACTTTACCTGTCGTCATTGTGACTGTGGAAAATAAAATAGAGTCCCAAAGTTTCATGGATTCCTATTTGGGCTAGATCTTACTTTTATATATGCAGTGGAAAACCACCCACTGTATGCATATGTGTGTACTGTACATGGACATGGTGATCAGGTGGGACATCTCCTTGACTGCACTATGGCTCTCCATGTCCCTCTGTGGGTCCCGGTCCCTCAGCCCCTCTGGAGGGACATTAGCATTCATGGAGGCAGCAGGCCGTGTCATTCTCCTCGCTGCCCCCCAGTGAGATATGCCTCTAGAGGGAGAGGTGATTTCTCCAGCTCCCTCAGCACAGGTCAGCCGCTCCAGTTCTGCCTTGTACAGGTCAGTGGCCGCTTTAATGTTAGTGCAATAGATCACAATTATTACTGTAGTTCATCGATCGGGATGCAGATGAGGCCGACCCCTGGTGTGGAGCAGCGGCGAGGGGAGAGTGTGTGTGCTGAACGTGGCTGTCTGACCCGCTCCAGTTCTCTTTTCGAACACATAATCAATGGAATCTTACAGCAATAAAGCTAGAACAATGCAGCAGATTTATTTTTTTAATTATAGAAAGTTCTATCTCCAGTAGCATTTCTACATGTATGTTATCTGATTGCAGTGGTTTCCGAGCTCAGTCCTGGGAAACCCATCCTCTGCTAAATTGTATTTAATCTACATTCGCAGGACAGATGTCTAGCTATCGCTCAAAGGTCTGGTAGTTTTCACCATTCAAGGTGGTTGAGAACTGCCTACTTTCACTGGACTTTGGACTGGACTGACTTTGCAAATGACCAACCATAGACCGTTGTTTTTGCGTGACATACACCAACACTGCGCCACCGGGCTGCCCCTTTTGTTTGAAATGTATCTTAATATTGTAAAACCATTGAAAAGATGAGACCATGATTGAGTTTTTCCTCAATTCTTGCACACCAAATATTGTTGAAAGGGAACTAAACACAGGTAGGATCTAAAGTTGTGATGTCGGAAAACCCGGACCACAGAATTGGTTCGAGGAATTTACTGAATCCCATCCCATTTGAACTTGTCGCTTTTACTGTGTTATAAATAATTTGCAGAAAATTGAGAAAATCTCAATTCAAGTGTCACTGTTGCAGAATGCAGTGTTAGGGCCTGAGCAAACCACTCACTGAAGCGCATACTCAAGACTTGACAATGATCTATTCTGAAATACTTGTAAAATGTAATTTATCTACAGTTTAAGTGGATGCCACAACATTAGATTGTAAATTTGCCATAATTTATGATTTGCCGTAAAGGTTTGCTCTTATAAATAAATAATCTTGGGAGAATTACAGACAGAATTAAGCTGCTTCCATGCTCCGGCAAAATTGTATGGCTTAATTGATGACATACTGTATATGCATATCCAACTACTGTTGCATTTAACACATCTAGAGCTGAAATGGGTTACGAAAGAAGAGTGAAATCTCAGACACGCACTCTAACTCACCTCAGGCCAAACTGACCCTGCCTCCAATAAAACACTAATGGAAAAGCTTAATGACGAGGCAATAAAACTCTGCAGCTAACTATAATATTACTCTTCTTTTAAGATGATGAGCTGGCACTCTGCCCCTGAGTGATAGAGGTTCGGTCAGTTCAATGCTCTACACTCACACACACACACACACACACACACACACACACACAGAGCAGCTCACTCTTCATGCTGCTAATAGGCTGACCAGGCTGCACATGGTTATAGCGGTGAGAAGGTGAGGAGCTGTCACTTTTCTTGATCAGGTGGAGAAAATTATGTATGGCCCCTTATTATTTGACCATTCACACTCCTAAACGACTCGGCCTGCCCACTCTCTCTCTGTAAATGCAGCGCGTCAGCCACAAATCCTTTAGATGCTGGAGTGGAGTGAGTGGGTTGAATGCGACTCCCACATCTAACAGGGGTTTGAATGGATCTAAAAGAGTGTGAGAGGTGCTTGTGAAAACAAAACAAAAATCCACTTTAGAAAATGCTTACAGTTTTGTGGAACGGGCAGCTCAAAGCCTCCATTAGGGTGGGATATCTCTGTACTTTTGTTGTCTGTTTTGTTCATCATTGTGCAATGTGAGCCATTTGTGCGTGTGTGCATGTGTGTCCTCAGCTTTTTGGGTAAGGTGTTTGCAGACCTGCATGTGTGTGTGTGTTTGAGTTTATGTGTATGCATGTACAGTATGTGCGCATGTTGTGTTTGTGTGTATATGTGTGTATGTGTGGAATACTAGGCTATCATATCCTCTTCTATGATTTCTCTAAAAAGAATCAGAGAAAGCCTATCTGAGACAAAAGGAGACAGCAGAACACTATCTCCAGCGCGTCACCATGAATCAAAGTGAATTAAAAGACCTGTCAACAGCTATGATTTATGAATATATTACTGGCCTAATTTGTATTCTGTAGATCATGTTTATTGTGAAATTTCCCTGTGGAAACAGTGAGACACTTGTGACAGTAGCCAAACTAAGCCCCAAAAAGAGAACATTGAAATGGAAGAGCACTGATCTGTTCCAAAACCAAGAGTTCTTTCTTTTACATCAAGCTCACAGTGGAACTAAAATCAAATGACAGTATTTATTTAAAGGAATACTCCAGCATTTTTCAACCTAATCTGTAGCATATGTGTGATTACCACAGATAAGGATTTATCGCGTTTCCCTGAACGGAGAAAAGAACAGAAAATCTATTTACACTCTACTCACTTTTAATGGAAGTCTAAGGACACTTGTTGGATTCCGAAACATACTTTTATAGAACGCTTTCATGAATGTTTTAGTCAAATGTATTTGTAAATTAGGGTCTAATACTGTATAATTTGTCCTTTAAGAGATGGAACTTTTTAATTTTTTTATTTTACCGACATAGCTGTGGATCTGATACCACAAAACCTGATCTCATTAGAATTTTTTATGAATTCGAGTAAAAATCAAGGCCAATGTGATTGGATCTTGTTAAATTTCATAACATAATTAAGTCGTAAGCAATGGCACCAACACAAGCACCTAATCTTAACCTTAACCTTTGTAACTTTTCATACGACTTGAGGCATACAAATTGTTACAAATTTGCTAGTGTGTGAACATATTGAAGTACCAGAAAACCTGAGGGAAAGTGTAAGTAAACAAAACTGCTTTTTAATGTATGCCTCTTTTGTTTGAAAGTTGGATAAAACTACATGAGAACAACTTGTTAAGACTTTCTTTAATGTATGTCTCATCCGAAGACCTTTACTGTTAAAGTGTAAAGGTTGTAAAATTTGTGAATTTGAATTTGTGTTATATAGTTATATATTTTAAATGTTTATTGACTAATTCAACAACTGCCCTTAGACTAACATTATGAACAATTTTGTGTCAATAGGTTTTCTGTTCTTTTCCCAGTATGTGTCGAAATTGTTTTCTTTGGTAATAGCACATATGCTACAGATGTTGGAAATAGATATTAGGTTGAAAAACGTTGGAGTATTCCTTTAAACTGAGAATCTTAAAAAATAACTCACAGGACTGAAGGATGCCATTTTATAAGAGGACTGTCCTATGCATTTTATTATTGAGAGTAGCTATTGTGATAGAACACATGCAATTTGTTTTGATTGTAGTACTCTCGGATCTCATAGACGATAATACTCATCTTACGTCAGGAGGGCAAGGGCTTTTTATAAGCCTCCAACAATTTGCTGATAATAAAAATATCTTTCACTGGCAATTCACTGGCAGTTAAATTTGAGCTTCTTTATTTTTGGAAGGGCAAGAGGCTTTTGGCCTCATCTCTGTACTGTATGGCGTGCACTAGAGACTGGGGCTGTTTGGACTGTATGTAATTTGAGTAGGTCAGGGCCATAGCAAAGGCTTGACGCTAGTGAGGAATGGCGATCTGATAAGAGGAGATGGAGGGTTGAGAAGCAGGTCAATAGCATTGTGGAGCCAGGAGCATGTCTGATCAAAATTATTAATCTGTTTCTCTCTAACCATCATGCTTTGCATTGCTCTGACTGGGCAATGGCAAGTAGCTTCCACTTCTGATCTTAAGGACCTCTCTAAAAGCTCTGAAATGGGGAGAGGAGGTTCACACTGTGTGCCATGCACAAATTTCAACCACACTATGGTATAATTTATGAAATAATATAATTTTTTTTCCACAGGCAGTCTGCAATTTAAAACTCGAAGGCGTATTACTAAGAGGCAAAAGGCAGCATTATTACGATACGTCAAGGACACATTGGCTTCTTTGCATTTTATCCATCTGAATAAACCTCTGTGGCACAGAGACGCCATAAAAGCAAAATTAATGGCACTAACTGTTCACAAACATTTGTTGTGCTGTAAACAGATGGATATAGAGGCTGCTCACCCACCGTGCAAAGAGAAAGACTTTCCTCCTCATAGCAGCACACAGTGGAGCACACAGTACATGCTATCGTTGTACTGTATTTCAAAAGAAAAAAGAAACATGATGATTTTTCAGAATAGTCATAGTGTTAAAATAACAAACTAGAAGTGCTTCTTCCAAGAATTCACTACTACACAATGACCATGAGGATTACGTTCAGTAACCTTAATCTTTACAACTTTCTTCTAGGATGAGAAATTGATGACCAATGGGTAATTGAATGGCAGCAGTCTTGTTTGCAGTTGTGGAAGACCATAGACACTCAGGCATGGTGTTTAAAAAAACAGCAAAAACAGAAAAAATAGCCTGGAGAACAGAGGACATATTCTGGAGAACAGCGCACATATTCTGGAGAACATAGTACATATGAAAGCAGCACAAATCTGGAAAAACCCAAAACACATTGTGGAAAACATATTCTGAAAATGATGCGCATTTTCTAAAGATCAGAGCACATATACCAGAAAGCACATATTTTGGAGAACATATTCTGGAATACAGCACATATTATTGAAACAAAGTAATATGAGGGGATGGGTGGGAAATATGGCTGCTTAAATGCTAAATAGGCACATGTTTTAAATAGGCACAACTTTTACCTTTGCAGCTGGAGGAACTGACTGCATGTTGCCTCTCCATCTTTCCATCACTTGCTTAGTTGCATTTAAAAAATCAATTAAAGAGGAAAACGAGAACACTGCCTCTGACCTTTCAGACGGCAAAATTAAAAGAGCAATTCTTGCTCATGGGAACAGGAGCAGAATGTTCTTTCTCACCCTGAGTGGCAGCACACACGTTTTAATTATACGTACAGGGACTCCTCTGGAGCTGACGCTTATTTGGTGCAGCTACTAAATGAACTTCACTTGTTTACTTTGTATTTATGGGTTGCATTCGACTGTAGTCGAGAAATTGTAATCATTATTCATTTTCCACCTACAAGAACATGATGAATGGGATTCTGTGTGGTAAATGGTGAATAGATTGTGTAAGAAAGTGAAAGCTGAATTGCCAGTCAGAAAATGGTGACAGCCAGGCCAGGACCAGCTCAGAGTTTATGAGGGTGTAATAAACCTTCTCTAACACTTTTTTACTATGGCTATCATCATGTTGTTGTTCAAAGGCTTTTGTCATTTCATGTCCAGGAATTGTCACGCTGTCATCATAGGAGAATTGATCTTTAAGAAAAGTTTTAGATCTTAGTTTACCAAACAGCTTTATGGCCTGTGTGGTCATTTTTCTTTTCTTTTTTCACCCTTTTGAAAAATTTTAATAGTTCATTTAAATTGTTAAGTCGAATAATACTAAAAACTAAAAGCTAATTTGAACCTTTCCATTGTAACAGAAGGTGAGGAAACCAAAGATAGGATCCAAATGCAGTTTATTCACAAATACCGAGAAATCCAAGTGTGTTGTCGTGAGCCAGGCAGATAGTCCAAATACCAGGAAGTCAGTCCATAACACAGTGATATCCAGAGAGCAAGGCAATGAGCAAAAACCAAAGAACGGGCGTGGGTCAATACCAGAAATCAGGCCGGAATAATGCTAGGAGTTGTCAACCATAGTATAGCGGCAATACTTCGCAATGAGTGTATGTTAGTCCGGGTTATTTATGTGCTCAGGTGATGCGGAAGTAATGAATGTCAGGTGTTCTCAATACTCGGCCGATGGGGACCTCTGGTGGCGTGGCAGTGGTGTCGGGGTTGACCGTGACAGAACCCCCCCCCCCCCTTCTAGGGTCGGCTCCCGACGACCGTGCCCGCCGATGCCACGGCCGTCCCCTGGGTCTGGGAGCGAGGCAATCCGGGTGGTCTCGGTGGAAGTCCTGCGTGAGGGCCGGGTTGAGGAAGTCGATGGCAGGGACCCACGACTGATGTTTTCCGGGCTATACCCCTCCCTGTCGACCAGGTACTGCAGGACACAACCCCGGTGCTGAGAGTCCAGGAGGGTATGGACGATGTAGGCTGGCTGACCCTTGACCTCTTTGGCAGATGATAGGAAAAGGACCAATGAATGTGGGACTTAGCTTTCATGATGGCAGCCGGAGTCTCAGGTTCGGGGTAGAGAGCCAACGCCTTTGCGATTGGCTTGGAGCCTCTGCTGGCGGATGGCGCGTTGGAGGTGCACGTGGGCGGCTGCCCAGGTCTGCTCGCTCCGTCGTATCCAGTCGTCGACGTACAGTACCTCGGATGGCTCTCCTGACCAGGGGAACAGGGGCGGCTGAAACCCCAGGATGCATTGAAAGGGAGTCATCCCCATGGAGACGGAAGTGAGGGAGTTCTGGGCGTATTCCACCCATGGAAGAAACCGGCTCCAGTCCTCCTGGGAGTAGTGACAGTATGTATGGAGAAAACAGCCGATCTCCTGGTTGAGCAGCTCCACTTGTCCATTGGCCTGAGGGTGGTATCCGGTGGTCAGGCTGATGTTGACGTTTAACACCCCACAGAACGCTCTCCAGACATGGGACGTGAATTGGGGCCCCCTATCTGAGACGACGTCTTCCAGGAGCCCATACAGCCGGAACACATATTCAAAGAGCAGGGGCACGATCCGGCAGGCTTTAGAGAAACGGTCCACAATGACCAGGACAGTGGTGTGACCTCGGGACAGTGGTAAGTCCGAAATATAAAGTCCAGGGCAATATGGGACCAGGGTCGTTGGGGGATTGACAAGGGTTCCAGAAGCCCCGCTGGTCATTGTCAATCTGCTTTGGACCGGGCGCAGATAGAGCAGGCGGCCATGTAATCCCTCACTTCCCGTTGTAGTGTGGGCCACCAGAAGGCATTGCACACCAGCCCTTGAGTACGGTTGATGCTGGGATGTCCTGAGGCTTGGGAGGAGTGGACCCACTGGATGACCCACTGCCAGAGGAGTGCGAGGATGTAAACCTTCCCAGCTGGACAGCCGGGGGGACTCGGGTCTGCGGCACTGGCTCTATGGATTTCCCCCATTATGTCCCACTGGACAGGGGGCACGACTTGGGCTCAGGAGAGGATGGGCTCTGGAGTGAGCGGCGCTGCTTCCCCCTCATGCATTCGTGATAGGGTGTCTGCCTTGGTGTTCTTGGAACCAGGTCTGTTGGTCAGGGTGAACTCGAATTGGGTAAAGAACAGCATGCAGCGGGCTTGCCGAGTGGTTCAGCCTTTTGGCAGCTTTTACATACTCCAGATTCCTGTGATCCGTGAGGACCAAGAAGGGGTGCTGTGCCCCTTCGAGTCAGTGCCTCCACTTCTCGAAAGCTAGCTTGATTGCCAGGAGTTCCCTGTCACCCACATCGTAATGGTGGAGGCGTGGAGGGGAGCCTACCCGTTACAACAGAATCGCCCCCACCCCAGTTTCTGAGGCGTCCACCTCTACAGTCGTGGCCAAAAGTTTTGAGAATGACACAAATATTAATTTTCACAAAGTCTGCTGCCTCAGTTTTTATGAT
>JAOUQW010000047.1:15723421-15738907 GCA_028565825.1 Olivaichthys viedmensis | reverse complement strand
GATATTGAGAGGGAAGGCGCAATCTATAGGAGACTGGCGTAATTTGGCGGATGATAGGAAAAGGACCAATGAATCTGGGACTTTCGTGATGGCAGTCGGAGTCTCAGGTTCCAGGTAGAGAGCCATACCTGTTGCCCTGGGTGGCAGGGCAGTGCAGGCTGATGTCGGCAATCGGCTTGGAGTCTCTGCTGGTGGATGGCACGTTGGAGGTGCACGTGGGCTGCCGCCCAGGTCTGCTCGCTCTGTCGTTTCCAATCGTTGATGGCCGATACCTCGGATGGCTCTCCTGACCAGGGGAACAGGGGTGGCTGAAACCCCAGGATGCATTGAAAGGGAGTCATCCCCATGGAGGCGGAAGTGAGGAAGTTCTGGGCATATTCCGCCATGGAAGAAACTGGTTTCAGTCCTCCTGGGAGTTGTGACAGTATGTGCGGAGGAAACGGTCGATCTCCTGGTTGAGCCGCTCCACCTGTCCGTTGGCCTGAGGCTGGTATCCGGAGGTTAGGCTGATGTTGACGTTTAACACTCCACAGAACCCTCTCCAGACATGGGACGTGAATTGGGGCCCCCTATCTGAGATGATGTCCTCCGGGAGCCCATACAGCCGGAACACATATTCAAAGAGCAGCTCGGCCATCTCGAATGAGGTGGGTAGCTTAGGCAGGGGCACGAGCCGGCAGGCTTTAGAGAAATGGTCCACAATGACCAAGATGGTGGTGTGACCTTGGGACGGTGGTAGGTCTGTTATAAAGTCCAGGGCGATGTGGGACCAGGGTCGTTGGGGGATTGTCAAGGGTTCCAAAAGCCCCGCTGGTCGTTGTTGATCCACTTTGGACTGGGCGCAGATGGAGCAGGCGGCCACGTAATCCCTCAATTCCTGTTGTAGTGTGGGCCACCAGAAGGCATTGCACATCAGCCCTTGCATATGGTTGATGCCAGGATGTCCTGAGGCTTGGGAGGTGTGGACCCACTGGATGAACCGCTGACATGATGACCCGGAGGAGTGCTGGGACATAAACCTTCACGGCTGGACAGCCAGGGGGACTCTGGTCTGCGGCACTGGCTCTATGGATTTCCCCCATTATGTCCCACTGGACAGGGGCCATGACTCGGACTCAAGAAAGGATGGGCTCTGGAGTGAGGAGCGCTGCTTCCCCCTCATGTATTCATGATAGGGCGTCTGGTGTTCTTGTAACCAGGTCTGTAGGTCTGGGTGAATTCAAATCAGGTAAAGAACAGCACCCAGCGGGCTTGCCGAGGGTTCAGCCTTTTGGCGGCCTTGATCCTGTGATCCGTGAGGACCAAAAAGGGGTGCTGTGCCCATTCGAGCCAGTGCCTCCACTCCTCGAAAGCTAGCTTGATTGCCAGGAGTTCCCTGTTACCCACATCGTAATTCTGTTCGGCAGGGGACAGCTTGTGCAAATAGAAGGGGCACGGATGAATGCGTGGAGGGGAGCTAAAACCCTGGATGAACCGACGATAAAAGTTGGCAAACCTGAGAAACCGCTGCACCTCCTTGATGTTGCGTGGTTGGGGCCACTGTACCACTGGCTGCACCTTAGCATTATCCATAGCCACCCCAGAGGGGGAGATCTCATAGCTCAAGAAGGAGATGCTGGATCGGTGAAATTCACACTTCTCCAGTTTGACAAAGAGCCGGTGCTCCAGGAGGTGGCGAAAGACAGCTCGGACGTGGGACACATGCTCTTCCTCTCTGATGGAATAAACCAAAATGTCATCAATATAGGCGACCACCCATTTATCCATCATGTCCCTGAGAACATCATTAACATATGCCTGGAACACGGAGGGGGCATTCGCCAGTCCATATGGCATTACACGGTACTTGTAGTGCCCCTAGTGGTCAGGAAGTCTTCCATTCATCGCCAGCCCGGATATGGATCAGGTTATAGGCGCTGCGCAGGGCGAGCCTGGTGAATTACCCGAGCCCCACGCAGCTGCTCTACTGCCGCCGGGATCAGAGGTAGAGGGTATCCGTTCTTGATGGAAATGGCATTCAAACCCTGATAGTCAATACACGGTCGTAGTCCCACTCCCTTCTCCACAAAGAAAGAATTTGCCACCGCGGGTGAGGTTGAGGGGCATATGAATCCCTGCTGGAGCGCCTCCTCTATGTATTCCGTCATGGCGGCCTGCTCGGGGCCTGAAAGGGGGTACACGCTGCCCCGAGGGGGCATGGCGCTTGGCAGGAGGTCAATGGCACAATCTCCCTCGCGGTGGGGCGGCAGCAAAGTGGTTCTCTGCTTACTAAACACCTCCGCGAGGTCAGCGTACTGAGGAGGAATGGCCTTTGAGGCTGGAACGTTGGGAATTTCGACGGTGGTGGTGTGGCATGGCAGCTGTACACAATGCGATAGGCAGTGCTGGCTCCAATACCAGAAATCAGGCCGGAATAATGCTCGGAGTTGTCAACCATAGTACAGTGGCAATACTTCGCAATGAGTGTATGTTAGTCCCGGTTATTTATGTGCTCCGGTGATGCGGAAGTAATGAATGTCAGGTGTTCTCAATACTCGGGCGATGGGGACCTCTGGTGGCGTGGCGTGTGTGTGGCAGTGGTGTCAGGGTTGACCGTGACATCCATGCTTGGCTCTAATGAACATGATATGTTTAGATTACATTTTTACTAAGTTTAGATTATAGAGAGATTATGGAGGGTTTAGTCTGTCAAGGGATGGGCAGTACATGTATTTTAAATACACAATATATTTTTTTGTAAATTAAAATTTGACGGTCATAGAAAAAATTGTCATTTAATTTGTATCAGAATGTTTCTGTGTTCTGTTTTTTAGTATTTTAAAAATGGTGATGACGTCATGTAAACTGAGGCTCGTACAATTCCGGTGATTCTTTTAGAGTGGGCACCGGCACCAGAGCTGCCCTATGGCTAGAATTTCTATGCAGTACCAAAGACTCATCAAAGGCAGCACCTTCTGTTTACGAACAGCACAACAGTTTCCAAATGCCTGACTTGCCAACACATGGGACAAAAATATAACAGCAAGTTAACATTTGCAGTACCGTAATATTTAAGAAACCAAAGAGACAGTATAATTGATTGACTCTTCAGGATTTAGTGCAGAAGTGTGGTTTCTGAAGGATATCTAGCATCAGTGTTAGCTATCATCCACCAGTTTTTTTGTAGTTTATTTTGATAGATTTACATTTGGGGTATTTTATATTTTGGATATTTTGTGTTTATCAAAATGCATTTTGATGTATTTTTGCCCATGCCTGTGTGTGTCCAATATGGTTTATACTTCTAATAATTGAGATGAAGATAAGATATATTAGATGTTTTAAATGAGATGTATTGATACAAAATTAAAAAGAGCTGGCCTGGGCCAAGGGGTCATCCATTGTTGAGTTAGTGCACAGAACCCAACTTGAGGGTTAACACTGTCACTAAAGTTAAGAAGCCTTAACACATGATACTTTTAGGTAGGTGGCTTCCATCACCAGCGGTGAGGCGACCAGCGGTAATTTCTTCTCTACTGGTTGCCTCACCTCTGATGTGCTGATAGGCTGGATAGCATACACACAGATAGACACATGCACACACAGACAGATACATAGTACCTGTACAAGTAACCCGTTTCACCACCATCTCTTAATCACAGCTACACAAAAGGCTGATTTCAGGTGGCTGTTCTTCCATTCTGCCTCTTCAGATGCATGATGCTCTTGCAGGTGCTCAGGAGAGTTCCTGTTTTGGATTAGTTCCACGACCTAGGAGGAAATCAGAGCAGAGCTGGCTTACGAAGCTCAGGTGGGTGAAGATCTCTGTTCTGTTTTGGTTTTGTAAGCTTTAAGCAAAGTGAAAGGTGTTTCCTCCCAAATCTGTTTACTGTAACGATTTGATAAAACACATTATGTGCTCTATGATGACAAAATCGAACAGAAGCGAGTCTATAATGTGACTTATGCACAAAGTGGAGGGAATTTATTTATTTTATTTAAGAGATTATTTACGTTGTAATTTATTTTCTATAAGTATACCGTCTATAAAAAGGTTTGCTATGGTCTCATACCTTCCCCACACCCCTCATTTATTTTTCAGGGGAGAGGCTTCCTCGACATATCTACATGATACAGTGACATCAGCTAATGATTTGTGAGTCAACAATCTGAAATACCATCAGTCTTCAGGGCTAGCCTTAAAACCTGGAGGTGGCACCCTGATGTAATTACAAATGGCAGAAAGCTATTCCATGAGTAAAACCCATTCACTCTCTATCCCTCCCCCCATAGTTTCCTTAGGTCTGGAGTCTAATGCCCCTGAAGAATGAAAGTTTATTATCACCCAAACACCGAGCGCTTTTCCTCTGCTATGTTTATCTGACCTGCTACCAAAATCTCGCTGGCAGCCAATCTATCAGTTTATCACCGCTACTTCATCACCGTCACTCGTGGCAGCTAAATACAAGCTCCAAATCTGCCACTACACACATCTGCGCCATTGTAAAGCCGGCGCGCGGCAGGCTCAGTAAACAAGTTCGCCTGAGGCCAAGCACAATAAAGCTCGGCCTTTTTCCAGACCCTGACTCACAGGGACCACGGAGCTGCCATCACACACAAGCACAGGCATGTTTATACACACATGAACACATACAGTAAATCACTAATGGATCTAGCACAAACTTTAAAGACTTATCTGTACAGGTAGAATCCATTTACAGTGTCACCTGCAACTATACTCTCATAACGTGTGTATTCAAGCATGGGGTCACTTGCACTGACACACAGCCAGATTTCTGACCCCACAACACGATTAGCCTGTTACTGTAGCAAGTGTTCACTCTAGATGTGAATGTTGTGCCCGAGTGTGAGACAGTGGACGTATGTACTGAAAGGGAAAGTCAGCACAAGTAAGAAGGATAGAGAGAGAATGGCTGACGGCGCTGCAGCTGTCTGGAGTGCTGGAGCAGCGTGTGGCATGGCTGGCAGACACTGGCTAAGTGATTAGGGAGTGCCAGGCTAACCCGGCGCCATATTTAGCGTCAGCGGGGGGCGCTCCTTCAGGGCCCTGCCAGATGTTAGAAACTGCTGTGGCGTGCACGGAGAAGCACGGCGGCAGCAGTGAGCACAGCAAGCCTGCCATCGGCTCGAAATAAGAGTGCATATATTGTCCCCACAAACACACACACACACACACACACACATACACGGTCGTTCTCTCCACTCTCAGCAGATGTTATGCTAACAAGTGCGCCCCCTCTATATTCGCAAGCCCGTCTCCTCCTCCCCTCTACTTTGCTGGGACACTCCGCCGGGGGGTGACCAAGATAAAGTTTTGACTGGCAGGACCATTTGTTTTAATCAGGTGTTTGCAGCCACTCGTCTGACCTCCATTAGTTGAAATTTTAATTGAAATTAACCCCCACTACTACCCCAATTAACCCACTCCCCCTGCGTGCGCCCACCACACTCCCGGCATCTGTTCTAAGAGAAGCAGGGCACAGGTAGAGGCCGCTAGTGCTCAGGGAACAGGACCGTAACTCTGACATCACATGCACACACTCACACACACGTACAGGAACTCATGGCACCCCCTGAACACAGCAAAACCTTAGGGTGGTTTTGGGATGTAGAGATGTAGAGAGGAAAGAGAGTTGCAATTTCTTGCCTACCAAGGTTGATTTATGATGCACATGAGGACTTACTGGCTGAAATGTTCCCGAGCATGGCGGCACTGCAGGTCCTTTCAACCCTCCTCATCCCCTTTTCTCACACACACATATCACATCACAGAGCGAGCTCGGCCAGCTGGCCGTCGGGTCAAGAGGAGTATCCGCTGCCCTCGACGAGGACAAAATGGCAAAGTCCCAATTCTTTGACACGCAGCCATCCCTCATGCAGACCCCCTCCCTTTGCTGCTAGATGCTCACTAGAGCCCAGCTCCGACTCTGAGGGCCACACCACAGGGTCAGAAGTACAAGTCCTGGTGGGCTAATGCCCTTGAGCAAGGTGCTTAAGCTGAAATATGTGGCAAGCAGAGCTACCCCATTACTGTAGGTTTCCCAGTTTTACTTTCATATGCAACCATATGCATGGGACAAATGATTACTTATTTGTAGCAAAGAGGTGCTTTGGAAATTATGGATTGTGACATTATGAAAAAAAATTAGAAAGAGTGAAGGAAAGGATATAAATGTCACGCTCTGGGTCGATGTGCGCAGGAAGCACACAATTGCAAAGCCGTTTCAACAACATATACACTTTACTGTCACTACTAACAACAAACATACAACACAACGTGACATGAAACATAGCATGACATTTACATAGAACAACAACGCAGGACAGACACATCAGGGTATTTATAGAGACACTAAACGAGAGGCAGGTGAGGACACTTAATGTAAGACAGGGCGGAGACTAGACAAACACAGACACACACGTGGCTAATGGCAGCCGGTGCCGTGGCAACCGGCCCAAGCGGTCACGCGCACTGCAGAGCGAGGCGTGACAATAAATAGATTTTATGAACTTCACATACAGATACTGTATTGTAGTCTTCCTTGGGTTTTCCACGGCACATTCAAAAACAAGAGCTGGCCCAAACAGGAACGAACAAAATTTGGGGATCTAGTTCTAGTTTAACATGGTAGAAGGTCTTCAATTAACATTATTCCTTTGTCTGATTTTGAGCTCATATAAGTTGGTTAACAATATTGGCTTCATTGACAGGAGTTTTTGAATTTTGTCAGTGACAACAAGACAAAAAAATCACAACTTGGGAGAAACTAAAATGATTTTAATCTCAACAAATTGTTGATGGAAATATGATAAAATGAAAACATAATTGTAATGATATAAGTAACGCACTAAAATCCTCCATGACATTGACACCCCATATGATCAGAAAGTATTTATGTTTGTTCATGCTGCATTTGTGCCATAAAAAACAATGTACCAATGTTTTGTTATGGCTTTCTTTTAATATGGTATTTGTCTGTGTGTGTATGGTGTCACACATTGAATGACATAGTACGTGTAACCAATCAACAACGTACAGTGCTGCTAGACCCACCCCTGAGTACCATTAGTTTATGTTGGTACCAATCTGGAGCAGATACCAAAAAACATACAACTGGAACCTTCAATACTGGACCGGTGGCCAATGGAAAAAGCACAGTTCCAGTTTTCTAATGCCAAAGGTTTCAGTATGTTGTGCACTGGAAAAAGGCCCCTTGGATCCTCAGCACCAGTTCTGTCTGTAGTTCTGTACAGGGCTTGAGCTGTAAAGCTGAAAAGCAACCACCTTGCAAAATATACTAAACTACCTGCAAATGCTTTCGTTCAGTCTGGAGCTTAGAGTGTGCGGATACATCTGCCAGGGACAAATTACGGTCTGGATTAGGATTGGGATGAATAACCCAGTGTTTTATCAGTAGGCCCATGTTCCTCTGCCGAGTGGCTTATATTTCAGGTAAACATAACCCAGATGCTGCTGGGCGGGAGCAGATTCAATTAAGATACAAGACAACTTTGTTAATGCCTCCATATCTTAATACCCCTGCTGCAAGTGGTAATGAATCTGGCACAGAGAGGGGTGAGGAAGAGGAGCTAGGACAACACTGTGAGCCTGCTGAGGAGTCCGGCTGACTCTCTCCCAGGTGTGCTAGTGGAGAAGGGTGAGCTAACTTGCTAGGCAGGACATTTGTCTACAGTCTACCTTGTTTCTTTACTGGGAACGATCTTTGGTGATCCTATCGATTGAATGATATATCTGACAACTCACTTTTCCATTCTCAGATAGTTTATAGCACAGCAACCTGTTAATTACTTCAATGTTCCTTTATTGTATTACTGTTCCCTCCTTTTGTAAAGCTCTTACTTCATTTAATTCTATATTACTTAACTTGGTCATTGACATGGCCTCAGGATTACAAATTCATAAGAATTTGCACAAGTCAAGCTGCAGGACAAGTTACAAATGATTTAAAGTCAGGGCATGGGACAGGGTTAGCGTTTGTAGCTTTTCTTATGACTTCATCCATATGAAATTGAATAAATCACTCTCACTCATTAGAATTCCTATGAATTTTATATGAGATTGGGTTGTGGTTGTGTGTAGATAAATCTCCATAGTCAAACATCTCTGTTTTATAGACACTGGTTACTCGACTCTGTTAGAAGACCTTATGTTAGGAGCTGATTACATAATAGTCCAACAGTGAGTATGCTGATTTATTAAAGGTGGCACCAGACAACCACTGTCTTGCCAATTCCGACAAAACCTAATTCTCATGTAGAAGCTTTTCTCGATGCCATACGCCTGGAGGGGTTCCACAGAAGTGTGAGACGCACTGAATCATCTGGGCTCCAGTATCAATATTTATTGTCAAGAGCAGCCTGGTGTTAAGACATTAAAACAGTATTCAGGAAGAGCTTGGTGAACTTAAGCCCTAATTATGTCCACTAGATGCTTGTCCTTAAAGAAAAGACATTAGAGCCTGCTAGAGTCAAAGATAGGAAGACAGAGAGATAATGACAGGAAAAGAGAGAGAGACTAGAAATAAGCAAAGCCAGGGATTCTTCAGAGTGGAAGATGTACAACATACTGACTCACAAAAAAATTAGACCATCTCCTTTTCAGGAAATGTCAGGCTTGTTCCATACAAATGTGCCGTGACCTCCAGTGGTATATCTTGTAGTGTTGATTTGGTGTCAGAGCTGGTGACAATTGGGAGGAACTGGGAGAGAGGACCAACATGTCTGCTAAAAGGCCCAATCACACTAGCTTTTTCTCATTTAAATTTTGCAATTAAAATGACATTCATTTCAATGGAATTAACTGTGATCAACAATTTTGCGTCGCAGACCTCCGACGCGAATACATTTTGTGAGCAAAACTTTGCGTAGAGGTCAAACTTTGATACGTGAATCAGCATTATCTACTAATAGCACTAATAGCAAAGTGCTTTGGCCATGTTGATCTCTGAAGGGGCGGTGCTTTTATTGCATTGCTGTAGATCTAAATGGAGGAAGCATTATTTTTAGCAGTATACAAGTGTGACCATTTATCTAATACTTCCCAACCCGAGTATAAATTAAGGTATGCAGGCAGTTGTGATGGTGGATTAAATGTCATAAATGCCTTTTACTTTTTTTGTTTTTTTTTACTGTTTATTGTTGCCAAGTTAGAAGGCTTGCTAGTAACCAACTTGGACAGGTTGGAAAGCAAGGTATAGTGCCAACAAACTCACAATGTACAAAACTTTGTGTTTAAATACGACTTGATTTAGTAGGCCTTATTTTAATTTAGAAAGGTTGGATTGCATATACGAAGCTGACAAAACCAGAAATTCTCAAAATTGAAACTGAAATGCTAAGTTATGGCTAAATTTCTAACTGTACCAAAATGGAGGGATTATTTTCCTTACCAATTTGTCGGTCCCGCCATGGTTAGCTTATTTCTCAAGGATACGCAAAATGCAAATGTCTAGTTTTACTGCGGATTAACACAGCAGCACCGCATGGCCTTAAACCCAGGAGAAATAGGGAGTACCTTCTCTGTTTTTTAGAAAAGGTTCTTGCAGCAGATGTGGTGTTTTCACCAACAGTACCTCATCTTCGTTTTATTAATAGCCTTCCCCTTCTTCGGTATACACTGTGCATACTCCAGATCCTTTCTCTCTTTCGTGCCCTTCATTAGTTTTGATGGTAGACTGCTACACCGAGACATGATGGAAGGTAATGAAAGGTAGTGTACTAGCACAGATAGCAACAGGGAGCGACAGAGGCTCTGGAGCAGGGTGACAGCATGCAGATAGAGAGGCTCTGTACAGGGGACAGAGATACTGAGATACATAGATAGATGGAGAGAGCGGGGAAGAAAGAGAGAGAGCGAGAGAGAGCATTAGACAACAAATAGAAACAGAATACAGATATGCACAGAGGCAGTGGGGAGGGGTGGAGAGGTTGCTGTAACAATAATTCATTATTTGTCTTGTTTTACAAATGCCGTTTCTCCAGACATTCAATTTATTGCGGCGCCAAGGAGCCTTGTCTCAATACGGGGAGATGTCAGCACCATGGAGAGCTCTCGCGTCTCCCTGCGTGACAGCACTCCAGCACCCGAGAGGGAGCCGACAGTGGGGGGCACACACACACACACACATACATATCAGGAAGAGGAGGTTTGGGGAGAGGGGGGTGGAAGAGACAACAACCTGTGTCCAACAGGGGCCCCATCTTTCTCCAACTCCCCCTTTCTAAGTTAAACCCAGAGAGGAATTCATTAAAATCTAAGTCCTCCTGAACTGCACCCGTAATCCGACAGATGAATGGCAGAGCATGAAATCTGCAGTTTACATTGACAAAAGTTACAAGTTGGGGGAGGGGCAGCGGGGCCTGCAGTGGATTAGGCCACGTGGGCCTTAATGCCGGAATAATTTGATGTAGCTGCCAATTTGCTGCATACGCACTCCCCGGCACAAATCCCACTTTCCTAGCACTTTGCTGGAAGTTTTAGAGGTGAGTGGTGCTTTGCAGACTACCAGACACCTGTCTTGCTGCTTTGCCTTATAAGTTACTCTTTCGCACACACATCTATTAGTGTGATTTTATATACTTAATAATTCATAGTACTACTACTATTACTGCTCTCAAATTAAACCCTTGCACACACACTGTAGACTTACACAAGCAGTTCCTCCAGTAACCCAATAAGTCCAGAGTGGCTCTGTCTCATATCTTGCTTCTCCTTCCCTCATCTATGTAAAGCCTGCTCTTCTGCCTAAAGGCTGGTTAAAGAGTGAACTCCCACACCACTCAAAGGCCATTTCCAAAGTATTACTTTCCAAAGTATTACTTACAGCCTTACAATCAGTGCAGATGACCAAAGAAACAATTGGCCCTATTCAGAGACCCCCCACCCCCGCCTCCCTTCTCTCGCCCACAATTAATCCCAGCAAACACATCTGATTGAATCTTTTCAAGAAAATCCTCTGCCTGGGCTTCTGTTAGTTCACTTCTTGTCAACATCTATTAAAATATGCTTTTAATTCTTGCACCACCATCTCGGAAAACACGGGACAGAAAGCAGAGGAAACAAAAAAGAGAGGGAAAAAAAAGAATGCCTCCAATCCCACCGTCTTCAACTTTAATCAACTGTACTATGGCATTTCCCCCCCTCCACCCCATAATAATATGCTGTTTGGAATTCAGGAGGCAGACTCCACATCAATCATTCGCTGTGATTTTTTTTTTTCCCCGTCGCAATAAATATGCAAATGAGGTGAAGCCAGTCACTGGTAATTTCAAGCTCAGCTCACTAGTGTTAAAAAAGGACACGAATTTATTAATTGCCGCCGGCCAAAGGAATCCTATTTCTGTGGGCATTGATTACAAAGCAACGTCAGTGATTATGGATGCTGGCGGCCAGGGATGGAGAGGGCGGGCATTTTTGGGGAAAAAAAGGACAGATTATCACGATCACCACCACAAAGAAAGTCCTAATGCTCCTCAGCATGGGGGAAAGGCTGGCATGAAAGCCACATTGGAGGGGAGATTTAATTGTAAACTAGTCTAGTGATAAATGCCTTATAGAGGTGGGAGCTATGGTTGTGCGCCATGGTCATGGACATGGCAGTTCATGCAGATCACTGGCTGCACAGCTGCCTACCCTAATGTGAGATTATGGATGTGCTTTTTTTAATGCACAATGTACTGGAACCTTTGGGCACCAGAAAACTGTACCAGCTGTACAGTTCTGGGTACCTCCTGATTGGTTACACACACTGCGTCACACAATGTGTGACACCATACACATGATGTAAACACGCAGCGCTGTGATTGCTATTACTGTTCCAGTTGGTAGAAGAAAAAAAATTGGAACTAGACCCCCAAGTTTTGTTGGCTGTAGTTTGGGCCAGTTCTAGTTTTTGAATATGCAGTGGAAAAACACATTTTGCTATATAGTGACCCATCTCCTACTTGTTCTTAGCATATCAGAAAACGGTCTTCATATAGAATCCTCCAGGTACATGTTCAGCTAAATGCATCTACACATGCTGAATCTAAAATCACAATAAGAGAGGAGAATCAAATAAGATGTATGGGACTGGAACTATATATTCCCTCAATTTCTTACATTACAACACCACACTAATACTTGAAATATTCTCAGTGAGCTGGCTGAAGTATATGTGAGGCTGTAGATAGGATCTGGTATTCTGAGGTGCACTACATGCCCATTCACGTCAGACAGCAAGGCAAATGTGCTGCATTTGCAATTACGGACATGCAAGTACGAACCTGTCAAGGAAAATCTACAACTGATAGAATATAAATTGATGCCCAGAGACAAAAGTTGAAAAACAACTACAACAGGGGGAAAAAAAAAACGGAAGGCCACAGTGAAGCTCCTGTCCGAGAAATTTCATCTCTCATAAATAATGGCTGTAAACTTTTCCGGCAGCGCCAGCTAATTAATTCCCGTGCTATACACAAAAGGAAATGCCGGGTGACAAATGGGAGCAGGACTTGAAAGCTGCCAGGTCTGCAAAACATTTTCTACTTCAATTTATAAGCAATTTTGTTGTAAATCATCAACCAGAACTGGTTAGTTTAGGACTGAGCCTGTGGTGCTGCACAACATGAGCACTGTTTCACCGATATGAGAGAGAGAGAGAGAGAGAGAGAGAGAGAGAGAGAGAGGGAGAGAGAGAGAGGGAGAGAGGGATGAATGTATGTAGAGAAAATGTAAGGATGGAGAGAGAGCAAAGAGGGGGTCCTCAAAGTTTTACTGTGGTTTCAAGCTCATCAAATTTTTTGGTTCTTGTCAGAACTTATCATGAATCTGGACCAAAAGTCATAAATGCTGTGTAGATCTCCAATCTAGTGAGAAATGAATTATGTAATATGTTTGATGGTAGTAGAAATAACACATTTATTTTGCTATGGTAAAATGAGAGAATACATAAGGAACCACTATTTGGCCAAACTCAAGAACCTTTGCTTAACACTTTAGCTGGAAATTAAAAACAGTAGACATGAACTAGAGTGCCTTAATGTTGCTTACTCAGTGGTATTGCCAGCACAGTGCTAAATATTGTGATGTAACCAGGTAAATGTGTTTTAGTTAAAGTATTTTTTTAGTAATGGTCTTTATTTCTATTTAACCATTTTCCACTTGATTTGGCCTCGTTTTCATTTTTTTAATTTTTTTTATACATTGTTCACCACTGTGCATGGGATGATTCAATCACACAAACACCGACACAAAAGATTGAAGACAGAAACGGCATCAAAACTCACTCTAGCCTATTTCTCTCAATCACTCCTGGGTTAGGTTTTGTGCAAAATAGCTAAACATTATTCTCTACGATAGAAATAAATGACTGGGTAATGGGAGCTCACCAGGGTGACAGGAAACCTCATTCATTTTGCGGTACAGTAGTAGAGCAGGGATAAAATGAGGCCTAGGCTGAATGCTTTCCCTAAATTAGCTGTTTCAATTGAGCCTCAGCTCCTGCGCGAATTCCAGCTCAACAGCAGTGAAATTGGCGCTGTATGTTGCTCCTCATTCGGGACAGCACGACAGGCCAAGGGCCGCTCAATGCGCTGTGTCCTCTCTGTGCTAATCAGCCAACTCCTAAGAACATATGTGTGTATTTGTGATCACCATGTCTGCAACTGAATTAACCAAACGTGGCAGTGTAAAAATAACACAGCAGACAGATCAAACACACATCTCAGCCTTCAAGAGCAGAATCCATACAGTTTTTTTTCCATACAAGGTCAGTTCAAAAGATAAAAGGGAACCATAGTTTGGCCCAAGTTTTAGGGGTCTGGCTCAAAATTCTTAAGCTGAGCTTAACATTGTAGTTGTCCATTGGACTCAGTGTAAACACTGCCACAGTGTGGTGACCTTGAGTACCACAAACAGATCAAGGTTGAACTTTGGGCTAAGTGATGACTGAGAAATCCTACGCCTTAATTTTGCTTTTACTTGTACCGTTTTTTTCCCTGCACAGTGTAAGTGCACCTTACTCAAAGCCCCACTAAAGCCAAAAATCTATCCAAGCAGAACTTACACCATTCATCTTTCTGGCCTCTCCTGCCCCCTTGTTCATTAATTATGTTTCACAGATTTTCCCAACCCAGTCGTCCTCATAATAGGGTCTCTAAAAACCAGGGGATTCCAACCTGATTCATTATTTCCAGCTTTTGTTTTTAATTAACTGCATGGCTACTCCATGTTTGGGAGGCTGTGGGAGGGAGTTGAGGTGTGAAGCATGGACCTTACAGTACGAGTGATTTTTAGGTTTCATATATAAATTAAGTACATCGCTGACAAATGTCTGCTTCTGATCAGATCAGTGAAAGACGCCATGACTATAACTATAATCATTATAACTGTACTGAATTATGACAGTATATCGGTATAGCGGGAGGAATGAAAAAGAAGGCACAATATTACTGACCAAAAAGGTTCACCTTGTTAGTTTTCTTTGGAGATAGCATGCTGTTCTTGTCTAAAGTCCGAAGTTTGTGATGATTTGTGATAATTCTGCATCATTCTTATGACAAGGCCTTTCATTAACAGAGAAGTAGAGGATACTGCTCTTTTTTCAGAAACCTCAAGCACTCTTCATGTCCCTGAAGTAAACAATCAGACACACAGTTTCTCCCAGTGGCTCCATGCTGCACTATTTGGTTGACCAACAAGTCTACTGATATAAATGCATTTAACAAATCCATGCATGCATATCTACCAACACACAGCACACACAAGAAACTTTTTACTACGTACAGGTAATAACACAAAGACAAAGGCAAGCACCCACCCACCCACATGCACCACTCAATTTTGTCTGTAATCTGTCATCTCGCCTCTAGTTTTAATTCCTGTTAACTGCATGGTTGCATACCACTGCTTCATTCATTTTAATGGAATTGAATAACAGCGCCGCTTGGCTGCACCCGCACAAGGCTGCTTTAATTGGAATGAATGCTTAAAAAAGTGAAAAATATTCATGCTGGTGGTTTTCTGGGGAAAAGGCTGCATTTGTCCTAGGTGACTTCTGCCTAGCGCAAAGGCCTGCAGGGTCATGAGACATCTCCATGTGTGTTTCAGAGCTAGACGAATCACTGCATCAGAGATGTCAGATTGCCATTGAAAGTCTTTCAGAGTTTGTGCAAATTAGAGAATTCCTTCAGAGTCGGACTGAGAGTACTGTATGAAATAATCAAATTTTGTTGTCTAAAACAATGAAAACTATAAATTAATCAATTAATACATCAAACAATAGCTGTCTAAAACATCAAAGTTCACAATTTTTCAGCTGACAGCTGACGCACTCTAAGGTGCATCTTTATGTTTAGTGATTGACAAGAGGTAAGAATTCAGTTGTTTAGCAAAACATACACTAGCGGTCAAAAGTTTGGGGTCATCCGTCATATTTTATGAACAGTCATTATTTTATTCACTAAACTCTTCTACAATGTAGTAGA
>JAOUQW010000047.1:15659623-15701070 GCA_028565825.1 Olivaichthys viedmensis | reverse complement strand
ATATGGTCCTATCTATGTTATGCATTATAGTTGCTACTGCTTTTAGCAAACAAGAACAGACTGTTTTGTCTGATGTAAGATGTGATCTTGTTTGATTAATATAATTTGACAAAATTTTGCTAGTTTTTCATAAATGATTAAATGAAAAAAAACTAATCATGGTAGTGGACTCTCAGACTACAGCACCACTAGAAAAGCAAGCAACAGAGAGACAGAATTGAGGCAGGACATTTTTGATGCTGGGAAACAATAAGATTTGAGTGTTGTGTGTATAAAAGAGATAGCGAGAGTGGACTACTCAACATTTAATAATAGCCAGAAGAACAATTCTCTCTTTTAACTTCTTGTCTTCTTCTTGCATCAGACAAGAGTAACGTCCTCCACTTTCCACCGTGGCAGTGAATCGCAATAAAACATCATCGGATATCTCAAGAATTCTGCTTCCCTGGCTGAGTTTCCTCCCGATCCAATCCGCCCTCCCTCTGCTAATGTTCACCAAGAACAGCATCGTCCACTGTTTCTCCATGGCTGGCATCATTAACCACGTGACCTGCCTGACGGCCACAGGGGCTTCGTCAGAGCAGGGCAGGGTGACGGCCGTGCCCTCTTGCACAAGGATCACATCATTCCAGGCATTAGCTGAAAAAATCCACATTTGTAACCTTTTAGGCATATTAATAACATGCTTTATTAACAGAAGAGGTTTCATGGGTTACACCTATATCTTATAGGTGTTCAGTCTACACTCTCAGAAAAAAAGGGACTAAACTGTGCCTTTTCTTGTCACTGGGGTGTTGCCCTCAAGGGAACATCTTTTGTACCTTTAGTATGTATCTTTTACCTGGACATGTGAATATAGTGTACCTTTAAACATAATTAGACGTTAAGGACCACTGTTGTACCTTTAATTTTAGAGTAAAGCTTTAAATGTACACTACATGCACCTTCCCAGGTAAAAGATACATACTAAAGGTACAAAAGATGTTCCCTTATGGGGACCACCCCAGTGACAAGAAAAGGTACAGTTTAATACCTTTTTTTTCTGAGAGTGTATGCTCTTGGACATTTTGCCTTATTCTACATTTTGGACACAAGAATTTTAGGTTTAACAGCATTGTTAGATCAACCGTATACCAACAAAGGAGGTGATATACAGTACACATCAGTCCCACAGTTATACTGTTACTGTAAGGTATACTTAATGTATACTTATAGATGAAGTTTTATATGTGACTCATAGCTCTTATGTCATGTAAAACAATGGAGGCTTGGATAAGTTTGGCAGGAGCATTTCTGGTGTTCTTATGTTGAAATATAGACAAAGCCTCTAACTTTGTGGAGCAGTTGGCCTGGGCAGACTGGAATCAAGCATCAATTATTTTTGTATGAAAATTGGGAAAAACCTACCACAATACAATGTGATAACCTTATTCTATATCTCTGGAGATGCAATATAAGGACAGTTTATTAATTACCTGCTACGATTCAAAAGCATCAACAATATATCAACAAATGGGTCCAGTCAAGTCATTGGCTAAAACAATCACACAATTTTACATGCTTTACTACCAGATATGGTTTTCTGTGTTACCATGTTATATCATATAAAACTGTTGACTAGAGGTCTTTGGGTGCATTTTGCAGGAGAGTTTCTAGTCTTGGGATTTGGAAATTTAGAGCTAAAAAAAGTCCCCAGCGTTGTGGGGTGGTCTGGGCAGACTGAAATAAAAAATACATGTGGGTCCCTGAAGCATTAATCCTTTTTTTGTTTGTCTTTTAAAAAGAAACTTGTGTCTATCTCGCTGTCTACCTTCCAAACAGTCACCAAATGGTCAGAGCTGTTGAAACCCTGCCAAAACTCAATGTGAATTGAACTATTTTACAGATCTAGAGACAGAATATAATTACAATTTCTGGATTGGCGCCTATACATCTAAAGTGAGACATATTTCACAAGAAAAGGGACAAGAAGTGTAAATTCAAAAACATTGGTAGTTAAAAATATATACACAAAAGAGTTTTAAACCCATGACCCAAGTGATCTCAAGTCCTTCCGCCCATATATTTTCTTTACAAGGTAAATACCAAATACAGTGAGAGACTAGATGATAGTGTGCTTAAAATCCTACCCGGGGCATAAAGGATTTCTATTGATTTCACTATAGTAAGACTCTAACACATTTACTATCCTAATATCCTAATCATCCTAATCCTACTGAATATCCAAATCATTCATAAATACTAAATAATATCAATGCATTCAAGAATATCATGAAAAGTGGCCTAACAGATATGCCGGTAAGCCTTCCAATGTACTAAACTCCGATGGATCTTATGAGCCCTTGTTCTAATGTTCTAATATGGTATAAAATGGCTCTTATACGCTCAAAGTAACTTCCGATGTGTAAGTGTTTCCTAATATATATACATTATGTACACTCTAAGAAAAGGCGTTCCTTAGGCGTTCTTCGGATAGTTAAGGATTCTTAGCTTCTTAAAGGGGTTCCACTTAGAACCATCTCTGATAG
Source organism: Olivaichthys viedmensis (assembly GCA_028565825.1). NCBI lineage: Eukaryota > Metazoa > Chordata > Actinopteri > Siluriformes > Diplomystidae > Olivaichthys > Olivaichthys viedmensis. The sequence continues at coordinate 15,698,542 of JAOUQW010000047.1, read as the reverse complement.
GTAAAGATTATGTGGTAAGGTTCTACATAGATTCTTTATGGGTTTCCCCAGATGCACAAACTAAAGAACCCTTAAGGATTCTAGATTTAACCTTTTTGTTCTAGGAGTGTTACCTATGTTATATTATTAAATGACATTCTACTTCATTTATTTTATGGAAGAATAGAATATCTTACCTCTATGTGCTGAAGATGGGAGGATGAGACACTCACAAAAGCAAACTAGAGCAAAAAGAAGAGAATAAGAATTCATACTGCTAAATTCTAGCTATGTGCTCTTTACGATGAAAAAGAGAGCCTGGTTACTGGACATAGGAAGTGTTTGACACTACAATATGTGTTTGCATGTAAGTGTGTGTGTGTTACTGCATTTGAAATTTGACCACATTTGCAAACACTGACAACATGCAGGATAAGTCTGACAGCTGGGAAACGTGTGGGAAAATTGCATACACAATACACATGCACACAAACACTCACACAGGAAAACACACCACTACTGTGAGGGATTGATAAATGACGGAAGTGTACACACGCTTTTGCGCAGGCGATAACACAGATACACACACACACACACACACACAAACTGAAGTACATTTTGACTGTTATTAACTGTTGTTCCTTTTGAATCTGCTTCTGCTGAAGTTTAGTGGCACACAGGCCATACAAAGAATACAAATAAGGGTGAAAACTTTGCACTAGGCAACTACAGTACAGAGATCACTGGGACTGAACTGAACTGAACGTGTGTGTGTGTGTGTGTGTGTGTGTACCATATTCTTATCTCTTTATGCCAACCGAATGATAGGAATGCGTGACAGTTTTGACCCTGGTTGGTCCCCTTTTTTTTTCTTCTTTTTTTCCCCCCCCAAAAACTGCAACTTTTATTTAAAAAAAAACAAAAAACTATTTAGGATAGGAACCCAAATATTTCCTTTTGGTTACTGAGGCATACATTATTTATCTGCAATAATACACAAGTCAATGAAAATACCTCACAAGGATAGAATTACAACCATGTGTGTGTGCACTGGGGCAGTGATAAGCAAGCATGAGTGAGAATTTTTGAGGCCCATATCTGAGCTCCAGCTCTTGAGCAAAATGGCTTTAAACGTCTTTAATTAAAGCTAACAAAGTTATCAGGCCGCTGAGCGCTCGTACCTCCTAATTACCTCTGCGTTTAAGACCAGAGCGCAAGAGAGAAAGTGCTTGAAAATAGAGGATGAAAGTGAAGAGGGAACGTGAAAGACAGATAGGAGAAAAATGAATAAAGGAAATTTTCAGAGCCAACAAAGTGGGATAACGGCAGCTAATGAGAGCCATGGCAGCGTACATGTCATGATCCCTGTGTGAACAGTCAGGGAGAGCGAGGGATTAGCCATGATAGGTGGAAGACGAGCCAGACATACAGAGAGATTATTAAAATGAAGTCATGCTCCCTTGGTTGTCACAGAAATCAACAGAGGCTCCTGCATTCAATTTCACGCACACACACAGAGGGTTGCGGTTTGAAATAAGGTTTCCTCTGTCTCATCAGCGGAGCAAATTGGCAATAGGTGAGATTTTGACATGGAAAATAAATCGACTTCCCCCATCTCATGGGAGCATATCAACCCAACAAGAAGAACACTGAGGATTCTACAACAAGCCACAGGATATTAATACAATTTCGTTATCTTCTTCCTACACTCTTAGTATGCTGTGAGCTCACCACCGTGAAGGGCAAACCCACAAGGACCATAGCCACTTATTCCCATTAACAGTAACAGATAAAAGAAAAGCCTCTAAGCGATCATGGCTCGCTTTCAATTCCGAGCCTTTACAAAACTCTGAATGTGCACACTGGCCCTGTTTGAATGCAGCAGTGTTCATCACTCCTCGCAATTATTTGCTCAATAAATTGCTCACAGGTGTTCTACAAGGAAAAATGTGTTGTTAATGGATATGAACTTGAAGGGCTGAGACTTAGGCTGGCTTGATTAGGCCACTTGCTTTGAGTGACATGTCCGCTGTATGTGGTAAATGCAGCTGCAGCAGGTGGGGGGCAGTGTTGCTTTTCCATGCACAATAGCGCTAATACACAGATTAATTGCACTCTGAAAACCGAGTCCCATTATTCTCAATTTGGCACCTACATACTGTGCAATTCCTCTGAACTGTTGTAGCACCTAGTTTATATTTAGAGCAATAACACAGAGAGTGCTGTAATCTAAAACTAACCTATCCCACCTTTCAAATTAGCACTTACACCTGTGTTGTTAAAGCACTATGATTTTGATATTAAAATTGAATTCCACACAACATCTGTGATAAAGGCACAGTAGTCTGTTACACAAAGATGACATGTGGGCAATATGATGCGTTAGACTATTTAACAGGGGCGCCAGTACAAAGTCGCCCTGACAGGTTTGCACTGGGTGCTCCGGCCAGAACAATTTTCGTTCTTCTAGACAATTTTCGATCCCTAGGGTCCCATTTTGGCCCTCTGTTTACACAGGGCCCTTGAAATTATCCCCACATTCCCTCCCTTTTTCTGGCACCGGTGACACATTTGGTATAATTTTCCCCAGCTTGATTAAAAGAACTCTGTTTATGTTCATCTTTTTGGATACATGAAGTTAGATTAAAGACTACACATGTACTTCTGGAAAAAAAAAAAAACATGCTTCAAAGCAAATGTACTTAGTTTGCTTTGTGTAGGTATCTTTTTACTTCGCTTTATGTAACTGTTCTGAGACAGACTGGTTCACAAATGGCTCCCTACTCCCTATATAGTGGACTACATTTGGTGTGAAATAATGGCTTCTACATGACAAGGTACGGATGTAGGACAATATATGTCCAATAGAAGCCATTTGGGGGGATTCTTGTACTCTTTCCTGTACAACACACCTGTCCAGATCACCTTTAACCCCCCCCTTTACTATTATATCACCATTCTGTTCCTAAGAGACTCGTCGTTAATCCGAATATATAAGTGCATTGGTGGTGTGCAGACAGCTGGCACCGCATCACAAAAGAAATAGAATAAAACTTATGTCATGTGTTTGTGCTGATTTGTGCCGTAAAAAAAAAGAAAAGAAAAAGATTGTTTGTGCCGGTTTGGTTTTCGAGATATTTTATTTATAGCATTATACATCACTGTAAGTCAATGGCCGAGAGTGACGTCACAGTGAATTAAATGTGTATTACGTCAACAACAACAACAAAAAAATCCAACAGATCCAACAGATCCAAACTATTTTTTTTTTTATTTAATTTTTTTTGTGCAGCACAAATCAGCACGAACGCATGGCAGTAATGTGGTTTGGGTTTTTTTTTTTTGAGTCGAGTGTTGTTTAATGCGCTGTGACGTCACTCTCCCACCATAGACCCGCACTGAAAATATAGCTCTAGTTATAGTTATAATAATCTCAGAAACCAAAACCAGCACACGAAACAGTCATTTCTGAGGCGGAGGGCCAGCACAAACACAGCACAAACGAAATGACATAAGTTTTTTTTTTTTTTAAATCTATTTCTGGGTTTTTTTTTTTTTTTTGCAATGGCGTGCCAGTTTAGGTTTCGGGAAGTCCCCTGAATCTTTACCTGGATTTCTTTTGGGTGACCGTGCGCGGTGACGTCAGCGGATGGACCACGTGACCGCCGGCTCCAGTACGCGGCGCGCGCTTGCGGGGTTTCGGTCCAGAGCTGATTGACACGCGGCGGAGGAGGACGCACGGACAGCGCGCGGGCGTCCTGGTTCCTCACTGCTACACCTTGGGGTTTCTTGTTTCTTGTTTCAACTCTATTTGACCTGAAAAAAAACGGCGTATTCGCTTTTAGGAGCGGCTTCTTTTTTTTTCTTTCTTTCCGAGTGAAAAGTGCCAGTTCGGTTTTCTTTACGAACAAAAACAAGAACAAGAACAAGAAGTCGCGGCCGAGAAAGTCAGTCAAGTTTCCGGCACTAAAGTTTCCCAGAAGTGGACGCTGAGTGTTTTCAACAACATTTCTCTGTGCACTAAAGGACATAAGAGACTCGGTTCCTGCGTTCTCGGGCGCGGAGTTGCGTGTTCAACAAGCGGACTACAGGCACCATGGTGCGGGACTCGACCGCGGGACTCTTCGGCGCTATCGTGCTCTTCATGGTGCAAGGTAAGACTAGTCGCCCGTCACTTAACATTAAAAACGACACCAGTTTATCTTTTTAAAATGATTATTCCACGTCTCGGTGTCGGAGTGTCGGTTGTCGGTGTCAATGTCGGGCGCGCGCGAGCGCTTCATCTTCGTCCCCGGCTTTCTTTACGCGACCCGAGCCATTTATTTACACGGGCGTTGATTGTATTCGCTTAGGGAATAACGTGTGACGGTGATTAGTCGCGCGATATAACGCGTCTTCGTCGTCTTCTTCGTTTGCGTTGTGTTTAGTCGCTGGTTTATTTCACTTTCGGTGACCTGTTTGGTTTCGACGTGCGCCATGTTCCGCTGTAAGGTGTGGCCGCTCCAAGTATTCCGCCCGGGTGTCTGGCAGGTATAAACCTGGTTATATCCGCATACTAACGTCGGTCTAGTGGCGGAACACTGTGTCCAAATCGCCTGCTGTTGGCTCGTACGACTTTTTCATTCAGACTACCTATTATTTAGTGCGGTAGTCTGCTGTTTTTGGACGTAGCTCTTGTTTGGAAACCCCCCCCCAAAAAAACATGGACCTGTCCCATTTCCCCCTTCCCTAATACCTCGGTGCCTCAATGTCATGCCGTGATTTTTCCCCCCACACACTTTTATTTCCACTTAATGAATGGATTGGGAGAGGAAGCCTGGACTGCCATGCACGAACGCAACAGGGTGGTGGTTGTTTGTTTATTTGTTTTATTTATTTATTTGTATCGTTTTCGGTGTAATGCGTAGTGGACCAGTGTTGCGAATATGTCTCTGTAATAGGGATTCCTGATGGAATGGACAGACTGATGGCGATGTCTGTTCGTCGCAAACGCACAGCCTCGTAGGGCTTCTTCGTGTTTTGCCTTTCGCTGTGCACCTTGTTGCCTACCCCGACCGGTATTTCCGGTTTCCTGTGCGCGTTTAACTGTTTACGTCACGCAGGTGCGTTCCGCACACCTGGCCGCAGGCCGAGTCCCAAATGGTTCCCCTAGTGGACATGTAGTGTACTGCATATGGCGCCGGAGCCTATTATTTCTCACCATAGGTAGGGTGCCGTAGCTCAGAGCTGACCTGCTGGTGTTGGTATCAGGGGGGAAGGAATAAAATGCCTGGAATAAAGGGTGCGCTCAAGGGTTTTAATAATAAATCCGCGTGCCCTGTTAGTAAAGTTTTGCCATGTGAAAGCAGGCGGTTCGCGACTCCGGGGGAAGGCGAGCAGTTCCTTTCTTTCATTAATTCATGGAGTGGACCTTTTTCTGCCAGACTACATTTCACAGTACGTCAAGCGCAGTTCAGGGTGAGAGGGTTGGCGGGAGGGACTGGAATAATGAAACGATAGATTATTATTTATTATTTTTTATTTCTGAAGGGAGCGATGGAAGATAAAGGACTAAATGCTGTTGGCTTCTTCTCTTCATCCGTTTAGCTGTGCGCCCTGGGAGCATTTGCACCTTTTACACAGCAGCTGTAGGAAATGTGGAGGCGTCGGGCGATACTTTTTATAGGCTTCCTTAATATCTGACAACCCTCTAAAATGGGTCTATTTAGAAAGTTGCCGACGCAGCAAAATTCCAGTGTTGCGTTAACTCTTGCGGTGTTTGTTTGTGTCCAGATGGACTTTTAATAATACACTAAAAGTCTGGGACAGTGTGACTTCACGCTACCACCAAAATAAGAACATTTTTGTCGTTCTTGTATGACAGTTTACAATCACGTTTGAACATTAGCCATGTTTCATTAAGAGATCAGTCAGAAGTCTTATATCAGCAGTTGCAGGCCATAAGACTGAGCCTATGAACACGGATCAAAAAAGCTTGAACTAGTTACTATGGAGATGTTGAGGGTTTTTAAACAATGCGAAACCAAGGGGGGGCTACTGTAGTGACGTCGCTTTGCGTGAATGCATCAAGTGCGTGTGTGTGTGTGTGTGTGTGCGCGCGTGCGCGCAAGAGAGGAAAAGTGGGGGTTGGGAGATTTTGGGCTGCTTAGATGGCAAGGGGGAGCAGACTAACCTTATATAGTTCCTTGAAAATAACACGCGCACACACACAAAGCATCTAGAATCAAGTGCCCATGGAGACGGGGTGCAAACAGGTGTGTGTGTCTGTGTTGTACATTATGGGGGCCAGACTTTGTACCAGACACGCATGCACTGCTCAAAATCCGACTTTGTAACTTGGAGGAGTATGGCGCTGGACACACACCGCCTTCCAATGCTCTTTCCTTCCCTTACTCCACCCCTCATTCTTTTGAGCCGTTTGCTTTTGTTTGAGGGAGGTGTTTTGTCATTGGTGTATTCAAATCTCCAGCCCACCCCCCAAATCCCCTCAAAAAAAGTAGCCTCTGCCTGATTCCAGACCCCCGTACTTCCCACCCATGGGCCAGACCTCAAGGCCACACTGTTTATTGGAGTCTGAGTCAGACAATGAGAGAGGAAAGGAGAGGCACAGAGGAGCAAACAGGTTTATTGAAAAGAAATACAGGAATGTAGTTTAAAAAAAGAGGGAGAGCCGTTGAGTAATAGCATGCGCGTGCACTTAGGATCTGTATGACCAGAGCAGAAGCTTTAATCTGTGCAGCACTGTGCTTTGGCAGATTCCATCAATGGCTGACCTTGTAACTAAGATCAAACCTGCATTAATACAGACAGCAGCTTTTTCCTTCTCGCTGCATGATGGGCCTGTGTGCCATGGAAACTGACATTTTTAAAGAATTCAGTGGTATACCATCTGACTTCTGATTTTGTTGCGATGTTGGGGGAGGCTGTGGTGAAATTTCATCTACATCATTTGGCTGCCAGTCTTGGTCATATCCATAATCCATCATTTCCTGAGTCTGGAGCTAAAATGAGGCTGGGCTCGAGAAAAGATCACCAACAGGACAAGCATCTCTCTCTTCGCACTCCTCCTCTATCATCACTCGCACCACTTGCCGTGCTCTCTCTTTCTTTCTTAAGCATCTCTCTCTTCGCACTCCTCCTCTATCATCACTCCCACCACTTGCCATGCTCTCTCTTTCTTTTTGTTTCTCTTTTATTTAATTTTTTCCTCTACTCTTGTTCAGCAGATGTCAGCTCTGAGGATGCTTTTACAACTTCAGAGATTCATGGAGACGACATGGCCATTTAAATCACCCTCATAATTTAATCATTTCTCTAGTGATGCCGGGCTCGCGCGTGTCAGAGAGGGGTGAAACGGGGATTAAAGGCAGGGGTGTCTTCTTTACCGTTTGTCTTTAGCCAACTCCAGTGTTTTTAAATGTTTTTACTTTCATGTTGAAAATGATCATTTGAATGATGGAGATGGTTGGAAACATATGGACACACCCAGAACATCACCTAACAGTGTGGCTGGGTGTCTATTCTAAATATTTGTGTTCATCAGAATTCAGATCAAATACTTTACAGATGAATTCATCATACAGAAAGATGACTTAAAATTTGCCGGGTACATTCCATACAGACAAGGAAGTACATTATAGTAAAATGTGGGGGGTTTTCCGTTCAGAGCTGAACTGATGCATTCTGGTAAATTTATGACCTTGCCTAAACATGGTTTTTAAAGCCATATGGCAACATAGCAAAATTTGATAAAAAATCTGCCATACCTTTTATATCCTTTACTTTTATTTGACTATAAGGCAGTAGCCAAAGGTCTTTAAAACGGCATATGGTTGCCAGATTAATTTTGTGATGCCTGGCTTTGCCAGACTTTTGGAGCAGGTCATGTCTAATTGCAGAAAAAATGGGCCAGAATCCGCTCTGTTTACCAAGAAGCCGAGTGCCATAAACATGATTAGCACTTGGGTTTTAAAACAAACTGGTTTTATGGCATTCCGTTCAAAGGGGTTTGTAATCGTTTTGTTGCATCTCCTTGTCTTTGTCTCTTTCTCTCACTTATTCTATTGATCGTGTGTCGAGTGCCGTGCGGACTCGCAGGCTGTTTTACCTCTACTCCTCAGCCGCAGTAGTTTGGTTTAATAAACTACTGGTTTAAAGAGCGACTCCAGCAAATGTAATGAAAAATTTAACAAAAACATGATCTTAAACTTTATTATCTCGTATTTTGATCATTTCTGACTTCAAACATGAGTCATGCTCCGTTTCTAGCGTATTTTACAAAAAATGAAGGTTGGCCTTTAGACGCGAGTGACGCACAGTGACGTCATCAAGTACTTGGGGCGGAGCTTATTTCATTCCCACGCTGTCGAAACACATCTTTGTACTCGTCTGTCTGACAAAAAGACGCTCGTCAATCCCACACTGGTGAGCGAACACCGAAAATCAGGCCTCGTAAATGTATAGTTTTAGAGGCCAGGTGCTGGTGGTGGGTTTACCGGTAGGCCATAAATGAGAAACCAAAGAAAACACTGGGTTTAAAAAAAAAATCTGGTTTCTAATGCGGTAGTGAACGACTACAAAGACACAACTGATGCTTTTGTCTCCATTCATATTTTCTTGCGTAACTGCTGTAAAATAAATGGAATAAACGGAAGGAGAGAGTTTTGGCTTTCTATTTATTGAGTGTGCGTGAGTAATTACGCAAGGTTTATTTGTGATTTACATTTGGCGTATAATCTTTGAGACATTTTACATTGAACACCAATGTCACGCCTCATTTTTTCCGCACACATGTCTGACTCCTGGCCCTGGAACACTGTAATGGGTAAAGGCACGAGGAAGTTAATTATGTCATTATTGTATTGCTTTCCATGTCAGAGAAATTGCAGCGTTTCCTGTAACGAAGCACACATCTACCTGATCTTGTAATGGACCAGTCGCATAAATTGAGACTCTTGGGGATAATTACCCTGACAGAGAATGGAGGAAATGATTCCTTTAGCAACCTTGACTTGCCCCCTTCTTCTGTAAGGTGACTATAGAGCTGTACGGTGTTGTACTTCCTGAGACGCCACCCCCTTCGTTGTCCTTAATGTGTCCATCTAGTGTCTGGGAGACAGACTGGGCTTTGCTCTATTGATCCAGTATTGATCAGCAAAGCCAGCGATGCCCTTGCAAGTAAACATGGCTTATCTGAGTCCTGTCAAACTAACAGCTAGCGAAAATAAATGTACAGCTCTGCCCCTTGTCTCCAGAGGAGAGCTGGATTAAAGATTTGCCTCTCGGTTGTTCTCTCAACATTTCTCTCTCTTTCACTTCCACTTGCTTTTCACACTCCCAGCTTTTCTCCCAGGTGCTAACTGACATTTGTCATTTGTCTCTCAATATTTGTTTTTGCCCTTCATCTCTCCTATTTCCTTTTCTTTCCCCATCCTCCTCACACCCCATCCACACACGTTCGTGTCTTCCTTGCTAATGTCCTGGCAGGTCCTCACAAAACTGTCCTTGCCTTGTCCTCGTTCCAGAGTGGCTTCATAATGTAGCGACACCACAGATCCCGCCGGGCGCTAACACTTAGGGCTTTGTGTTAGCATGACCAACACACTGCTTATTGAGAAAGGGCTAATGCCATTAGCATGCCTAGCGTAGCGAGCTGTCAGAGAAAAACAGCAATGACCTTTAGGATCATTCCATGCGCAGAGCCTTGCTAGGTCACTTTTATTAAGAATGAGTGAGCTAGCATAAGCAAGACAGTTTTCAGAGAAACTGGTGCTAGCTGAGCTTTTTTGGTGAGTTTAGGGTGAACTCGAAGCTTAAGCAGGCGTACTTTGCCTGGTCCATTTTAGAGGTGACTGTATCTTGCAATTTTGGTTCTTTTTTTTTTTAACTTAACCGAATTTAGCTGGGGAACTTGGCTGAAGTATTTGTTTTTGCCTCCGTTGTCAAGTGGTAGTTTGACTTGTCTTCCCTGACCCGCTTCCTCTTGTGGTTTTGTCTCATCTGATTTATTCCTGTCAGCCTGTTAATGGATGAGTGCAATCCATCCCTTTCTCTCCACTTGCTTCTTCTCTGTCCTCTTTATCCCTCTTTCCTCGCTCCTACCTCTCTCTGATTTTAGCCACGTAATGAATCTGTCTGTCTGCTAAGCCCCAGTGCCTTTAGCTCTCCTTTTGCCCTTTCTTGGCTTCACCGTTCCCTCCGCATCTGCTTTTCTGGCATCCTCTTTCCCTCTAGCTCTTTGCTCTTTACTTGTTTGCATGTGTTCAACTTCACATCTATTGGCGTCACGTTTGTCCCCTTCCTCATTCTCCCCCTAAACGAGGCACCATTTTCTCTCGCTCTCTCCCCCCTCCTTCATAATTTTTCTCTGAGCTGTGCAAATGACTTCAATCTCCTCCCTTTCTACAGTCATCTTTTCACTTTATTCTCTCCATTGTGCTTCTACTACCAAGTATTGAAGGTTAAGTCACAGAGACAATGTAACAATCGCTCCTAGGGCCATTAACCATTCTGACCTTCTGCCTCAGGAAACAGAAAAAGAGAGAATATTTCAGTGTTTTGACAGTATTGTAGCTGTTTTATGACAGAAAATGCTAATAACGCTTCAGTGCACGGAGCTGACGTGAGAGCGTGAAAAGGGAGGGCAGGATGAGCAAGCAGTGGCGCGTCTGTGCTAATTCAACGTCGGCACAGTTTTGAAATTGGTCATTTATATGAAGATGGCTTTTAGCGTGTGTGTGTGCGTGTTTTGCATTGTATGCTAGGAAAAGGTATGGTGACCATGCAGAGACAGAGTGCCCATTGTCTCTGCCCTACTTCCATCAATTCCACACTGCTGTGTGTGCGTACGTGTGTGTGTAAATGACTGAAAGAAAGCTTCTGTGTTTTATCTTTTACCTGTGTGGGCTTCTCTCTCCCTCTCTCTCTCATTCTTTGAGGGGTTGACATTTAGAATAAATGAGAGGGTAGCACTGGTGGCTTCCTTCACTGGAGGGAGAGATGAATAAACATTCTTTTGTTTTCCTCTCTTTCCAGTTCAGTAAGCTTTACTGACATGACAATATTTAGTTGCAGTATTCACCAGAACGTGTAATTTTAAGAAATCCACGGTGTCGATTTCAATCGGGCATATCGACTTTAGATTTTAGATGAATTCAAGAGTTAAAAGCAAAAATGGTGTACCTACAGGAGGACTGAAACTGTAAAAGCGTACTTTTCTTCCATGGGTGGCAGCTCTTTTAGTTGTTGTAGCACCCAAGCTTTGGAATTCACTTTCACAGAGCCTCTGTGAAATCTCATCTCTTTTTTTTCTTTTCTTGGTGCTCATCAGTAACTAAGCTGTTCCTCCCTTTCTATACACCATCTCTTTTTGTTTTCTAACTGTTAATTTACCTTTAACCAACTGCTCTTATCTCCATTATGTCTTGTTGTATGTGATGACTGTTATCTTTTAACTGTGGTTGGATTGTGTAAAGCGACCTTGAGTTTGAGAAAGGTGCTTTATAAATTAAACATTAATATTATTATTACTACTATTTTGTGGCACCAATGCTGTGTGACTGTTTTAGCATACAGTTAGTGTGTTTGGCCTTCATCTTGTGCCAGTAAAATGTAAATTGTCCTGCTGCATGATGTGGCTGAATTGGGACTGTGTAATTTCATGTTTCACACTAGGTCAAAAGGTTCATCTCTCTCGACAGCGTTGCTGTTGCACTGATGGGCACAGTCTGTCCTCTTTTGGGAGCCGTGTTCGCTTAAATCGGCCTGTTTCTGCCTCGCTGTGCACACTCGGTCTGGACTTCGTCAGTGTGTTTCCGTGCTCTCTATCAGCCGCTGTGGTCACGTCGTCGTCGGTCAGAGCGTGCGGTCTGTTTCAGGCCAGATGGCACTGCATTTGGTTTAGTGCTCGTGTTTGTGTGTTCCAGTGTATGATGAGTAGTTTGTCATAGACTTTGGTTGACCCTAAATGTTTCTATTTCACGCTAATCCTAAGGTAGGAGAGCGCCGGTATTTGTTGGTGAACCGAGGACGAGATCAGTGAGCGGAGCCTTTTCCTTGCTTGGTTGAACAAGCGAGATCATGTGGCAAGACAATATAATGGGTATGGAATTATATGGAAAGACAATATAATGAGGAACGGTGATGTAGAAAGAAATTGATACAACAGTGAGGGATAATGTATAGAAAGCAAAGCTTATAATTATGAGAGATGATCTGGAAGGACGACATTACAATGATGACATTTCCGTGTGCGTGTGAGAGAAGGAGAGGTCGAACTATTATCATAATTCATGTTTATAGCAGCTCCTGTGTACGTGCAAGTTTGGAAGGGAATGACAAAGCCTGCTTTAACCCAGAACAGAGAAGAGGAAACTAGAGAACATGGAGCGAAAGAACGAGAAGGAGGGGAACCGAGTAACACTAGGGATGATGGGGAAAAGTTACACTCATATTAGTTAGACTGATCCTAAAGGAGACAGAAAACCCTTCTCTACCCCCCGAACCTTGCTTTTGCCATCTGTGCCTCTTTGCTCTGATGCTGTAAAGCTTTATCTGCTATAGATTATTAATAGGCTGCTTCTCCCTGCACCTCTCCCCCCTCTGTCTGTCCCCACTCCTACCCCTCCCTTCTTTTCTTCTCTCTCCATTTTTCCCTTCTCACCTGGATCTCTGCCTGTTAACCACACGTCATCCAGTTCCTTCCCCTCTTTCTCTCTCGCTCCCTCTCTCTCTGTCTGTCTGTGGGGGAGGGACCGGGGTGAGTCCCAGGTTGTGCTGTCCTACTTTTCTTTCCAGGCCTCCCTCTTCCATGTTTATTTATTCAGACGCAGTGGAAGAGATGGATGGATGGATGGATAGATAGAGGAATGGATGGGTGCAGGGGGAGGTGTGAGAGCGAGGCAGGCCCATGTTTGAGCATTGAGGAGGTGATGCCAACAATTTCACACGCACAGAGAGAGAGAGGGTAAAAAAAGATGCGTGTTGATGGAGACGTTATGGTCGCAACAGCTGGCTTGAGACCAGCATCAGCATTTTAACAGCAAAACGAGAGTGAGTAGAGGAGCTTAATGAAGTTATTCTGTTCCATTCAGACTGGAAGCCTTTTATTATTATTATTATTATTTTCATAAGCGATTGTGAGTCTTATGTGGCAATAGAAAAGGTCAGTTGGATCAGTTAAATGTCATATTAAATCGAAATCTAGTCATCAAGCCAGACTTTTAGCTTTTGCTAGAAGTTTTTAGACACTGTATATGACTCGGAACCCCCAAATTTCGCAGGAAGAGGAGAGTTTGACTGACAAAACCACATTTACATATACCGCACAAAAGTGAGTATACACAGAACAGGCAGCCAATCAGATTGCAACCTTCAAGATTCTGAAGCTTGTGACCGGAAAAGTGTGCAAAAAATATCAAACGCTCTGTGAGCCGTGGGCGGCGTGTCTGAAACTGAGACCAATTCGATACCGATCTAGTGCTTAAGGGCAACACCAGCCACCGATACCAGTACTCAATATCAGTACATCCCTAGATTAAATGTGTTTAAAGGAACAGAACAAATGTAATTTTATTTTTGTTTTGTTTTTTTATCACGTTTTAAAATGCCATTTAGTTTAATCTCGATTTAGAAAATAATGTTTAGAGGCTCTTCTTCTGTCAAGATTGTGTGTGAGAGAGAGATAGATTGAGAGATTTGGGGGGGGGTATGCATGCATGCATTTGATAAAGTTTGTGTGCCTTATCAAACTTCGTCTGGCTGGAAAAGCTGATAGCAAAACACAGACTTCTCAATTAGGTGCCAGTCACCTCCTGCAGAGAGAGAGAGAGGGGGGGAGAGAGAGAGGGGATGGTAGGGTGCAGGAAGTAGCGGTCCGTGACGCAGGCTGATGAGGGCAGATAAGTACAGATGGGAAGAGAGAAAGAATTGAAAAGATATAGCCACAGTTGCAACAAAAGGCAAAAGCAGAGGAAGGTTAAGTAAACCACACATTTGTGTGTGTGGATTAGCAGAAAGATCAGAGATGGGGCAGGACAATGGCTGTTTGTGTTGGAGTAAATGTTTTGGTTTGGCTGTCAGCATGTGAGAGAGATCAGTCAGGACAAAAGTAGATAAGGGGAAGAGAGACAGACCAAGTGGGGTATATGGAGGCAATACGTGTGTGTCTGTACTGAAGAGCGGAGACGCTAACTCGGAGGGGTGCATGGGAGTAATTCTTTAGTTACCTTGGAAACTTGGGGTAGCCCCTTCTCCGATGACCTCTCACCTTTGCTCTGTGTGTGGGTGGATGGGTGTGGTGTTCTCATGTAGCACGTTCAACAATAGCTGGTTTTTGCCAGCCTGCGAATTCTAATGCATGAGAAACTTGACCGTGTGTGTGTTGTACTCTGGGGGGTTGCTTCACTTCCTATCTAACACACCGCCCTTTCTTTGAGAGCAGTAGAAGAGAGGAATAAAGGGTGTAATTCAGAACAGTGTACAATAGTTTCTAACTTTTACTTATTCCCCCTTTTTTCTCCTTCATGATCACACCTCCATTTTCCCCTCCCTGTTTTAGCTATACCCCCATGCACGTGCGCACACGCACAGTCTCTCTCTGGGAGTATCTGATGACTCTGTGCAGATGTGATGTGGAGCAGCTGTTGCATTTCTACAAGTCACGCTCATTTCATGCACTCTTTCCCTCCTCCCCACATTACAACAGCAGCTCCACGCCCTGCGTGTGCGCGCGCGTGTGTGTGCGTGTGAGAGAGATTTTGCCAGTTTGGGGTCGACCATACAAGGCGCCTTCATCTCACGCTTTTCCACAACGCAGTGTCTGATCTTTTACATAATCATCCTACACAATCATTATAATCATAATCATCAGACCTGCTTAAAAATCACTCACTCCTGTTCCCTCTGATTTGCTTCCTTTCCTGTGTGTGCGTGCATGTGTGTCTTGTAGAAATAGCAAAATGAATGACGAGCATAACTCTAAATTCCTCCATATTACTCATGTTAAAGTATTACTTTCATCGTGTGTGTGTAAGTAATTAGCCTTTCCCTGACGTTGCGGGACTGCATGTGTGATGGAAATCCAGGATGATCCGCTCCTAATCATCAGCAGCGGTTGATACCAGAAGCTTCCGCCTAATCTCACACACATCCTCTAACGGAGACGCTGCAAACTAGCTCATTTAACAGCTTAATGCCCTGTGTGTGTGTGTTTGTGTTCAGAGGTAACAGAGTGTGTTTGCCTTTTCTAGCAGATGGAGCTCATTGCCGTTGGATGTGCGTGGTTATTATTTGACTGCAGAGGAGCTTAGAGATGTCTGTACTCCTTATGCATACATTTGCTGATTTGATCAGCCACTGATTTCGCTCTGTCTCCTCTCACTCTAATTACAGAGCACTAGTTTAATTAAGTGCAAGATCCTGTGTGTGTGTGTGTGTGTGTGGGTGTGTGTGTGTGGGGGGGGAGGTTAGTGACAATGTTGGTCCTATAAAGGCTCTACGTGCATTATAATGCACTGCAAATAATCTTTTACACAAGCCATAACGTGTGCTTGGCATCCTTTCAAATGTAGTAGAATTCAAACCAGACAAGCACAGGTGTAGTACGATTTTGACTTACTAGCTATTTATTTATTATTAAGCATGTGTGTGCAAACAGACACAAACACACATGTACCTGCACACAGATATATAAATTCTTACATGTATAATCTATAAGAATCCACATGTGTATATTTCCAATGCCTATTGTTTTATCGCATTAGCTTCATGAGACATCTATGTAAACGCATCTTCCTGCACAAGTCACAAATCACCCTGTCAGTAGAAAAGGGTTCAAGAGATTTACAATTGATGCTCAATAGAACCTTGTCAGTCCATGTTAAATAGAAATCTAAAGAGGTAACTGAAATTTACTCCATAGCCTACCTGAATAACTGCATATAAATAAGGACATATTTCATCTTAGGCTTCAGTTATACTGTTTGGTCTTATAAAGCCTGTGCATGCATTACAATGCACTGTATATATTCTTTATCTGGAACCAGCCTACTTGGGACCCCTCCACATTTTCCAGAATTCAAGTCATCGTTTTCATTTTGTTAAATCCGCATAGGCAACATTTTATTTGAATTAGACAGTGGATAATCAGAGATGTTTGAGGTTCTACCAGTTATAGCTGGCACCCTAGAGAATACGATGTATCCAAAATCCCCTCTCTGTCCGGACATTCTGCTTGATGTAAGTAGGCTATGAACCAACCACTTAGACACTGTCATTGACTTTGGCCATGAATCACAGACAAATGCCTCCATTTCAAAATGGCTAATCATCTTTGCACATGCTCCCGCAATCTCAACAAGGAGAAGCCAAATCCAACCACCTGGATTTGCGGTCATGCACAGCTCCTCAAAGCTCTGAGATGATGTGAAGCAAAGTGGCCATTGCTGCTGCCGAGGGCTGAGAGAGATTGTAAGATAATGACATCGCCGTCCCTGTTAAGACTTTCTCAGATCACTATACAAAAGGACAGTCAGCCCGACTGAAGATAACTGAATATTGTATATAAGAGACATAATAAGTTTTGAGCTTTAAAATGAATGAGAACCAAGGTTGGGCTGAACTCCTGAACACATTACATTCTATGAAACTAGTATAAAAATGGACAGGCATGGCATAAAAGCAATGAAATTATTTTAGGCAGGAAAATCTGCAGGGTGAGGATAATGGCTCCCAAGTTTGACTTACGCACTGTTGTTCTGACCTCCCATAGCACCAGGGGCAGATGGAACACTGCTCACTACTCCTCCAGCAGCTTCTTGTCGCATTTCGTACTGTATATTGCGAAAATCAGGCTGCTTTACTCATAAAGTGCTTTTCCACTGGACAGTTTGGTAACAAATCCCACATTTTGTCATTATTTCCCTAACCAAGTACCCATGCTGATTACCCATTTGATTACACTTCCAAACAGATACAAATTGGTGCAACTAGAAATAGTGCTGACCATTGACTGGTCAAACGCAGTCATCACAGAGTCGTCATGAGCCTTCACTCAAATCAGACAACTGTCATTTCGAGAAAAATGACTAGTAGATACTAGAGTGACCTTTCCACCAAACTGTATGGCGCAGCGATCAGCAGTAGTAGTGTTCCAAAGTTTCTTTCTCATTTCAAATGTATTTTTCAGCTGGTTTTAGGAGGCAACATCACAATTTAATCATGAAACTGAAGGTTTCCGATTTGTTTTTATTTACCCACACTGCTTCTGTTTAGCTAGATTTTATATTTCTTCCTCCATCCATCATTCACGTAAAATCTTCAAGTTAGGCTGAATCCCAAATGGTTTCCTATTCACTATACATCCTATTCACACTAAATAGGGTAAAACATAATAGCATTGTATAACATACTGTAAGTAGTTCACTATATGCCTTATAGTACTCCATTTAATATTCAGCCACAAAAAAGGAGTGACCTCGTTTTTTTTTTTGTATTTTAATTTGACCATTTTTTTTACAAAGTTTGCACTCGACATTATCTCTTATTTTTACTAAGATAAAAAAATATATTGGCACACTACAATTTCTGCGGGCCAACAAACTGGCCATGTTGCATGCTCAGCAGGAGTCCTATGAGGTAGACAAGTGACAGCACTACACATTTTAGAGCAAAATAAGCTATATGCCTTTGTGCTGAATATTTTGTCAAAGAAAATCAATTTGCAACTTTTGAGTAGTATTATCACAAGCCACCACCCTGCAACCTTCAGAAAACTCCTCCTATTTTCACAGGTACCATTATGTGATGAGAAACAGACACAGCTATTCGACCAAGGTTTGGATAGTGTTAGGATCTGGATTAGTAAATGTACTATGCTGGATCGCATTGTCCGGTGGTAAAGCGCTAATAGACTACAGTTATATATGGTCACCTACTGTGTCCCCAGGACAGAAACAGAAGGTGGGCATGCAAATAGTTTTCTGTGTACAGCAGGTTCCAACCAGCCAGCCACCCTGTTCCTTTTCCCCTGTGAGCATGTGCCTAAACGAGCCATCAGGTAAACGCTGCGGGAAGCCCTGCTCAGGATGGGGGGATGTCTTTCTGTGGTAGAGAGGAGTTGAAAAGGTGAGGAGGTCATGACCTCCGAGTGTTTTATGAGGGAACGGGGCTGATTTGTCTTCAGTGAAGCATGCTGCTGGCATCTTCACACCCTTGAGTTTCTGGCCGAGCAAGACAGACTAGGGATGAGGCTGCCGGCTATAAATTAGTACACTGGCATGCTGACAGGCGGTCAGGGCCATGAGAACGGCACACACCTTCACCCCTTCCTGGCTCTGTTGGGTCCAGATGGCAGAGAGCACTGAAGCAGGCCTTAGCTTGAAAAGACCAACCATACCTCTCAAAAAAAAAAAGCATGCACCCACACAGCCATGCTAAACCTAGAGAAGTGTGTTTGTGTGTCAGATTGTTTGGAGGGGGAAGGGGGGTTATAAGCAATTCTCACCTGTCTGAAATATGAGAATATGCTACCATCTCAAAGTATGTTAAAATTCTGTCAGTATTTTAGCAATCATTTGTGCAGAGAAAGAAGTGATATGTGCAATATAAATACAAACGTCTGGGCACACGAGCAGTTACATCATCAGAACAAGTAGTTACAGTGGATAATAAATGAAAAACACTCTTAAGGTTTGTTTTAATGGTTAAGGGTTCTAGCTTTCTACAGGGGTTCTACTTGGAACCTTTTCTGAAAGGGATACCATTTGTCTTAGGGTTCTACATAGAAGTTGTAAGGGTTTCCCCAGAAGGACAAACCGAAGAACCCTTCAGGGTAATAGATTTATAGAATATTAGAAAAATAAACGCTTTTTTGAGCGTACAGTGAGATTTCACTTTTGTGTAACATTTTATTCCATATTCAAAAACATTGAGTCCATATGTAACAAGGACTAACTCTCGCAAATTCTAAACAATGTGCATGTATAAAAGTTTACCAATGTTAAGGTTACGGTTAGGGGTGGGGTTACTGTTCATACCTTTTTTTAAATTAACTCAAATTAAATTCGTGCTTGTTTAAATTTGTATGAATTTTAATCAGATTACAATCCTATATGATGACCATCTAATAAATAATAATTGTGATAGCATTATCTGCTTTATTAGTACACAATAAGAAAAAAAGGTTCTAGCACCCTTCCGTTTGTCCCTCTGGGGGAACCCTGAAAGGTTCTATATAGAACCCTACAACAGAGGGTTTTAATTTCAGAAAAGGTTCCAAGATCCAAGATTGTTTGGTGTTGCTTTTTCTTCCATATTCAAAAACATTGAATCAACATGCAACATGGTCTCATGCTTTCAAATTCATAACAAATCGTGTGACTCAGTTCGTACAAACAGTTGCAAAGGTTAAAGTTAAAGTAACACTAAGAAAAAAAGGTTAAATCTAGAATGTTAGAGGGTTCTTTAGTTTGCCTGCCTGGAGGAACCCTTAAAGGTTCTATGTAGAACCCTATAACAGAAGGTTTCTTTTTTAGAAAGCTAAGAACCTTTTGTCTAGGGGTGGGGTTAGCATTCGTCAAATGAAATCAAACAATATTCAACCATATCGCCTTTGCTCTTCTAAATTTGTACGAAATTTCATGAGATCAGGTTCCTATATGATGACCATATTTTGAATAATAATTGTGATGGAATCATCTCCTGTTATTAGTACTCTCTTAAAAAAGGGTTCTATCTAAACCCTAAAGGGCTCTTTGTTTTCGTCATTTTGTAGTAACCCTTGAAGGTTATATGTAGAACCCTACAAGAGGGTTTACCTTTCACTAAAGGTTTCAAGTTCAACCTCTTTAAAAGCTAGCACCTTCAACTATCCAAAGAATCCTTGAGAAACCCTTAGTATGTATTTTACCAAGCAATGTATGCAT
Organism: Olivaichthys viedmensis; assembly: GCA_028565825.1. Lineage (NCBI taxonomy): Eukaryota > Metazoa > Chordata > Actinopteri > Siluriformes > Diplomystidae > Olivaichthys > Olivaichthys viedmensis. The sequence goes on along the minus strand of JAOUQW010000047.1, from coordinate 15,678,641 downwards.
GCAATATTCAATCCCCAATATACATGGCAAAGTATTTATCACTCTCTGATCTAAAACAAACGCCAGCTCTTAAGGATGTGCCCCCTCTGCAATGTGTTCTCTCCCTTCTATGTGCTGGTGGGAGTTAACCACCAAATTCTGCTATAAGACCTAATCTCTAATAAATCATATATAATCCCTGTTACTGAAAGACAAATATGACACTAATCACGCCTTCAGGAATCCCCTTTTCAGTGCATCACAGGTTGATCACACTCAGTCCTGCTTCCACACACAACACACAGAACTACAGAGATGGCCATTAGAGCTCCCCTCATGTGTATGCATTAGTTTGCAAAATAAATCTCATCTCCACTTCTACATAACTGTATATCTCTTTTAGATAGATGGCCAAAAACAGTTTGCAGGGTATTGCAAGAAATGATGAGAGGCTCCATGAATCAAGTTTTACCTCATACACAGGGGAACCATCACTTTGAATATATTCCTGAGGCTTGGTTACTTGATATTTTAATACATGCAGTGCGCTTAGAATTTGTTGTTCTGTATCAGTGCTGAATAAATAAAAAGGTATTGGAAAAAGATACCGAAGCTTCCATTTAAGGAGAACCAGATTAGATACAGATTAATCAGGTTTTAGATGCTTTAAATCTGAAATGTCATTTCTAGACAATACGATTTAAACCCAAGAGTATAGAAGCTGGGATGGATTATGAAAATCATTGGCGTGTGAATGTATTAGATCCCTGTAAATCTTACAATTTTAAAACATAACCAAAAAGAAACGGTTGAACAACGTGAGGTGGGTAAGAATCAAATTGACAGCTGGTACACATTCCTAACTATTTTATTTTTCTGTTCCTTAAAATATGTATAGAGCTTTTTGTTATGCTCAAATTGGCATCTTGACTCAAAAGAGACTGAAAATATCATTGTGTTTGACTGAAAAGCATAGTGAATCCTTGCTGGGTCACAGTTTTAATCTACTGCTCTTGTTGTGTAAGAGAGAAGATAGAGGACTGGGTGTGTCATTGTCAGCCCACAGACACATGAGACCAAAGACCAAGAACGGGACATCAAGATCCGAACCAAATGATTGATTGATTGCTGATAGCATGCCTGAGAACTACCTTTTCAATATAATTGAGATAGCTTCATAGTGATCACAGACACAGACAAATAACACTCTCCAACATGTAGTGTTACACAGACAAAAGCCGCTTTGATAGGATATTTCTTCCTCATTGGCCATGTTCACAATAGGATGAAGTGGTTCTCCACAGGCCCACAGGTGTGCTGTATAGCACTGTCTGTGTGTCAGCTTAGAGAGAAGGGACATGCTATTCACCTGAGCCCAATCCTCTGGGTAAAAGCTGATTGTGTTGCTGTTATCGACTTCCTCGCGTAATTCTCAGCTGGAAAAAAAGGGAAGCGGAAAGTTTTATCTCGGCTCGGCAGCAGGGGGGACGGGTGAGAGTTCAGTCTCCTTAAGGCTCAGACACGGAGAACATTAGCGACGAGCCAGGCTTTATGCTCACAGACAGACACACACAGAGGTCTGCATCGCCTATGCCGAACACTGGTGAACTGCATAAAACAAATGTACACAGTGCTGTTTTGATTGTTGTGTTGAGATTTATGTTCTTAAATAACGCTGTATTTGTTTCAGCATTCGGCAGAGAAGCAAATTATGCAGTAATGAAATAGTATGGGCACGTACACATTGTTTGAAAAAAATGTTTTATTATGTTAATTATGGAGTGGTGTAATTATTATATGAAAAGTAGAAATACTAATGTAACTCAGGATTTATGTCGGTACATTTGATTTCCTGACATTTTACAGTCCTTCAATAAATGCAATATTTACACAGATTTATGCTTCCAATCCCTATTTTACTTGTGTTTCTTCATGAAATGCTTCATTTTTAATTTGGCCTGTTTAAAAAAAGGAAAGGAAAAGGAAACAATGTCCTTTGTCTGTATTCAAACTGAAAGTCAATTTTTGCTCTGTGCTCATTTCACAGCTGAAAAAGCTAATCTAAATGCACAGAACATCATGACAATTAGGCCAAAAAAGTGGAGCAAACAAATCATATCCTCCTCACCTGAAATGTTGTTGTTGTTTTGGGAACACTATATTTTCTCATGACAGCAAAAATGTGTTTCATACTTGATATTTTCTAGGTGGAATGGTTCCTTTCTTAATAAAAACTCAAGTGAAAATATATTCTCAAAGTATTAGAACTGTTTATTGTCTCGCTTGAGGCTGTGACATACACACATGGATTTGAAATAAGACAAGACAATACCTTTACATGACAAAAGAACAACAATAGTACAAAAGTCAACAAAAGACAGTTGGGCACTGAGATATCATGTGTGCATTCAGGTTACACATGTCACACATAAGAGGGGACGTATACCGGGAACAAAGTGAAATATGTGGTTTCCTGGAATAATCGCATGGACTGTTAAAAAAAAAAAAAACAAGCCAAAAACCTTAAGCAGTCCATGTTGTGCCTGAAGTTTCTATTAAAGAGCTTTCGCTCTCTCCTCCTCTCCTGCCCTTTAATTCCTCCTCTTCCTTGAGTCTTTGCCTCCGTCCCAGTGGGGCACTCCTCCCCTCTGCCTCCTTTTCTGTACCCCTCCAACCCCACCCTTTGTGCTCCTCTTCAAATGCAACGAGTTCCCAAAATACGAAACAGCAAATCCGTTGCCTCTTACCCGCAGATGTGTTTACCATCCCATAATGCCGCTCCTAGATTTGTTCAGCCCCTCGAATTGCTTTTTCTCTGCGTGTATTTCCCTCTTCTCTTATCACCGAACAAAGCGGCGTCTCCCCCTACCGCAGAGCTCAGAAACCCCGCGATTGTTACAATGGTAAGTATCTGAGGCGCTCTCCATTTCCACTGTAAAACCTGTAGACTAATGCGCCACTACCAGACCACGCAGGGCCAGATTGCTGTCAACACTCACCAAAACAGCAAACTCAGATTAGACGCTGCTCTTAACCTGATTTCAAAGAGGCTTTCCTACTTATTCAGTGCCAAACGGAAGGAGAAAAAAATCAAATGAAATAATCTGCACCTATTCAGAAATGGAGAAGGTGTATTGAAGTTATTGACTGCACATTGCTACCTTGGCTGTGTCCCGTTTAAGCTTGAAAAAAAACGGTTTCTCTGGAGGAAAAGATTCAGGAAAAGAAAGCTGTATTTGGTCTTTGAAAAAACAGCACTTTTTTGAGAAGTGAATAATAAATAGCTGTATAAGAAGTTTCTTGCTTTTTATATATATTTCCAGGGAACAAGATGGAACTCTTGTACAATACATAAATAGGTAAACATTGTGGTATATTGTATATATTGTGTCAAATATTACCTGTTTACATCGTATATAAATTGTAAATTGACCAAAATTGGTAATTTGTTATATAGAAATAGAATTATTATGTTAATGGAGACCTTTACTTTCCTGAGGAACGAGTTATACATGAATATAAGTTGTGTTTCATGTATAAAACAGCCTATGTGACATGCTAAAAGTTACAGGATCCATCCTTCATGAAATGCTATGGAAACAAAGGCAAGCTGCTGAGAAGTGTCAGATGGTAGAGCTCAAAATCCTGGCCATGGAGCTGCCAACCTGCCCTCTTCTCAACAGCTAGTGTGTGTGTATGTGTGTGTGTGTGTGTGTGTGTGTGCGCCATCAGAGACTCATGCCACTCCACCACACACACCCGGCCCAGGTTAAACTGCATGGGAATCGGGCAGGCTACACACTGTTTGTTTTGGACTCAATAGCATCTCATTTACACGTGTTAATTGCAGCTAATTGGTTCTAATTAGATGAACAGGAAACCCTCTGGGACCATTCATACCTTTAATTTGAAGTAAATATAATTAATTAACATATGCTAATTGGGGCCAATTAACATTGATTAAGAGATGCCAGCGACGGGAAAAGTACAACTATCAAAATTCGATCAAGTCAGCAGAAAAGCAGACGCGTGCTGGAGGACATCGCGGTTAGGACGTGGATGGTAATGTGAGGCAGCATCTGGCCTGGTGCTGTTTGGGTGGCGCTGAGAGAGGGATGCGGAGCTCGGCGGCCCCCGGCTCAGCCTGGCACGTTCGCGTGGCACCCTGCAACGTCTCTGCCCCATGGCACACCTGCGCAGGAAGTGCCCCCGCAGACAGGAGGCATCTGTGGGCCCACGAGGGGCCAGCGTGTGCCACACTGCCCAAGCACAAGAGATTAGAAGAGCTGGCCAGATAGGGAAGGAGAAAAAGAGAAGGAGAGAGAGGAGAGGAGACAGAGAGAAGAGAGTGGATGTGAGGAAGGGAGGCAGAGACAGACAGAGAGAGAGAGAGCGATAGTGATGGGGGGTAAAGAGAAAGAGCAGACGGAGAATGAGAGATACGAAAGGGAACACAAGGAGGATTTAGGGCACCAGAAAGCGTTTAATCCGAATGATTTTATGTGATAACAAGACCTCATTTAGCATAGCTTAAACCAGAGGCTTACCAGAACAATAACAAAGACATGCAAGGGTACAGAGAGTACAAGCGCAGTCTCTGGGAAAAAAAACCCCATAAATACGTAAATGTTTCAAATATTTGTCATATTGTTATTACGACTTGAAATGACCTAAAATGGCACTCTATTGGTCCTGTCAGATTGAATGTTAGAGACAGGCTTTGGGCATATGGGCAGGCAGACTGTTGGAGACTGTTGCTACGTCAGTGATTTGGCTGGCAAGCGTAGGTGATTCCCAGTTGGTAGAGGGAGAGAGAGTAAAAATGAGAGAGAGACACTGAGAAGAGCTTGTCCACGCTGCGTTGCTAACCGATATGTCAGAGACTCGGAGTCCTGAGTTGACACTGACACAAATACACACTCAGTGTGGCATAGCAGGAACCTGGGCACATACGGAGCAGAGCAGGTCTTTTCATTAGCTTCCGTTTCAGTGTGTAACTTGAGCATGGAATAAGAGCACATCAGCCTGGAGCCATGAAATCTCTCACACACACACAGCACACACACATATGACAAGCACACAAGTATACAAGTGTGTTTCAAAAAACATGCAATCGCACACACATGCACAGACAGTGTGGCAGTGTGAGAGACACAGAGAAAAGAGGCTCATGCTGTGCTGTATGTGCTTAGAGGCACACGCGCCGAGGCAGGGTGGCGCAGGCCCACGGTGCCCAGCAGGCAAAGGTGTGAATGTGTGTCAGATGGTTCATCGGGCAGGCTGGCAGCAGGCACCGCGGCACGCCTGGCCGAGCCTTGCCAGTCCGCTCAGGCAAGGAGAGCAGGGCTTAGCCTGGCCCTAACGCTGTGCCACCCAGGTAAGAGCTAGACAGCCAGCTAGCTGCCCCCTAAACCCCCACCCTCAACCTGCTCTAAGGCACATACTAGCCTGCTAATCATCTTAACACACAAACACACACACACTTTTTCTTTTGGTAAACAAAGCCATGTTGAATCATGAGCCATGAGGTTAATAGACTGTTGGTCACAACAATCCCATACTAAATACTGCATCCAAATTACCGATTGAAACTCTTATGCTCCATAACATTTCCACACCCTAAGGCTTATTATTCTGTAACTACATGGAAAACAGTGCAAAATGATTAAGCTAATATAACATCATAAGAGTGAGGAGTGGAAGTGTGGAACTATCCACGATTTCTTGGAGTTAAAACATTAAACATGATTTTTCCAACACGAACATTGTTATGCATTTGGTGCTAGTAAACATGAAACATCTGTTTTAAAAATCTTATTTATGCATTATGCACTTCATCCATCATGAAATGGAATGGAATTATGTTATTATATGTCCTGGGCCTAGTTTCCCCAAAACATCATAAAGTTAAGATCATTTAAACTGGTAGAGAGAGTGTTCAATGTGATGCTCGCTCTAGCATTTAACGATGATCTTTGTGCTGCAATAATTTTGGGAAACTCAGCCCAGGACACTTTGACTTGAGAGTAACAAGGTGAAATAAATTAATAAATGGCCATTTTTGTAAATAATAAACAAAAAGGTCAATTTATTTCTTGTCGTATCCCTTCCATTACCCTTGTGCACACGCACCTGCCACTGGAGGATCCTCAAGCATGTGAATGGGTCTTGTGTGTCTATTTCCATAATGATCTATTTCCATATTTCATTTATTGTTTATATAGATAATAATCGAGGTAAGGATGAACATATTGGGTTAAAAAAAAAGAGAGGGCTGAGACCAATGGAATTATTTATTGCCATTTACACCAGAGGTGCATTGAAAAAAAATGTACTTGGTTCTCAGTCCAACATATAAGTGTAGACAGTACAGAAAGAGATGAGTTAGTGAAATAAATATTGAACATTTAAGTGTGGGCTGTATAGAAATGAGGGAGAATAATGCACAGGACCCATGGAATGATTGAAATATTGAGATATTTCACATAGACATACAAACATTGCACATTGAACATAAAGATATTGAACATGATTAGAGGGTCATGCATTCACAGGATACACAAGAACTTGGACAGCCATTATGTACAGAAGAAAAGCACTATATACATGACAACATGCAGAGCAAAAGCAGTGTATGAGTGTGTGTGTGTTTGCCTGTGTGTGGGTGAGTATAAGGTAATACAAGGTGTCACACAGAGCACCATGGCCCCTTCACTGCTGACTTTAAAGGCAACTGGTGAGGTCTAATAAATCCATCAAAGAGCAGCTGCCTATCATCCCAACGCTGCTTTTTCTTTAAAGACAGGACAGGCCCAAAACAAAGGCACTCTGCAAAAAAGAGAGAGAGAGAGAAAGAGAAAGCACACTACCTCTTGTAGTTCTGCATCATGAATATTTAACAGAACCTGTTGGAGTGCAAAATGGATGCACGGGGGCACGTGCTCAGTGACTGGGAGAGTGTGTATGCGTGCTTCTGGGGGCGGTTTCTGTTTCCCCTCGTCAAGAGTGTGTGTTGGGGTTTGTTTGTAAGATTAAGGTCGGGGGGAGGTGGGGGAAACATCTAAGGCTCACCGAGGGACAGCAATTCCCATGGCAACAGTTTGTCAGGTAGGGGGGCTCGGGGTTCAGCTGCCCTGCAGATCCCTGGAGATGGAAGAGAGAAAAGGAGAGAGAGAGTGTGAGCAAGCGAAGGGAAAGAGAGAAGATAGAGAAGAGCACGGGAAGCATTTTGTCTCAGCACACTTGACAAAACAAAGACAACTCACTCTTCTGGTTTCATGCCAGATTTTTTATTCATAAACAAGCTGCTGGCTGTAAAGCCATGATAAAGCAGAGCAGGGCCTCTGCTGAGACGGCCACCCATTTGAATGCAAAGCCTCAGCTGCACCAAATCCTCCCTCACCCAATTATTCTCCGGATTTCGCCACTATTTTCGTCGGGCGCTAAGCTGGCCGCGGATCGAGACTGGAGATATGTCATCAAAATAGTCTCATTCAGCCGCTGATGGCCATTAACATAAAAATTTAAGAATTATAAAGGGGGTATGAATGTAGGCATGAATAAGGGCTGGAGAAAGTGATTCTCCAGTCGCTCTGACTCCAATCATTCCTGCCACCTTTCTATCAGATCGCCACATTCTTCTGCTCCTGCATTAACCACATTAATTAAAGATACGTTCTATAAACGTGTTGACTGTAAGCATGCACACAGAGTGTAAGCATGCACTGGTGGTATTGATAGATGTAAACAGGTTTGGCTTTGAATTGATTTTTCCATCCTGCACACTGGCCGTTGTGCGACTGATAAAATGAGGAAGTGAGTGGGACTGCAGTGGAGACATGGGGGAGTTAGAGCAGGGTTAACACCAGCTTCACAAGTACTTGCTACAGACCAAAGGGACACCACACACACACACACACACACACACAAATCTCTGCATATATTCATAGAACCATTCCACTGTCTGAACATAAGACTAAAAGACTAACCATATGACAGCTTGTCATATTTAAACCTTAAATTTCTGTGTCTAAAGTCTAATCTCACAGATCCATTCACCTGCCCAGCTTGATTTCTAATCTGAGTATGAATAATGGCTATAGTCATTATCATTTTCTCATCCCTTCATTGGACTTATGATTTATTCAATTTGCTGCGAGGGGCAGTTGCTCTTGTTTTGCTTCTATTTGCTTGGTGTTTATTTTGTCAATGACTCAAGTGTTTGCCCAGCTGACGCGGGTGTGCTGAGGCTGTGCCAGCACCGTGCCTTGGCTGGGTGGGGGTGGACGTTGGGGGTGGTGATGGAGAGGTGCTGAGGCACAGGATGGGGGTGGGGACAATGTGGCATGATGCCCAACTCCCATCTCCCCCCTCATCTCCGAGGCCATCGCCTGGCATAGTGTGGCTCTGCAGACCTGTGAGAGCCTATCGATGCCAGTCCAAACGTCAACAAAGAACAGAGGCTTAGCCGTAATCCGTATTGACTGCCTCGTGCTTTGTCTGCCAATTTATATCATGGATTTGTCTCACTCAATGATGTGCTTCTGTCAAGTTCTCCCACATTAATCCATAACATTATTAGTTTTCAATACAGCCCTAATTATTCCCGCTCTGACCGAAGCGGCGGGAGAATGAGTGGAAAGAATTAAGATAAACAAACAAAAAAAAATGTTTACATGCCAAAAGGCGCAGCAACAATGGGGTTAATTCAATAGAAGGCGCTGTCAAATCAGCGGGTTTGTCTCCGCAAAGCGAGTGTGAAATGAAACACGGTGCGCGCAGGGCCGTTGCATGTGGAGGAGAGGAGGTCGTATTCGACATGCTGAATCAGGCATGCAATGGCAGACATTGAGGGGGTGCTCTCGGTGCTCTGCACTCCTAAATCTGGAGATTACAGTGAACTTCCCCCTAGCGTGGCACCAGGAGTCTACCTGAGCCCGCGCCCCTGTGAACAGGGAGAACAGGCAGGACCTAAGCGGAAGAATTCTACGAGCTCCATGAAAGACTTTATAAAGTGTAGCTTACAGGACACAAGAAAAAAAACATATGCTCAGTTAGATGTTAGTTAGGTGGTTAGGAACCTTTATCAACAGAACATCTACTGAATCAATAAATATGGATAATTAGACATGTTAATAGTTAACAGAGGGTGCACTACTGAAGCCAGTGGCACTTACTCCCAGACGTAAAGGCCAATTTCCTCTGCACCAAGTACCGAAACATTTGGCACTTTTTGGTGCTTTTTCTATTTGCTACCAGTCCAGGACCAAGGTACCAAGGTACCAAGAGTTCCAGTTGTATGTTTTTTGGTACCTGCTCAAAATTGGTATGGACAAAAACTAATGGTATTTGGGAGTGGGGCTAGCAGCACTGTTGATTGCTGATTGGTTATGCATATGGTGGCAAATAAAGTGATACATCATGTACACAATATAAATATCTTGGTGCTGTTTGTGCTGTCAAAAGATATATTGAGCAATTTAATTTCTCAATCTGCACAAATGTTTAATTTCTCAAAAATTGTACAGCACAAACAATGATTTTTACAGCTCAAACTCAGCACAAATGAACAGAAATACTTTCATTTTTTTGATCATATGGGGTGCCACTTCATTGAGATTTTTAGTGCGTTGATAATGAACTTGCTACTTTATTTTTCGTTTTGCCATACTTTCGTCAAAATGGGTTGAAATTAAAGTAATCATTTCGTCACGGTTTTCTCGTCTTTTCATTATAATTGACAAAATTTAAAAACCATTTGTCAACGGGCCTTTTCGTCAGTAGTTTTGTTGCAGTAGAGCTAATTTACCAAACAGGCACCAGAGGAAGGAACAAAATTACTGTTTTCAATGCGACCATTACAGTTGTCTCTCAAGTTGGTGGAAAATGAACTAGAATCAGAACCCTATGTTCTGTTGGTTCCTATTTGAGTAAGTTTTTGAATGTGTAATGGAAAAACACTCTTGCATAGACTTGCATTGACTTTTCATAATATAAGGATTTTTATTTTTTACTTTACTTGCTTAACTGAGCTTCATCAGAGAAATAGTCAAATTTACCAACCTAACATAGCTAGATAATGATTGCAGAGTACATTAAATGTCTTCTCATAACACTTAAACTGGATGTTGTTGCAGGGCTACCTATAGCACACCTGTACATTTTAGTTATATTTGCATTTTTTGTGGAAAATGTTGGAAAATGTTTCCATTACATCCATAGACATTACATTACATCCATCCTATTCAGTTTACAGTGCAAAGAGGAAGCAGCAGTATGGCAGCCAAGTGGCCTCACATCGCTGTGTATAGAATGACACTCAGCTCTCAAGGTTTTTAATATGTATATCTATGAGTACAGCATGAATAATTGTACAAGTGGTATTGAATACAAATGCTACTGAAATGCCTCATTTGGAGATCTGCAGTGTCTATCCAAGGAGAACTAAACTGAAGTGCAATGCCACATCAGGGTCTATTGTGGTATGCAGTATATTTACTACATCACCATGGTCATGACGGGGTCTGTTGAGAGCTCGTCTGATAGCTTTAAGGATGTGGTTAGGCACTTGCTAGACCAAAGGTATGCTTAAGACATCAGCATGCAGGCTGGCACGATGTTAGAGCATGCATGCACAAACGCACAACTCTCATTCTCTCTTGCGTGTTCATCCCCTCTCACCCTCTCCCTCTCTCTCCGTCTCTCTCTACCTCTCTTTCCCCACATCAATTTGTGGTGGTGTGTGTTGTTTTTCTCCCTTTCGCCTGCGTCCCCTCTCCTGGGCCGGCGCTCACATCAACTGAGAGTTGATAACGCCACTGGTGGAGCCCTGTTTGGAATTTAGATTAATGTGTGACTAGCAGCCAGATGGAACGATAAAAATAAAGGAAAATAAGCCAGGAGAGCACTCCAACGGGAACAAAACAGAGGGGAAAAAAATCACGGGGACACACAACAAACCGGCTTCTCTCTCTGCGACTTTGTGAGCACACACTGCACACTGTGAGAGATGGGAACAGGGTCATCGGTAAGGGACTGGACTTATGTAGACACGTGTGTGCGCATGCAGGTGATGTCAGCTCATCAGATAGCAGCACACATTTAGTGTGGCTTCCATGAGAGAGAGAGAGAGACGGCAAACAAGCGCCTTTGTCTTATCTGCCATTGTTAGTGCGAAAAGTAACAAACGTCTCAGTGTTCGTGGGCCTTCTTCGGCCCAGTGCAGCTCTTCAAGCCCCTGATCTGTAATAAGTGCCTCTGCCTGAGCGCCTGGTCCAAATCCCATTTCAGCCGCACCGGAGGCAGATAGCTGCTGCTGCTGGCTCTCCCACTACCATTATCACTGAGCAACATGCCTCCTGGGTGAGTGGCAGCCAGGGACGAGGGGTGAGACGAGAGAGCACTAGAGAGAGAGACAGAGAGAGAAAGGAGAGTGGAAGAGAGAGAGGAACAGACAGAACTAAGTTGATCTCATGAAAAAATTGTAAAAAATTTAACTAGCAAGGGCAATGCAGTTGGATTTTGTTCAATTTCATATGAATAAAATCATAAGAAATATATGAACCCTGCCTCTAACCCTAACCTTTGTAACTTTTCGTATGAATTGAGTCAATGTAAATATGTAACGAATTTGTAAGTATAAGGCCATGTCAGAGAAAACTGGAGGGCAGAACAACAGAGTGGACGAGAGAGGAACAGAGAGAGCAGGAGAGTGCTGGCCTAATTTCTGTGTTTTTAGGTGAAAACCTCATCAACCAGTAAGATATGGACTTTTAATGACGTGATAGATGACTTATGTGATGTAGACGTGCCAGTGGCTGAGCAGTTGATAATTCATGTCTCGAGCGCAAAGAGTTATGACAAACAGCATAGCAGCTACAAAAATGCAAACCTAAAGATACCTATGTAGGTGTCGGTCCTGAGCGACCAAAACTGACAAATGGGGCTTTAGTGAAAAAGACAATGCAAGTTATTGGTTCAAATTTCATCTCCATTATTAATTCAATTAAAAAATATTTTATAAGTTTTAAAAAAAAACATATGGCAAGACACTTTTAGAAAGAAAAAAACCCGAACTACATGAATCTGAACGAGCAGTCTGGTTGGATTTTATTCAATGAATGAAGTTAAAAAAAGGTATGAACGCTAACCTCACCTCCAGCGCTAAGCTCAACCTTCATAACTTTTCATACAAATTGAGCTGTGTGAATTGTTAAGAATTTGTAAATGTGATACCAATTTAAAAGTAGTGGTCAAAACCAGTCATTGTTCAATCTGAGCTCCTGTATGAGGAGGATGTTGATGCCTTTTTTTTAAGAACTGGATATATCCAGTAGCTTATCACTGTCTTTTCTTTTTCATTCTTTTGTTTAGGAGAAGGATGACAAACTCATCATCACTGTTGCTGCTTGTGCAAACGTTTTTTCAGATGATGGTGAAAATAAGTAAAACAAGCACTATGGTTCAGTATGAAGGGTTGTAATGCAAAAAACTGTGTACACATGCATAATATTATGCACTTTCCCAATGTTTAGTGTCATGTTTGGTGTAAATAGGTCTTATCTTTGACACAAGCCAAAACTCTTTATACCTGCTGGTGCGTCAGGGCAGCAAGCACCTGCTGGGTCACAGGCTCGCCTCCTAAAGCGCAGCAGCTTTAGCGAAAGGAGATGATCTTGCTGCCCCTCTGCCCTCACGTTCTGTCCCTCCCTACACTCCTTCAGGGCAAGAGGGTGCTGTTAGGGCTGCCTGTGGAGGGGGCAGAGAGGATAGAGGGGCCGTTGTCAGCCAGCCCGATCAGTGGGAGTCAAGGTGCAGCGGAGCAGATAGCTGAGGTCTATGCATACTAAATGCTCTGGCAAGGGGGGCCTGGTGCTCGGGGCTCAGCCTTATCACACCTCTCGGCTCCCTTTATCAGATTAGAGCCCGCGGCAGTGCAGACGATGCGAGAGTGAGGGAGAGAGAGAGATGGAAAAGTAAAAAGGGGAGAAGGGGAAACGTGAAACAGGGATAGACAGGTATAGAGAGAAGAGAGCTAGATGGAGAAAGCAAAAGAAAGTGCGCCTTCTGTTCCATGTCAGGTGCGAGTACAGTTAGGATGTGTTACATGATCTGTTACACACTTCACTGCTTAGCGGCTGATTGTCTAGCAATCAGAGTCCTGCCCCATGCTGTTACTGAATTACTGTTACCAGTCCAAATGAAGGTGGAGTCACCCGTGGAAAGGCAGCTCCAAGCCCCTCCTCTGTTTCACTTAAAGCAGGCTTGTCATCAAAAACGAAACAGTGAAAGTGATGTTTAGATTGCAGGGTAATCAGTGATCAGCAGCACCATGGTGTGCTCACATGGCATACAGATATACATCATCACAGCTTCAAAATCATTAACTCAGACATTAGTCTTATAACCTAATTAGGCGTACTGTCATTTTTGTATTGTGCATCCCATAATGTACCATCTTCATGTCTTCAGTTTTAAATGGTCCAGGCAGGGCTTGAGATTAACTGTAGCTCACCAGCCACTATCGCTAGCTGTTTTTCAAATTTCAGTCAAATTTTTTACTAGCCAAAATACTGATGGTATTCATTTTCAAATTCATGGTACCAACTACAAATGATGTGCCTTTTACCTTATTGTTTGCATAACACAGACAGTCTTGACAAAACATTAGCTCATTAGCAGGGTCATCGTACCCAAGCTACTCGCAACCTATCCGCCATTTTTCAGTGAAGTATTTTTGATACTAAATAGGGAACCAATAGGGTTCTGTCTGTTCCATCATTATTTTCCCACCAACTCTGTATTGCCACATTTGGACTAGTGAAGCTTCTGAGAGGTCAGAATAGATAAACCATTATAGAAACCACAATTTACATTTCTGGTCCATGGTCCATTGCGCGTCTGACAGCTTTTGTACACATAGCTGGCCACAAGCTTCAGAATCTTGAAGGTTGCAATCTGATTGGCTATTTGTACTTTCATGCACCAGTTTCCAACGGGAAAACAAACCATTGAACACAGTGACACAATGAGCTTTTCTGAGCAAGATAGCCATTGGATTGGTAAAAGTTCACAGCATCACGTCTTTAGTTAGTGATGAGTAAACATGGTTGGCCGTTTGCAATGCCAGTCAAATGCCCTCTGGTACAAAAAATACCAGACTCTCTAGAAAAAGCTAGAAGTTAAGGTCATGAGACTACTAGTAAATTAACAGAGCTAACCAGCAGAGCCAAAATTTTCCCTAGCCCTGGGTACACTTTTTTGAAAAAGATGTTTTAATGTTTTAATTATGTTGTTTACTAACCAAAGATAAAATATAAATTTAAACTAATGCTGCACAATATATTGCTTGTTAATTGTTAACTCAATATTGGGCATTGTAATTCAGTTATCAATATGCAAGTGAATTCTCTCTCTGAGCATTCTGACCTCTTAGAGGTTTTCTGTGGGTGTTTTGATCAATCGTGCATTGGCACAAGACAAAAAAAAAACCCTGATCTTGGTCAAATTAATGCAGGCCAGTCTTTAACTGTGACAAATCACCGGTTCACCAGTTCATTTTATATTACAAGGTAGATTTCAATCACAGTGTGTAGCAATATGCTATTTTAGGTCGTATCATGCAGCCCTAATTTGAACCTAAACTTGCTTTTATTCCCTGCATTCGATTTGATACATTTGATGTGCCTGGAACTTTAAACAAACTAGACACATGTGACTTTAAGATCATTTTGGCTGTGTTTGGTACCAGAAGTCTAGATGTCCTAGATCAGCCATAACCTGAGGTGTGTGCCCACTGTCACTCCATCTGCCCTTTAAGGCTAGCGCAAGACTGTGTTTCCCTCACAGTGAACTTCTGAACAAGCAGCATCTGTGGCTCTGAATGAGCATTTCTACCTTCTACCAATAAACAGTGATTAGGTTGTTTTTAATGGGATTATTGCTAAGAATAGTCTAGTAATTTCCTTACAGACCTATTAATTTGAATGAACTTTCCTTGATTTGAGGTAAAAAGCAGGCTAGGCAATGCTCCACACTAGTAGATGGAGGGTGAGTTGGAGTCACAGAAAGGCTGCATCTGTGTCTGAGATGCTGACACTTTTTCTGTCGTTCCAGGGGAAGCTCTGACACAGAGTGGCGCTGTGGGCAGCCTGGGCTACAGAGAGGAAAGAGAGATAGATGCGAGAGGAGAGAGGAGAGAAGAGAGCAAGAAAGGGCAGGCTAGTAAGACAGAGTGAGAGGAGAGGTGGAGAGAAACAGAGGGATAGGGAGCGAGAGAGAGAAAATGAGTGACTGTAAAAGTGAGAGAGAGAAAATGAGGCAGGCTGCAGGCCCCAGGCAGCAGGAGGGGAGAGGACCCCAGGGAGCAGCCTCGCGCCTGCAGCCTCATGATGATGATTGATGCAGGCAGGACTCGCACGCCCCAGCCGCTCAGGAAAATTAAAAGCCTATTTTGTAAAGTTGTAAAGGAGCAGAATGGTGAAGGGCTAAGGGCGACCCCCCCTCCCCCCCCTCCCCTCACTGCCATCACAGCCGGGGTCCTGTTTAGTGTCTTTAGTATCATCAACTCCTCGGAGAGCAGACGGAGAGAGGGCTGTTACAGGCCTTTCACTAAAGTGCACACACACAAACAAACAAACAAACATGTACACAAGCACACACACACACACACACACACACATGCATGCACCGTAAGTACTGCACGGGCTCTAATTGTAATATTATTGACATTTTCTGCATTTCTAGACATACGAGGTAAATATTTACTGAACAGTCAATAGAAATGACACAAAACATAATATTTCTCTATGATAATGTAAAGCAAGTAGGAATAACTGAGTCAGTCTAAACAGCACTATTAGTCCCAGCCTGTTTTATCCTTTCGATGTCTGTGAGGAAGATCTATAGGACATTGGCAGGTTCTAGCTTGCATGTCAATAAGCCATGAAAGAGGAGCCCTTGATATCTCTCAAGTACGAGGCACTTACTTGTTTGTATATCATTTGCAAATCATTTATCTCCAATGTGTATTTAATTGACCGGGCAACCCCACAAGCCCCCCTGCACCCTTTCTCACCCCTCCTTCTTTCATGCACTCCCCCTCCCCTCGGCTGGCAGGTCTGTGTATGTGCGAGGGATAGCAAGGAGGCACACACACGCTGCAGAAGCACCCACGCTGCAGAGGTCAGGCCCATGTCAAGTGGGGTGTGGAGGCCCTGCTTGTGCATTGTGCTAATTTGTGTAGCCAGTGTAGACAGGCAGGGCGGGCCAGGAGGAGGGGTGGGCGGGGTCAGAGGCACGCTGAAGGGCAGCGTGGGCCAGCATATGGGGCCTGGCTGAGGAGGGACTGCAGGGTGGCTTCTACACACGCATGCACCCACGTAATCAGCCTAGACAAACGTGCAAACACACACATATGCATATGCATGCATATACACACTGTTAAAGCAGAAGTGTGACATCCAGCCATCCCCTCCATCTGCAGAGCTGAGTGTGGCAGTCATCCTAAAGGAAAAGACCCCATACCAACGTCTCCAGACAAACACACAACAATAGAATTAACAATGAGCGGTGAATAACTTCCACCACGCCGTGTTAGGAGAGAATGTCGAAAGCTAAAAAAAAAACTGTTTAAAATGCATCAAAAGACCCACTTCATTTACTCCACGGGGGAAAAACTCTGTACTTCAGGCCTCGTTTTAGTCAGCATGTCATCTGTCACCACTTTTCATCAACTTTTCATGAATGGAATAATACAGCCTGTTCAAAACACTAGAACAAGCATACAATTCAGGGAACCAATTGACTAAATTAATTCCCAACTGTACACCTAAACAGCGTTAAAAATCCCAGAGTCAATGCAAATGAATGCATTGGTTTGCGTTTGCACTAAAGCTTTGTGATGACCTCCATCCTGAATGTGTCTACGGCCATATGGGAGCGAGTGCCACCAGCCTGTGGCACCATTTGTTTTGGGCTGCGTCCATGCTGTTCTGCTGTTGTAGCACGAGCGCTGTCAGTGTGCGGTACTCAGGTGCACCTGCTGGGACAAGACAGGATCGAACCACAGGCAGCCCTGCTATACACTCCTCTCCACTCCACCCCACGAGAGCATTACGCCATGCTAATGTTTTTAGCATTGTCCCTCTGGCCCAGCCTGGCTGGAGCGACGAAGGAGGGGTTGCTGGGGTAAGAAACCGGGGATAATATCCTCTGAAGCAGACACATGGGGTTCACCCTGAATCTGGGAGCGAGTGCTGCTAAGGTGAAGATACAGGACTGGCCCCTCCTCCTCCGCCTGCCTCCTCCGCCCCCCGCATTCAGGCCGTTTACAGTGGGGTCACGACCCCAGCTGAGTGATGGGAGAGTAGAGCTGAAGCCCATCAACTGTGCCAACATGCGTAGAAACCCCGCGACCCCCCCTCCCTTCGCTGTACAGAGGAAGCAGGGGTGAGACCACTGTCACAATCAATGGCTGCTGAAGGGAGGAAGAAAACAGGCCTCTCCTCACGGCCTGGTAAGCTAATGGCACTGAGTGCAATATCTACCGCAGTGGGCCAATGAGCTGCCATGCGGAAATAGAGCCACAGCAGAGGAAAAAAATCATGAGAGACAATATGTGGCACGTTGTATCATTTCGACTCAAAACTTGCAATGGCCCATTTGTGTAAAAAGTTTTACGTCAACTCAAATACTAGGCTATTTTGGGGTGTTAGTGGGTGCTGAGGAAATAAAGTTTTAGCTTTCATACTGTATCAATATTATTGTGATATTCAAACCATATGGATCATGGAATAATGTATTTGCTACTTATAAGAGAAAGCTGTGCAAAAGATGTAAAAAAAAAAATATATATGTAAAACTACACTTTACATTACATCTATAATCCCAGACATGACTCAGAATGAGGGAGCAAGTCACATATACAAATGAGACAGAGGGAGAGAGAGGGTGAGAGAGAAAGAGAGAGAGGGAGAGTATAAGGAGGAAGGGAATCATGTACCAACCATCCTCCATAGCATCTTCACAAGCAAAACAGGATGTCTATCTGCTTGTGTGCGTCTCTTTCTCTATCTTTTTTTTGTTTTGGCTGCACCCACTGGGCCCCAACTGGGCCTGGTGTCACAAACAGATGGGCGCCTCACAAAGAACCCCTTCACCTCACCAAGCTGGTCCCCAGCATGCCTGATTAAACCCTAATACCAAAGTTAGAAATGATACAGTGACTCTATGGTGATTCAATTAGGGCAGCGGCCATGAGAAAAGCCCCCACAAAAAGATGGGGTAGTTAGAAAGTAATTTCACTACGGCATCTCACATGTGGAAGCAAATTACAGGCTCATGTGCGGAGTCTTGATGTCCTCTGGGGCCACGTTTTAGCTCGCATTCAATGTGGATGTCACAGTTGACAAAATCATGTACACTTGATGGATCTGAACATCACCAGGCAACTCTAGAGCAGCAGAGGAGAGCATAGAAAGATTTGGAAAGGAAGGCTATGTTCAAAATGGCATACTATGCATACTATTTATAATAAACCGTGCCTAAAAGCAGTATGTAGCAACATGTGAACAGCATCAATATTTCTAGTATGCCACAGATACCTGGATGATGTACTACTCAGGCCAAATATCCCAGTTTGCAACCAGAGCTATCGTTGTGGTATACTGCAAAAATCCCCAAAACAAAACAAAACAAAAACTTGGCAACAGTGACATCCAGCTCTGATCTCATTCAGTTCATCTGTAGATTAGAAAAGATAAAATCTTTTAATGATTGACTAAACTGTTCTTAAAAAAGCTCTTGGATTCTTTATTATATGTATCGTCGCTGTCCAATGAAAAATATGTATCTCCAAAATTCCACTTTTTCAGGAACACGAAAAAAAAACACTTTTTCATATAATTAATCATACACAATACACACGGTGTGATTTGTCAGCGTTTCATTGGTCATTTAGATGTTAACTGCTGTGGGATAGATGGAGGTTTTTGCCCACATTCCATATATGATAAAAAGTAAAAAACGCAAAAAGTGGAGA
>JAOUQW010000047.1:15628806-15658955 GCA_028565825.1 Olivaichthys viedmensis | reverse complement strand
CCCATTCTGATGGTTGATGTGAACATTACCTGAAGCTGCTGGTCCGTATCTGCATGATTTTATGCATTGCGCTGCTGTCACACAATTGGCTGATTAGATAATTGCATGAATGAGAAGGTGTACATGTTCCTAATAAAGTGTTCGGTGAGGGTGTATATATATATATATATATATATATAAGACCCAAAACTGATAGTTTACAGTTTGCCTACATCTAGAGACTCAGCAAAAATAGGTACCATGTGATATGCATGTCTGGAAATAAATAGGTTTGGCTAGCATAAACCAGCCATGCTTCTTTCTAGTGATGGCCTTATGATGTGCGCTGTGTTAGCAGTGAGTACAGTTTCTGTGTGTGCTATCTCGCGCGAAGCTTTATCAGGGGACGTACACAGACTCAGCACATGTGAACAAAGCCCACGGCAGCCCCGCTCTGGTTCCTCGTGGTATGGGGGGGGATTTATCAGACCGCACTGCTTTTTCATTCCGCACACATTGCCGCTCTATCTCTGTCTGGTCTTCCAGATATGCTAATCGGTGTGTAAGTATATCCTGTCAAATAATTACCATATATTAAACTGTGTTCATCTCAGTATAACTTGCTCATATGCATAATCGTATTTGCCTTTTTTTTCTCAGAATGTACGAAGAAAAAAAAACTTACCTTGGGCAAGTTAATCTTCATTGATTGAATATCAGACTCATTTGAATGTGTTAACAAAGTGTGTGAGGCAGGAGCGGGCTAACATTTTTGTCTCTATATAGCCTAATAAACTCTGGACCCTCAGAGCTTCCATGAAGCACACGCATGACCAAGAACTAACGTGAACATCCTGTGATACCTGTTAGACTTTTCGCTTTTACAGTAATATACTGGCAACACTGTCCAGCACTTTACTTTAAATAGTCCATTACAGTAAACTTACTGTAATTGTTGTTACAGTTATTTACTGATTACTGTAATTAGTTCTTCTGTTATATTACTGTAGATATGTACTGTATAATTAGTGTTCTAGTTGTAATTATGCTTCACAATAATATAGTTTGTGCTGTAATTTGCTTACCATTTATTTTAGAGATGTATTGTTTATTTCTGAACAAACTATTATCAGTGGTCTAAAGTCACAGATACCCCAAAAGTAACATCACTCTAATAAAAAGAAATGTAAAACGGTTAACTAACCCTTCACTAACAATAATGAAGAATGTTACTTAGCTACCATTATTTTAGCATTAAACAACTAGCTATCTACTAAAGAACAAACTTAACAAACTAACTTACTAACAGTTACTCTGAAACAGCTAGTTAGACTAACATCACAACACCAAACTACGACAACTAAGACTGAGAAAAAACTGGCAGGGACTTTTAATCAAGGCTCACAGTTTTCATTAAAAGAACATTGTTCACCAACAGCTGAGCTTAAATGAGGCAAAGACGATAGCTACCTAGCTATTTTAGCATGAAAAACTATCTAACCAGCAAAACTAGTAATAGCGATGCCCCTGGTGTTCTTCAGTGAGTACGGTATATCCTAAGTAACAATAACTATTTAAGCTAATTTAGCATAAGTAACCAAGCATATCAAGGGTCAATCCATGAAGGAAAATAATAATAATACTAGCTGAAAGTATTAATTACCTGACAAACACAGTCAGTTTGTCTCTATATCTCGCAGATCAGGTGCACTGTGTAGTTTTACATTTTTTTTATTAAAAAAATTTTCTTGAGCTGGTAGCGGCTGGGAAAGGAGGATTTGTGTAAGATTTGTGTGTGTGTGTGTGTGTGTGTGTGTTAATGCAGGTCCTGTAGGCTAAGTTCATCAGCGTCTGTCCACATTAATTTTTGTTCTGTAATGTGTAATATGCTGTCATTTTCAAATAAAATGTATTATACTGTCATTTCAGTTACCTCAAATAACATTTCCATGATGCAACACATATTACAGTTTTGTACTGTATGATGACATTGTAGTATTTTACTGGCCATTTTACAATTAGTAACTGTATGAAACACAGCAAGAGTTAACAGTGTACTGATATTCATCCTGACATTCTGAATTATTCATACCTTTGTGTGTGTTCCTATTGAATTACTTACTATTTAAAACAGAAACACTTTGGCCGTGTCACATATATTCAATATTTCAAGCCAGACCTGCTGACATTAACCGAGGAACGAGAATAACCCTCCCTCCATGCACCCCAGGTTAGAATGAAGCACTCAGGGAAATGACAAGCGCGGTATATAATGACTCACAGTGCTCACCAACTAGGCATCCATCTTCGTGGCTTTTGTTGAGCAGGGGTTGGCAAGGTCAGCCATTCAGCGAGGCGTCTTTGTAAGATTCAGGGAAGGGGAAGGATAAAACAAAGCAGGATGACCAAGAGGCCACGTGTCGCCAGCACGGCTAACAACATTTATTTCATTCAGAAGCGTCCATCTCTCTCCCGCTGGTCCTGCACCTCTGGCCACTCGGGGTCTGCCCGCTCCTTGACCCCTGACCTCTACTGGTCCACAGGTGCTAGCCACACGTGCCTGTGACAGCAGGCCTTTGCTGCAGTTGCTGAAGCTCAAAGGGGCTTGAAACACGTCTTGGAAAAGAATGCACTCCCCTCTAAATACCCTCAAGTCTCGAGCCATGACCTACCTGGGAGAAAAAAATGAGAGCGGCTCATGTTGGGAAACAGTTTCCATTTGTCTTGGGGTAATATGCGAGGCACAGCATTAAAGACAAATAGCATCCCTCCTTATTTCCTTTATCACTGTCAAGGCAATTAATAGGCCAAGGCCCCTTTTACTGGGTTACAAGACAGAGGGAAAAAAGGTGCAGTCTCAGTAGCCTCCCTCTTCCATCAGACAGACCCACCCAGGCCATAAGACTAACCTGCATATCCAAAGAGTGTGAAGCTAGTCAAGCAGGATTACTAAATATATAGACCCAATTTACACCTGGTCCTTTCATGCATTTTAAGTATCAGGATTTAGGAAACGCAAATGATGCATTTAAAACATTTAAATACGATAACTCAAAGACTTCAGGAGGTCAGAAAGGCATTTTAGCCAGATGTTATATGAGTGTAAATGCATCTGTCTTCCCAAGAAACATATGAAACCAAAACCAAATACATTACATCATAACGCACATAGGTTCATGACTCCCAAAGATGCCGCCTTTAAGGTGAATTAAAAATGTCATGCAAGATTGGGATTTTTGATGCTGTAACTATATTTTGCATAGAACAACAGCAAACGAGGAGTAACACGAGATTTTTTATTAGCAAGTGAGCTGATTTACATTTGATACAGCAATCATGAAATGCATCAGCGATACATTTCAATCCATCTGAGACGTATTTGATTACTTAGGGCTATACTTAGTGCGGCAATACTAGAAAAAATTATTTTAACTTTTAAAACAAACAAAAAAAGCGAAAGAAGTTTGTGTATTTGTGTATGTGAGTGTGTGTACATATCTCCATCCAAACAATAGTGCGTTCAAATAGTGTGGGAATTACTGTAATTACAAGAGGACCACTTGGAAATAAAAGTAATTTCTATAGCAACACACAATGCTATAATGGATACAAATCATATTTCAGCATCTTTCACTGGTTAGTTTTAAGCAAGCTAAATGCTATGAGATAAAAAGCTTAATGACACTATACTGTTTATTATGAGTATCACCTTAAGTTAATAGGAAATTTGTAATAGAAACGTATACAGTTAAGCCAAGTTAAATCCTGACATTACACTCCTAACTGCCTTTAACTATGGAATATGCTGCTGTTTTTTCCATGGTGTTTGTTTCTTACAGTCACATACTGTCGAGTTAGAGCTTTTTGAAAATTCTGAATTAACACTGGTAATTTAAGTTTTAAATAGACAGGAACGTTTTTTACAAGTCATAAACTTGCAATCACCGTGATTACAACATAATGTGAACATATTATTTTAAGATAATATGAACACAATTTTAATTCTTAGTGCTCATGGTATTTGTAGTGAATTCCAAAATGTTTTAGATCAATTAGACGATGTTTTAACATTTGCTACAACACTTACAACATTTCTAGCTCCAGTGCTACCTGCTCAAAAAGTTAATGCAGAGCCCTGCTACAAGTGTAAATCCATGTGATTAAACCTGTATCAGGATACAATCCAGATTCCATTAGCAAAAGAAGGCCAGATGTAAAAAGTAAACATACTGTATAGAACCAGTACCCCTTTTCTTTTTCTGAAAAAGCTAAAGTGCTGCACATGACTTGTGGGGTGTAAATTCCCTTGCATTTATCAGCAGTAATGTCGATGACAGGCAGATGACAGATCAGCTCTGGACATTAAAGATGCTGAGAAATAAAATCATGCTAACATCCAACAGAGCCTAAAATATTACTATCATATCAAGATTGAGTTTTTCATATATGCAATGCTATGGTGAGAGGTGAGGATTTTCATTGCCTATCCGTCAATCTAACTGATGCATCTTCAGCGTTGTCATAAGGAGACACACATACAGCAACTCTCTTCTCTCACACACAGCAGGTCTGTTCAGCACTCTGACCCTGACCTGTGAATCATCCCTTCGGTCTTTACGTAGGTGTACATAGACATCTTCACAACCAAGTAGATTGAAGAATCATCCCAATTGCCTTCATAACGTTTATCTTTAAATCTTGCTTCTGTGCCTGGAAAGAACTGCATAAAATTAAAAAAATAAAATAAACAACTGACAGGTTTGCCCCCTCCTATTCTGACAAATTTGATTTCAAGGAAACGGCCGTCTGTGTGGTAAGTGTGTGTAACGAAATGATAAGAGCAGTAGGATCTGATATGAGGTGATAAAACACCTTGCTGATGTCGTGGTGGATTTTTGCATTTCACAGGGGAGGTATTGGATGTTATCTATGTCTGGGGAACATTTTGCCCTGGAGGCAGCCCAGAGGCCACAGCCTGGGTCTGCTCTCCTACTGCCATGGAGCTCCTTTCACAGGGTTTTTACTCCTACTGCACTCTTTTCAACCTGCCAATTATTATACACGTACAGCCTTAACACAAACACAGCATTTATGATACTGTAATTAATCAGTCATAAAAACTTGAATAAATAGTCCATTTTAAATGCACAATATTTTGGCTTGGGAGAGAAAAGATGAAAGCCATGAGTGAGAGGAAGACCAGTGACCGACCGTGTGCCTTTCCTCAGCGAGCTCCAGTGTCATCTCTGATGGCTGCCCAGCTACTTTACATGTCTCATTTGAATATATTGATTGGGCCATCTGTAAGCCATTTATCTCTTTCAAAGAGCCGTTAAAACAGGCAACCACTCCCTTCCTCCCGCCCACCTCTGTGTCTCTTCACCCGTCTACACACATTCAGGCACACATGGTTACACACACTCACAAATACATAGATGTAGCACATGCACACCCACACAAACACAGAAACCTCCATATTCTCCATAACATACCTCATTCACTTCAGAAAGCATATAACATGTTTTCACCGAAAAAGCCATCTTTGCTAGTGTCTTCTATCAGAATTAAGAGATGGGGGTTGTACAATAAACAGATTAATCCGATAATGAGATAATGAGAATACAAAACACAGCGCCAGCTTAGTCTTGTGTGATTATTGTGTAGCTCTGTTTTCTTTATGGACGCTAGATTTAGGACCATGGACAGCGCTAAAGTATACATTGCAGAAAAGCTTGCCAGTATTCAGCATTGTTCACTGTTTCCATTTAAAAAATATCTACAGAGGTAATGTGGCTAATTAATGTATTGGTATGGTGAAGACAGCATCCAGCCGGTTAATCTCCTTATCTCACTTTTCCGCCAAAGCTGAATCCTGTGCGACTATGTGTGTTCAAGTATTTGTTTTATAGAACCAGGGTAGGTCATATCTTCCCATCTTTAAAGCAGCACCTCGATAGCAGGAGCCCATCTGCAGGCCACTGATATTATTCTCAAACATGCAAAATCCTTTTTTTTTTAAACAAAACCCACACCAACCTGACTGAGTTTCTCTGGCAGTACTGTGTATAAATCAGCGGTAGAGGATTACTTCTTTGCTGGCCTGCATCCAGTCGTACAGTAGACAGGATGCCAGACATCCTATTCTGCTGAACACTAGCCTTTGTGTTGACTGTCATTTTATGCCTCGCTCTGTTCATCTCTGCTTATACATCCTTATTATATCAATAGACTTTAGTAGACACAATAAGGACCCCACTGGCCATGAGTCATTTGCACTCCTGTTTTTTCATACGCTCAGCGAGAGGCGCCGGCCACATCAAGGGATGACAGTGATGATGGCGCTTCTTGACGGTGCCATTTGAATGCTTATGAGTCAAACGGAGATGGCGGTGACCTTTCTGTGGTGCGTAAGTGCGGGCCCAGCAGATGGTGGAAAATTGGATGTGCTGTCGGGGCCATACGGAGCATATGTAGTGAGTTTGAGGGGACTCTGCGCAGGGCGGCACAGCCCAGGACATGGACTCTTGCCTGGTGAGACTGGCAGTGTGTGCTGACATTGGCACGGATACAGTGTGCCACCCTCTGAGCACCCCCGCCATCCCTCCTCCACTCCTCCTTTATCCCTCAAACATGACTCCTGTTTGATTAAGCAAATCAGAGAGGCACTTAAAGGAATAGTCCAGCGTTTTCAACTTGATTTCTATCTACCGCATCTGTAGCATACATGTGATTACCATGGACAAGAATTTCAACACTGAGAAAAAGCAGAAAACTTGTTGGCTCAAAATTCATTTATAATGGTAGTCTAAGGACAGTTGTTGAATTCGGACAATAAAATACGAGATAATGTTTTACCAAAGATCTTATGTAGTGTTATGGAGTGTTACTTATGCTTTCCCAAAGGTTTTGTGGTATCCATTGCATGATCAGGCAGAAATTGAGGTACTTCCTCGTTTACTCTGAGCTACATTGGTAACGCATATCCATAAATTTCCCCCTCTGAAAAAGTCTCTGAAAGAGTGAACAAATACCTTTGACTGAAGAATTCATGAACGCGTTCTACAAAAATATGTTTTTCATAAACATTTATTGACTGCCCCAACAAGTGCCCTTACTCTGCGTTCACACCAGCAGCGATTTTTTTGCCTCATGTTGCTTTACGTTGGTTGACAGTGGCTGTCTACTACTAGTTGCCATAGTTTCTCTGCAGCGCCTGGCTAGTGTGATATGACCACACAAATTACATAGCTAGCTACAGAATGTACGCAAACCAACCATTTGACAACAAATCAGATGTCTTCCCACTAAAAATGAGATGTCTTGCCCATTTTAACCACAAATCAGATGTATTCACATCTAAAATACGAATTCTGGAGGGAAATGCTTGTAAAAATCATATCCGTGCAGGGTATCACTCAGAGTGCCAGAATAAGCCAAAAACAGCATTTTCGCTTCTTGATCACTGCCGTCTAGTTGCGGCAGAATCACCGGCGCCGTTCTATTTGGGTTCATCAAACACGTTATAGTCAGCACAGTTATTAACACCAGCTGGAATAGGAGCTGTGACTAGGAACAAATGTCTGGAACTAAAAAACACGAATAATGTTTCATAGTGAGGGAAAAAAGAAGGGTACTACCATCCCTTACTATCATTGGTAGTCACCGCATCGTTAGCTTCTCATTTGTCTAAAGTTAAACTCTGCTCAACTTTTTTGCGCCGTTTGCCCGCCCATTTTTGTGACGCCAAATGTCGCTCTGCCTTCTGTAGCTGTAAATTCGCAACTGTCATTGAAAACTAATGCCTTCATTGTGTTTTGAATAAACAGGTTTTCTGTTCTTTTCTCAATTCAGGGAAATAAGTTGAAATTCTTGTCTGTGGTAATCACGCATACACTACAGATGCACTAAATAGAGATTAGGTTAAAAAATGCTGGAGTATTAACCCTCTGCTAATCACACAGTACGTTTTCATGGGTGCGACATTATATAAGGCTGACCTGAATATAAGCCTTCTCAACACTTTACAGAGACACTGTACAAGAACCAAAATATCTGTGTTTAATTTGAAGGTAATGGCAGTAAAAAATGCAATGATATGCCGTAGACGCAGCAATAGGACTGTTCCAGCCTGTTGTCACAGCGAATGAGTGGCACTCTCTCTGGCTGGTATCCAAATACAACTGCAGATCTGCAAGCATCTTATTGTAGTGTATCTCTCTTGCTATCACTCTGCATCACCTGCTCTTATTCTTCTCAAAAGCACACATTATTTTTTCCTCTACCCCCCTTCTCCCCTCCATTCTCTCCAGCCCTCGCTTTTTTCTCTGCCCGAGATCTCAGTGTCTGTACACAATTCCTGCTTTGCAAATCCTTCAGCTGGATGGATGAACGTCCACGGCCCATTCATCATCGTGCTTATCCACCGCCCTCGCCGCTGTTTTTATATCATCTTGCAGTCAACTTGACAAGTGATGTCCCAGTCTCTCGCTTTCTTCTCCCTAACTCTTTTTCTCCCCTTCGCTGTTTCTATGTCTCTGTCTTCTGCTTCTCCTTCTCTTCGGCCACACCGCTGCGATGGGTGAGCTGCCATCCACACTGGCAGTAAAAGGCCTATAAAAAGCTAACACGGCAAAGAAAGGGTAATGATGAAATTTAACTGCCTGCCTTGGTGCACCTGAGGTCCAGCTCGGCCAGAGTCTTAAATCCCGCCCCCCCCCTCCCGCAGCCGGCAGCGGACGGCCCGGGGCACTGAACCGGAACTGCCCCGACGGGGTCAATGGCACTACAGACGTGGAGAATTATTTCGCTTCAAAGATGCAATATAGATTTTGTGAAATCTCATTTAAAGCGGCATAAAAGGAGCTAGCCATAAAAATTTGAAATATATGAAAGGTGGAGGAGAGACTTCTCAGAGCAGGACAGTCATAGCTCTGCACTCATCATCGCAGTACTTATGTGCTGTGTTAGAAAGCATTATACCATTATATTGAAACACTCAGTGCTGTTTGTATTGTAAGTACAACATAAAACCTGAAACATGCTTTGATCAGCCCCTTTGGCTCTATTTTTCCTGGCTCTACCTGCGCTCCACAGCTAGCTGGGCGCTGTTAGAGTGTCAAGACAGAACTATTTTCAGTTCAGTGACTGGCCCATGCCCAGAATTCCCTCCTCGGAGCTGGGTAGAAATCCTGGCAGTCCAGTGCCCTGGGCCCCCTCCTCCCGCCTCCCACCTGTCCCTGGCCATGGCACAGGCCCCTCTCTCCAAGAAGTGAGCCTCCCGGCCTGCCGGCGTGGAAAATCACCCTTTGATGGGCCGGCAGTGCTGGCAGAAGAGTCAGCCATACTGCTGAGGAAAGCTGACACAAACTCTTTAGTCAGGGCCATAGACAGCGAGAGAGAGAAGAGAGAGGAGAAAAAGAGAAAGAAAGAGTCACGGGGTAGTGACTGTGACTGTTCTACCTCACTGGTCTGCATCCAAAAAGAGTCAGATCTATTTCTCTTAGAAAATTAAACTGTATAACATCTCATTGCAGTGGCCTGGCTGTCAGAGCCGTGTGAGGGGTTACATGTGCCTGGCTTACTTGCTGCTCTTGGAAATGGCTCTACTTAATTATTAACAGGATTATCATGACACGCATGCAATCACAAACATGATAATCCTCGGGAAAATTTGGAAAGCCCTCCCTGATGCAACCCTATAAAGCTCCTGCAGGATAGGGCACGGATACAAGAGCCGCAACACAACAAGCCACGCCGACCAAGAGAGAGGAGACCGCTCTCAAGACATTAACAGAAGAACCAAGTAAGTGTGTGTACATTGTTGGTAGACTGCGGTGTGTGTGTGTGTATGTGTGTGTGTGGCACGGGGGATGCTTTGGAAAGAGCAAAATGGCAGGTGCTGGATGATGCAAGGGGAGGAGGGAGGAGAAAGAAGATGGGGGGAAAGGCATATAAAGAAAGACAGCAAAAAAGAGAAAACAGAAAGATAGAAAAGAAAAAAAAAAAAACTCAGAAGACGAGATGCCACAGCCAAAACCGCCATAGCAGAAGGGCCCCCTGCGTTTGAACTGCCAATTCTAAAGTAATAACAGATAAATAGAGAGGGCTCTCTGGGCTACAATGGCAAACAGCTTGGGCCTGCCAAGGGAAAGAGAGCTAATGCTCTTTCTGGTGCACAGCCCCCGCGGCAGGCCTGGCGCACTCAGCCCCAGTGTCACACTGAATGATAAAGCAGACAGATTGCTCCAAACGGCAGACACTTTGATACCCAGCAGCCCCGGAGGCGCAGCCGGAGTGCCTCTTTAGCCATTCACGAGTTAATGTGCCAATTTGTTTTCCATTGCGCCTCAAGGAGAATTTATGAGGATGGACTGCTAGCGACAGACAAATACTAATAAAATGCTCTTTTTGTGGCAATTTGGTTAATTGGCCACAGTGGGGATGGGCTTGTTGAGTTGAAGGGAGTGAACCCTGTGAAGATGGCCTTGCAGATGTTTATAAGATTCTTCTGTAAAATGAGCTGAGGTCCATTCATTTTCCTACTAAACCCCCACACACTGCCACTCTGATCTGTGCACATACAGTAGGTAAACAAATCCACCATGGTTCTGTCGTTGCTAAAGCTTGAAGAATTTAATGGATATTAGTATTAGTACAGTATAACTCCCATTACAGGCAACCAGAGATATTTCGCATGATTACATTATGCCCTAGCTGACTACTCCCTAGTTGTAGTGCAATTTAGGCTTGGTTCCACAAATTTACTAATGAAGCATATATTTTATCAGCCACCAAGTTGAAGAAGAGGATGTGGAGAGCAAATGGAAATAGGAAATGGCGTAGGCTTCAATTTCAGTGTCTTTTGAAAAACAGTGATGCTAAGGATCCAATAGGGAAGCCACTACTGTAGCTGGCCAGACAGTAATTAAGGGCCTTTTTGTTCAGCACATTATCTCTACTGTTCCACTGTAAATTAGCCATGCAAAATTAACAAACCAACAAATAGCGAGGAAATCCTCCACAAATGGCTCGAGGGGGTCTCCTATGTATTCGTATTCAATGTTAGAGTCATTTAATTTTGGCATTATAAAGGAATCCTGGCCCATTTGATCCAGTCCAAAGCTCTCTCAGAGAAAAAAATAAAATAAAACACATCTTAACCTGTGTTACCATCCTCCAGGCTTTTTACATAAGATAGGAAAAATTGTTTTTACAGTCCAAACAGCACATATTCAGCTAAAGCTACAGCTTTAATGAAAGGCCCTACTAGAGCAGCAAATAATGAGAGCAGAGGCCTGTGGCGCTGTGGGTTGGCTGTGTGCGGGGCGTAGTGTGTGGGCCCTGGTATTGGTGCGGGCTCAGAGCCTGTATGTGAGAGGTGTTAATGGGCTCACGCAGGCCCACAGCTGAGCACAGTGCTCATTGCAGGTTGGTGCATTCAAGGTCGGGGATTACAGCGCGTCCTGTGACCAAACAGATGCTTCTGACAAAACACATCACACCGATGAAGCCCCCCCCTCCCTACGTTCCCACTTCCCCCATTCAGAGAGAAAGATGGAAGAGAGCAGCTATACTCCTCCACTGCGGTCCCTCCAAACACACACACACATACATGCACTTTCTAATCAATACAAGATTGCCCAGAGGGAGGACAACCTGCCTCAGGCAAGCAACATGGACCTTTAGGCAACTCCGGACACAAGAACGAACTCACTCCAAACTCCAGGTTTAAGAGCTATTTGCCCATCAACTCTTGAGATGTTCAGAAAAAACAAAACTCCAGATGTCACAAAAGCAACCAACACTGGAAACGTTGCTCAGAACAGGTTGCCCAACTAGGTTGCGATTTGCTTGGTTGGAGAGATGGGTCACCCCATCCCAGAAGGGATTCCTGGTGGCTCAAGTCACTGAGGGGCACAAAAACACCCAAGAGGAGGAGTGTGTGTGTGCTGGGGGGAGGGTGAGAGCAGATGTATAGATGTGCCATACTCAAATGACAAGCTCAATGGACCTATGGCAAGCTGCAATTAATGACCCATGCACATATTACAGGATGAAAAATGCCCATTGTCCGAGCACCGCGCGGCCTGCTTGGCAGCTGGAATTCTTCATTAGTCTGGCCTGTACAAGAGTGGCCGGCCCTTTCCACGACAACATTCTCACATATACTCTAAGTCTACATAAATATAATGCAACCCAACATTAAGCCAGCCACCCCTAGATTAGCTTGTTCTCTAAAATAAGACGATGTCTTTGAGTTTCTCTACTCCAGATTTCAAGTCATGTGAACACAAAATACACTTTACAAACGTGTACTACCCTGTCATTCCCCAGGTTGCATGGAGAAGCACTGGCCCCCACTGACCAAGCCCTTTCTTCTACTGACAGAAAGAAAAAAAATCAATGTCCTTATTTTAGGAGATGATAAGAGATATATATCCCCCATACAATGTACTTATATGTAATCATACACTAAATAACATGCTACGACTGCACAAGTGCCCTGGATCTCACAAAGCATATGTCTTCCATTGGCTTAATCATTTATTCAGTGCATAATCTCAAGATCTAAATTGAATACAGTGCGTAGATGCATGAAAAATCACTTTAAAAGAG
Source organism: Olivaichthys viedmensis (assembly GCA_028565825.1). Taxonomy (NCBI): domain Eukaryota; kingdom Metazoa; phylum Chordata; class Actinopteri; order Siluriformes; family Diplomystidae; genus Olivaichthys; species Olivaichthys viedmensis. The sequence goes on along the minus strand of JAOUQW010000047.1, from coordinate 15,646,361 downwards.
TTGGCTTATCTGATCATCCATATCTAATCAGTAGATCTGCCGTTATAAACAGACTCATGCTGAGCCTCCCCCTGGTTTCAGGATGTTCCCCATGAAATTCAAACCTTTCCAGGAAGCCGCTATCATATTCCCACTGCCACCAATAAAATGTTAAAGGCCCAGTCGTCCCTAATGTTAATTGCCATTTATGAAGTTAACAGATTCTTTTTTTATTGAGTGACCAATTATCTGATTAAAGGGAGTTAATTACAAAATTGCAATATACTTACTTGAAAAATTGTGAAATTTGTTTAAAAATGACCGCCTAATATCCCATAGTATGGGATTTAACAGAAGCGATAATTAGATTAGAAGTAAATTATCTTTCTAAGGACATCAGTTATTAAAAGTTAAATAGTGTTCAGTGACAATTATTAAGACCTTAATTAAATATAGATGATTGTTTGTTAATGGAATCTATTTTGGGCCATTATAGTTTTAATCATCACATTGTACAAAATGGCTGTAGGTCTATAAGAATGCAAGTTTTGATTAGATTAGGTTGACCTTTTCACAATTTAATCATTGTGCAGTACAACTGCACATCACATTACATTTAGCAAGCCACCAAATATGCCTAAAATCCCATTGACGAAAATCAAAGACAAAGAAATGTACCAGTCCTATCATATATTCATAGCATCGCACCATAAAAGGCTGACTAAAGTTCCATCAATACTACAGAGATCCTACAATCCAACCTCTGGTGACTTTGTTGTGTGTGTGCTATAAAGTCAGTGGGTGCACACTGAGGGACACAGGTGGCTCAATCAAAACTGGGCTGGGGGGACAATTTGTCAAGACCCCTTGCCATGATTAGCCCCATGTCCACATCAGAGTGGAGGAGAGGGGAGAGCAGAGAAAAGCAGAGCTGGCTGATGAGAAAAAAAGTGAAGCGACAGAAATGGATACAGGCAAGGAGAGAGGGAGTTGAGCAGGAGGTGGTACAGAAAGGCATGTAGTGGACGCCCCAGTGATTCCTAGCAGGACCCCTCCCACTCACCTTCATGTTATGCCTAGATGAGTTCCTCCATCGTATCCTTTCCCAGGACTCAGCCCACGGCTCAGACCCCACCGAGAGGTCCAGCACCCTACCATCCAGAGCTCACTTTATCAGCCAAAACCACATTCATCAAAGCTCTGGCTGACCAATTAGGAGTATTTATCCAAGCGCTCACTGACCCAGCCACTTAAAATCCTCTCACTCATTGTTTGTTTCTTTATCCTAGTCAGGGGTCATCCACTTATCTAGATGGGGCACCCCAAGAGTCAGACTGCAATAACTTCCAGAAACTACAAAACACACCATTAAAAATATATAAGTCACAATCCAAACAATGGAACCATAATTAATTGGAACTAACAAAAGGGCACAGCTAGGGGTATTGGCAGCGTTTGGAGAGAGTTTAGCAAAGCTTCTCTCTCCTGGCCTTGCCTTTCCTCCCCCTGCTCCAAATCTGTAGCCAGGATGTGTGTGGAGTGTGAGTAGCATGGATTAGAGTGTCAGTGCACTAGAGCAGAGCTGTGGGGGGAGAGGTGGAAATAGAAAGGACACTGGCCCAGACCCCGTCACTCCATTAAGCAGGGTGTCTAACATCCCATTTCCCTTGCACTTCCTCCCCTCCTAATCCCTTTATGCGAACCTCACTCAAGAGTAAGCATGTGTGAAATTGAGGAGTCTCTAATACACATTGCGTGGCCTGGGCTGGCCCCTGCAGCGACTGGGGCAGTACAGGGGTGGCTTTAGAAAACTGTGCCAAGCAGAATTATATCATAATCAACAGTGTCTTCTTTGCCGCCACCTCTCTTGTACAGTGGATGGTTTTCAGTGCCACTGACATCCAGATAGGCCCATGGCAACTAGTGTGCAAAAAGGAAAAAGGATCAGAGATGCCAGGTTCTGAACCTCAGAACTGAGTTTTGGGAATTTATCTCATCCATGGCACATTATTCCAACAACTTCATAAACTGTCAGATTATCAGTCAAAAATCAGCCTCCTTTAAGAACAAACAAGCAACTACTGATTTTCATTCTTTAAGCACCATGATTTCCCCCTCCTTTGACCTATCATGCAACAATCTTCAATTCACTCTGTCTGCCTTTACTTGACCACTTCTCCACTCCCTTACTGTGGTCCAGTGGTCCTTCTCACGACCACTTAACAACAATGGAGAGTGTCCTCCATCTATATTTGCTTTTCATTCCATTTTGTAAGTGCATGTTATTACGGGATCTCTGCTTTTACATCTTCAAGTGTTCATAACGCATGCCTCTCCACATGAGAGCAATTGTGAGTGTTCTCCTTTCTTTGCAAGTATACAACATGACTCCCCCTACTGTGTGGTTAGATGCCTATTTGCTCAGTCAATTTGCTGTTCTCAGCATCCAAGCTCATGCAAATACATTAGCTGATGTGCGGTGGGCAACGGCAGCTTGTGCTTCAACAGCTTGCAAACTATCACAAACAGGCCCGTTTTTGAGGGTTCACCACACAAAGCAGGCTCCTGAGAGAAGGACAAAAAATAGAGATATAATTTACTCTATTCAGGATGCAAGATAAATATAAAGATCAATGTTAGTTGAGGATAATGTCAGTTACAGCCCATCACACAACATGACACATGTCAAACCCTCGATCACTGAACCTATAGAATTATCTCTGACATACCTTATTTAGGCCATATTTGATCATCTGTACACTACTAGATGCTGAACTACTGCACCGATATCTCTCTGTGTCTCTTCTCTCTGTGTCCAGGTGTCCCTCCTGGCTTTGCAGTAAATGGGTGCAGGGAGTGGAACGAAGCCAAGGGACAGGAAGGAAATGAAAGCCAGTGGCCTGAAGTCAACCTTCCTGTCAAGGTAGTGGTGGAAAGATGACCACTCATCTCTAGTGATAAAAAGGACCACCACACAGATGAAAAGCAACTCCCCATATTCATAAGATTATATCTATACTAACCATGTGTATGGATTTGAGGGTGAACACCAAACCAGAAAATGCAGTAGCCTGATAGAACTCAAGTCCAACTCAAAATTACCTCTACAGTGGGGTCAGTGTCAGCAAATCAGCCTCCTTGTCTTCCCCAGAGGGCTTTGGGTGGTGTGATCAGCCCCAGGCCAGGCTGTCCCACAGGGGCACACACTGAAAATCATGGGCAAAGATAGCATCAGTGCCCCCTGTCCCCATCCCTGCACACTGCATGCTGACACTGATACAGCTCCCAGGGGATCTGGAGGATAACAGTGGCAGCTTGCGTTCGTTCAGGAACTAGGACTAGAGCTACAGTGTCCTTTGACCCTGACCCAAGCTGCTGAGGACTCTAGCTTGCCTGCTTCTCTGCGCTAGTCTAACATGTCTGGCCCAGATAAGCCTCCTTCCCCCATGCACCCCAATTGGGCTGCTCTATCTCAGCTTCTCAGGCACGACCGTGACCGTGGCTTTACCCATCCTGCGCTTCCTCGCTGAACCGGCCCCTGCCGCACAGGTGCTCATCGACTCATGCGCCACTGCAGTTGCTAAGCAACGCGCTCTGAGGACACCCACCTGCCTTCAGGCTTCAGTGGTCTAAATTTTGTCTTAATTGCAAATTGAGTGGGAGACGAGAGTACGCCCCCTGAATGTGAAATAGATGCCGGGCCTGGCGCTGGATGTTGGGGGACTAATCAGAAGACAGTGACGGGAGGGCTACCGCTGCAATCGGGTGACACACACTACGGTGTCATAGCCATTACAAAGTCATATCATTTGCCTCATCATTCAGGGACAATCTCGGCTAATGTTGTATCGCTGTGGAATCATATTGAATGCAAAAAAGGAATGAGATGTAAAAAAAATAATAAATCCTTTATTTCAGAGGAAAAGGCAGACGTGTCAGCGTGTCCATTTCTCTCCTCTGGCAAAAACTCTCAAACCACATGCAAGAGCCCAATCGCTGAATTCAATTATCAGCCCCATACCAAATCCGCAAGAGACTATGTTCCAAAGGATGCTCATTTCAGCTCCTCTCTCACCAAATCCCAAAAGAAATCTCATTCACTTGAACAATGCACTTTTTCCTATTTAAAAAAAAGAAAGAAAATCAATATCTGGTTTCAATATGAGGGGATGGGAATCAATATCGCCAGCCTTTCGGTTTTTCTCTCCCCTTTCCTGGGCAGTAAACAGAAACAATGGAATATGGTTATTACAGGGTCAGGAATGCCTCAGCTGATAGAATCTATGATTAGGTCCTTGTGTTACAATCACCCTCACACTTTACACTGCTGATGCCTTTAACCTTTTGATGGCATGTGCAGCACAAACAAACTCAATACCATTCTTTTTTTTCTTCCTTTCTCTTCCCCAATGCTTGTCTACGGGAAGCCGGGATCATCAGATGGAGAATGAAGACGGGATTTGTCACTTTCTTCTCTTTGTAATCCTCTATAGGACAGGCACAATAAAGGCTTTACTTTTCACCCCTCTCTTCCCAACCTGCATTCGAAAGGGTTGTTTACCGAAAAGATAGAATTGGAGTTGTAACAGTACATCTCCAAGATGGAATACGGCCTTTAGTCCATGGCTAGCTTGAGGTGATACCTAAATGTTTTGAAGTATAAATGGTTTAAAATACAGATGCTCAGATTATATCTTCAACCTACCTCTTGAGCCAAAAAAGCACATCTGACTAGATAAAACAGGCTTTGTTTCCAACTGAGGCACAGTCCAGCCCTATCCCTTTTAAGAGTAGGACTCGCATTTTTGCATTATCCACTACCTGAGCTGCAGACAGTTGTTTATTAGGACCAAAGGCAAGAGAGCACAGTGGGCAACTGTGTGGATGTTTTGGACCCTATGGTGTCAATGTCTTAAAGAAAGGAATTACAAACAAATTGCTGTGGGCCTGCACATAATTTAGAGACTGGTGGCAATTTTATGACTTGCTAATGTTCCTAATTACATGCCCGTGAAAGGCTTAATTAATTCAGGGAGGTAGGAAGTGGGAAGAACCGGGATCGAAAGTGAAAAAGCTCGGGAGAGAAGCGAAGTGGTTGCTCGCATTTGTTATCATGGTTCCACTGCATTGGTTTTTAGAGCCTAAGGAGAATTTAGGGGCTCTCTATTTGCTCAAAGAAAATGCAAGTCTCCCGAAAATACGACCATTACGATCAACCCCTCGCTGATACCTAATATTCTTTCAATCCCGTTCCGACTTTGCCAAAGTGGCTGTAATCATATTATTGTAAATGTTGGTGCAGTTAATTGCATCGAGAGGAAAATAGGTTCCGCTTGGCAGATTAAGGAGAATTTTATAAAGTTTGTTTCTCCACATGAGGACTGAGTCACTAATAATGGCTGGGAGGAGGAGGAGGAGGAGGAGGAAAGAGCGGGAGGAGATAAAGAGGGTGTGGGAGTGTTTTAAACACAAATTTGTTCTATCTTCATTAGACAAAGAAACTGCGTAGTATGTGGTATAAACACTCCCGTAACTCACACACACACAACTATAAATCACTACGAGTGTGTTAAATGTAACACAGCTCAGATATAAAATACATATAAAAATGCAGGTGTTTGGACAAAACAGACAGGCAGAAGGGGCAGAGGATGTGTTTTTTTTCTCTTCAGCACTGAGATGCCATTGCTATGGAGCCTTCACAGTAAAGTCGCATCTCCAACATATGGCTCTCTCGCTCCTCTCTGAAGAAACATTACTCATTTTCTACCTCATTGCTGAGCCTCATTTAGAGACTCTTTTCCCCTGCATTCATCAATATTGCCTAAACAGCAGCCTGAGCACTGGGTGTGCGTGTGTGCACGCATGTGTGTGTGCGTGTATGCAAAAAGGCCAGAGTGCCCCGCGGCTCAGTCATGCAGCCGTGGCACGCGCACAGCTCACTGCTGCCTCTCTGCGTTCTGCCGTCCAATATGGAGGAGCAGCACTCATTATGATACCAAATTTACAGAGTGCGCAGGGCACACACTCCATTTAGCACACAATTTCTCATAACAAAAACAAGACAGGGAGGGGAGGCGGGTGCAGTCGCTTGCCCTGTCTGTCAACAAAGCCATTGCAGTCACATCAAATGGCATCTGGAGCTATCGAGCTCCAACCCTTTATCTTGTAAATTCAACACATGTTCCACATAATTCACACTAACTGTGACAATCAAGCAAGCAGGCAAATATGGGCTCCTTACTGGGAGATCAATGGTGCTCATTCTGCACGGTATGCATTTTTAATTTCTTATTTATGGCAGGTCCTTTAAGACAGACAGGGTTTGATGGAAAACAGAAACAGTCTAAGAGGTGTAATACTCAACAAAGTTGAACATCGAAAGGACAATTCAGTCAGGCAGTTATGGTGATCTGGATGAAATGGCACACTGATTGTCTTTATGTAGACATCATTATTTGGATGACTATTCTTTCTTTGACCGTATCTGTTTATTTATTTCTGACAAATGCCCAATAATATCATATAATACTAAATAATAAAAGAAAGAGCAAAAGAAAAAGATGTAAAAATGTATTTGGATGGGAAATAAGACCATACAAATTTATGTTTGAAATTCACGTGATTGCATGCTATCTCTTTGCCTTTGAGAGGGATAAAATATAGCTGATGCTGATGGTAATGCAGTGAATTTGTTGTGTAGAGTGAGGCTGTCATTTGGTCAGGAAAGAGCAAAAGGTCTGTGTTTCCCAGCATGAGGAACAGAGAGGGCTCAGTATATCTCTACCTCATGGAGAGAGGCACCTTCCGCTTCTGTAGTAAAGCACTGACCAAAGACCCGGTTCTCTGCCCTTAGTGCCCCCTCTGTCTCCCCCTCTGAGTTCAGCCACTGTATTCACTGCTTTTCACTTCTGACATCAACATTCAGTTCCACAGTACTCTGTAGACCTGAACCCAACCAATACTCTATATGTCTCAATCCAATGTCTCTATATAAAGCATAAAATATCATATTTTTACTATTATACTTACTAATATTTAAGCCTAGAAGCTACATGAAATGGAAGGAAATCTGAAAAATGATAAATAACTGGTCAAAATTGTGTTTAAGTTCAGATAAACAGATTTAAAAAAAATAATGCAACATCTAGATGTTTGGGCTATGGCTAAGTTCATGCACAAGCACAAATACCACTGGCATGAGCTAAAATAGCTCCATCTGAACTGTAGAAAATTTCTGGATATTATAATTTCAGCTCATCTGTCAGGAAATATTCAATATGTTTATCATAGTGGGCTGTGTGAATGGCTGTGGCTCAGAGCACATGGAAATGAAGTGGAAAATGGCGGTGATTAAACGTATGGGGGTTAAATGGGCACGCTATGTGCTGCACACACTATTACCTCAATATTGCTATACTGGAGCTGAATTTGTATTAAACACACACTGAGACATGTCTGATTGTGCATACATAAACCTAAAAATTATTCCACTTTCACCCAAATAAAGCATATGTTAAAAGTCTCATACTGGGATTTTTAACAGCTTGTCCTGCTTGAATTATTTGTTTCAGGGAAATGATAATGGGTGTAATATATTTTATTAGTAATCCATGTATTAATACATTCTAGAAAACTGAATATTGTCTGACTGAACAAATCTGTTTGAAAGTTCAGTAACAGTAAGGTTATTTAAATGATTTTTTTTTTTAAACCTCAATACATTTATGACACAAAGATTGTTTTTGTTGCATCCAAACAAAACCAACAATTAAGCTAATATGAACTTTATCTGCTTGTATAATTGATGAATAAATGATCAGTTTAGTTGCAAAAAAATTTTGGTAAATTAAATGAACTTTCTATATGCAAATTTCCCAAAATATTTACTGTATATGTTTTATGAATCATATTTGCAAAATATACAAAAGTTTGTTTTTGCAGTTTTGCCTGTACAAATCTGTTTTAATTTATTGATTAATTGATTAACACATTTTTTTGGTGTTTTATTTATTTATTTGTAAGGCAAAATTTGTTGCTAACGTGGACAATTTTCCAGCAGCATTACCCAGAATATCAATAACAGAAAGAACTAGGCCATCTATGGTGACCTGGCCACCTCCCTCTCGTACACACATGTTTCAATGGCAAGAACAAGTGGCAGCAATTTTCCATTTTCATTTTGTTGACCACTTGACCATGTGCTCCCAGTCCAACAGATGAGCTCTACTCTTCTGAGCACACATACACCTGCAGCCTTGTGCTGATGGAGGGAGTCAAATCACCTTCACGTACTGCTACAGACACACCACACACACCACAATGTTTCATGTGCACTTAGAATTAAGTAATTAATCTACATATCTACAAAAATAATTTATTATGGGCCCCAGTACTAAATAATACTAAAGTATTAAATCACTTTTATTTCACATTTCATTTCTTTAATTTGTTTCCTATGAATGTGTGTGTGTGGTGTCATGTGTGTATGTAAGTATAATGGGGCTGATGACTCTGCCAGAGGCAGCTGTTCCACTCTATGGTTTTACATCATTGTTCTCATGCCACCCATTCTCTCCTCTCTCTGTTTTGGCAACTTGGCTGTGGTTTCTGGACTGCTTGCACATTTTCCTTTCTCTGTCTTCCTCTCTTATTTTCTGCCATTCATCCTGCATTTTCTCCTCTCCATCGCCACAACAGGGTAAGCCTCCCCCAGGTTTTCACAGGGTCCTCTAGCCGATAAAGTCTTTTCATGTCGAAACCCTCAGGCTTCGAGGTAAATCCTACAACTTGGCAACCTCATGTGCCAAGTACGCATGCCAGGTCCTTCCCAGCATTGCAATACAGTCCTGAATTTGTGTTCCCGTGACTCTATGCTCTTCTTATTCTCCTCTTTTCTTAAACAACCACTTCTTCTTTGCTTCTTTGCTTCTTCTCTTTTTTTACAATGCCTAGGGATCTATTAGCCCTTTCCTCCTATCTAAATTTCTAATGGCTTTTACCAGTAAAATCCTCCAAATGTGGTGCTATGTCTTATTTTCAGGCTTTATTTTGTTATTCCCAAGTGTCTATGAAATATGTCTCAGACGGACTTTACTCTAAAAATCATGTCTATGTATTATAAATACATAGACTTTGTAGAGTACATTTCTCTGCCTCTCCAAATCACAGCACATTTTTCTTACCAAGACCGCCCATTAGTCATTAATATTGATAATCAGACCCCCATTGTTCATTAATATTCATTAGTTGACACCCATAAGTTCCATATATGAGCCTGAGTCTGACGCAGAATATGATGAAGAAGTAAAGACTGCAAGGGTGGCGAGCAGTTTCAGAGCAGTGAGTTTATACAACAGTTTATCAATAGTAGCTTAGTAGTAACGTAACGATAGCTTACACCAGTAAATTAGCTAGCTAACAGCATGTGCAACAAAGGGAGGAGCATGTTACATGTCAAAACAGGCCTATATTTTTTTTATTTAGTGTTTTGTTGCTGTTCCAAACCTGAGCAATGAATTTGCTGATTGTATTATTTAATATAATGAAATCCCGAGATAAATGAATTGCTTGATATCATACTGACATGCTGTCCTGAGTACAAGCACTTGGGAGAGCAGTTGGAGGATGGTTATGAAGAGTTTTGTCTTTGGGGATCAAATAAAAGGGATTTATTTGCCACTTTGCAGCCAGGAATGGCGTATTTCACATCTGTCTTATTACTCATCAATTTGAGTTATTGGTTAGTTTGCTAGCTAGTGTTAGCTCACTCTGTATAACTCACATCTCTGTATAACTTTACTTGAGTTGTACTTTCTTGCACTGTACATTGATTGAGACTTTGGACCTACAAGTGAGTATGCAAATGTATCTACATCTCTTGTGTGATGTAGATAAAGTCTATGATTTTGAGCGGCTTGTAATAATAGGAAAGATTCTTGTCACAGCTGAACTGACGAAACCACACCAGTGACGGATTTTACATTTTCTCAGTGTGGTTGCAACACTGTACACTGAAATACAGAAAACAATATAGACCCTTTTAAAAATACAACACCTAAACCATATGCAGGTATTGAAGGATCAGAGGTAACTGACTCGTAAAACGTGTTTAGGCCTGTAAAGTTCTTGTTGCACAGATGACCATGAAGCGGTTCCAGCTAATCCGGAAATCATTAGCAGAGTGGAAACTAAGAAGAGTGGCTAACACTGCCGCAGACCTCAGAGCATATGACTGAGCGTCTGGTGCAGGTCACTGTGTTCTTGCTAAGTGTGTGTGTCACCACAGCAGGGGGGCAGTGTGGAGCAGTGCTGGCCCTCACCTTCAGCAGAGGTGACCCTCCACAGGTGCCCTCTCCTGGCTCTTATCAGTAGGGCACAAGCATAAAGGCCCTGGCATGAAGAGTGATGGGCCAGGCCGCCACACACCATGTGGCCTCCTCTCACTTTGGCCCCCGTCCTTTACGGAATCATTTGCATACTGCATAGGCAGTGCTGTTTTTATTGAGGTCGTTTTTTTTTATTAGTCCTCCATTGGCTCCATCTCGACACAATAAAATCAGCTTACATCAAGACACAGATGACCTTTTTATCAAGCTGTTCTTTGATGAAACCACTTCTCGTGTAAGTTTCTTGACTTATATGTGAACCAGCCAGTTCTTCCTTCCTGATAAATGAAAACATTCTTGTAATTCTTTCACATTAAACATTCCATCAATTCCAAACACATCTCCTCTATTCAAACCAGAGGTGTTCTTGATATAATACCCACTAGGAAACCATTCAAATTTACATATACCCACTTGAAAATGCACATGATACATGTGATTCACCTACTTTCGCTATTATTAACATTGTATGTGTAAAAAAAGAAAAAGTAACACTTAACACTGAAATCCATTTCTGAACAGCCACGGAAATAAAGCTCTCCCTAAAACTGGCAAGAAATTTTTTAAAACAAAACCTTTTGTTTTCCAAAAGCAAGACACGCAGACATTATGGCAACTTACTGGTAGGAATGTTTCTTCTTAAAAAAAAAAAAGTTTCGCCGTTGACAAGCTGGTGAAATTACACCATCATTGTAACAGTAATGGATTATTTATGTAGCTAGATAGATAGTGTTTTAGTTACATTGCTATTTGCTTGCTAACACAATGACTAATCTTGCTAACTACTGGCAACGTAGCAGTCAATGCTAACTGGGTAGAACGGTCTGCTCACAGTCTCCCTTCATCTGTGATATTAATTTTCCTTGTGAAACCCAGTGAAGATACTGACACTCGTTTAAGGGCTATTTTAGCCTAGGTTTAAGAGTTGATTAATTAGTTTGTGATCGATTATTTATGGTATTTATGTTTGATCTGTTTAGTTAGTTGATCTGTTTAGGGTTTGTTCCATTTTTTTAGCATTTGCTTTCATTGGCCATCTTCAGCACAATGTTTATCACTTGTCCTCCAGTTTTTCCATCACAACAAGGCTGTTTTTTTACACACTATATCACAGTTTCTTAATTCCAGTCCTGGAGTCCAGTTTGGAGATTTCCCTGTTCAGAGACACCTAATTCAACTCACCAGTTAATTGCCAGGTTTAGCGTAAGGTGTTATATGGTATTATATTAGCAGGGAAATCATCAAACTGTGCTGTACTCTGGTCCTCCAGGATTGGGGAACCCTGCCCTATATTGTCAATAATGTTGCATACATTGTACATGGTTATGTATACATTGTGTCCTGGTGATAATCTAGTCATAGTACACACACTACTTCACATTAGACTACACCACTGATTGAAACCTGAAGTTTCCTTCAGATTTTGTTTCCACCCTGCCAAAGCTCCCCAGTTTCTGTCCTAACTCAACACATGGATTTGGGAAGCCACACATATAGTGCTCATTTGCAAAGGCCAAGACTAGACAAGGCTCTGCACCTGCAGTCGTCTCTGGTCTCCCCACCACTGATCTGAGTCCTGATCTAGGACAGCTGTTCTAGAGGATTAAGGCTCTCAAAACAAACTATTCCCATACAGCTCCAGCAGGCTTGGGACTGAGCTTCAGTCTGGAGTCGGCATGATCACTCACCCTGGGAGCGCCCCCCTCGAGACCAAGGCAGAGCCCAGCTGAAATGGATCCCTGTCAATATAAATCACCTTCACCATGGCTGAGCCTTGCTGATATGCTGAGTGTGTGAGAGTGTGGGTGTGTGTGAACCTGGGTTATAGTGCCATGTCCTATTTCGTGTATGGGTTAATGACAGTGAGAGAACTGCATTGTCTAACTTGGCTGATTCTGCAGTGGACCTGATGTTAGCAGAGATGCATCAGGGCTTTCGTTAAAGAGGAAGCGTGATCCTCCTCTAACCTCTCTACGATGTCTATCACAAGAGACAGGGTCATCTCTGCAGATTAGCTCAGAAAAACCTGATCCATGAGCACATCTATCATGCTGAGACACAGGCCAACTAAATGTGTCTATTTGCAGCTTGCTTTCTAAAGAGGAAACAGAAATCCATCTCACTCGTGTTTGGCAGTCCACATTAAAACGCTGTGCACGAGGAGACCGGCAGAATGAAAAGAAACTTGTTTTTCACACTGTTGTGACAGGGAATGCAAATAGCCTGGTGTTCCCCGAGAGAGAGAGAGAAAGAGTAAGAGGAAAGAGCACAAATAGAAACAGTAAAAAGACTGAACCAGTCAACATGTAAAAAGGGAAGTGATCTCCACCTCTGGTCCTTTAAAGAAAAAAGAAAAGAAAAAGAAAACATCCTCCACTCGCCCCTCACAATATTATATCAATAATTGCTGGAAAAAAATTAAACAAGTAAAACAATGAGCTTGCCTGAGGCTCCCATCTCTTCAAATCAGTCTGTGCATTTTAAAAGAAGGTCACTTTTTTTTCCTCTCCCTTTGGATCGGTGACACGTACGCGAAACGAGCAGCTGACCTGAGTTTGAATTTAGAGTGTTCATTAATAGGATATTATGCCATATGCTCGCTGCACTGTCTTATTTTAATGCTTGGCACTGACTTGAGAATTTGTAATTAGTGACGGGATAATGAGGGTATTGGAGGGGCTAATACGAGATGGGGAGTAGGAATAGACTTGTTCAGTGTACTGTAAAGCTTTAAGGCGAAGCGATGTACGCTTGGCCAACGGAAAGTGTCACCGATTACCATGCAGAACAGGACAGAGCTGAGAAATCACTGCTCACATGTCTCGAGCCATCCAAATATAATAGCCCCAGTCACACTTCCACACAGGCCACAGAATGCCACGGTCGTACCCCACCATCATTAATTTAGTCTTGTAATGATCTTCATGGGAGTGTTTGAAGGACAAACTCAGTGATGGTTCTTTCTCGGCCCTACTCTGCTGTCTGCTATCCCAGCAGTTTGCCCTGACACGCCGTCAGAAATTATGCTGCCTGAGCCAAAATTGTCCCTCTGTAATTCCGACCACTGCATGATAAACCTGCGAACAAACACATTTCTCAAGACACTGCGGTAAATACCAAAACACAATGTACCAACACAAGCGCATTATCCTCTAAGAGGACGTGGCTCAGGAACACTGCACAGCAAAGACAATGAAAGTGGAATTATAGAGAAGTTGAGAGCTATAATGGACTGTGTCTGGTTGGATCACCCCATACAAGACCGTGAATCATCGCAACCCAATCACACTCTGGCACATCGCCGTAATTCATTGACTAGAATGGTGACACTGCAAGAGACGTGTGACTACATCTGTGAGCAGTGTGCTAAACGCCCGCTCCATACTGCGAAACGCATTCCCGGCTGCAGCACACCCCATTATCATTATGCTTCTCTCCCCTTTTCCGAAAAAAAAGTCTGTTAGTTAGAAAAGTTCTGAACCAGAGACGGAAGTGAGTGAAATAAATTCCGCTCGCGCCCTGCACATGACATTGCACATAAATATTCAATAAATTAGCCTCGGCCGTTTTATAGATTGATCAGTCATCTCTGGCACTCAGTGACAGGCAATGCTGCGGCTGAAATATTAATGCTGACAAATTAGGGATTTCTGAGTAAATGATGTCACATCGTACGGCTTCACTCAAATTTACTCCTTGGCACCGGGCACATTCAGCTGCACAGTAATGCACTCGCAGCCCCCCTCCACCCCTGCCTCAAAAATGACATCCATTATTTTATCGTTAAGCTGGGTTCATTCTTTTCCCATAGCCGGCATGAGCAGAAGGGAAAAAGGAGAAAATTAACCTCGCAAAGGCCAAATCCACCCTTGGCCCATGCTGTGTGGCCTGCTGCAATTGGGCTTCTTATTCAGCCTGGAGTGTCATGCTCCCATTTCAGCCATTCAAAATCCAAACCAAGAGAAGCCAAGAGAAGGGGTGTGTTTGTGTGTGTGTGTGTGTGTGTGTGTGTCTGTGTGTGTGTCTGTGTGTTGGGCGGGTGGGTGTGATGGAGGGTGACTCTTGGGATGTGAAGTGGAAAATGGCTGCATGTGCAGAATGGATTCTGACAGCGTCCCTGGGGAAATACACCTGAGTGTGTGTGGTGGTTGAGCAGACCCTTAAGAACGGGGTCAGGGAGAGCCGGGGTCTGGAGTCAAGGAGAGCATTTTTCCACACCTGCACCGCTACAAATACAAGGTAAAGACAGCACTTCACTTTAGCCATTCACTTGCAGCAATTTGCTGACAGGCCTGAGTTCAAATCTGGGCAATGTGGCTACTTACATCACACTACATTTAGTGGTTTTAAGATGCGAGATACATCCCCATCTCAAATTTTAATGAATACAACTTGTAAGAGAGGACTTTTAAAACAAGACTTAAAGAGTACAGTGTGGAGTTAAGTGGTCCTAGATTTGTATTTTGACTTTTGGGTTATAAAATCATTTAGTATCAAGTAGAACTAGTCTTTTCTGGCTCAGAACCTCTATGAAAATGATGCAGGGACCAAAAACATTTTGCAAGACAAAAATACAAATGGAAAAAGACGGAAAAACTGAATAGCAAATAAAATGTACTTGCAAATGCTTAAAAATGGAAGCATGACTGTATTATTATAGTGTTTTAGTATTTGTTTATTATTACTTACAAAATTTACAAATACCTGATTTTATTAAAAAGCTATGCAAGGAAAGGATTAGAAATGCTAACCATGTAATAACATTATTGTCTGTCAAACATTCTTTTGTCACGTGCACCGCCATGCGAGGTGGCATGCACGTGTCTGCCCTGTTGCATCATGTTAATTGTACCCACCTGTTTCCCGTTTGTTTCCCCTGATTATTCTAGGTATTTAAAGCTCTCGTATTCCAGTCTTATTTGTCGCTGATTGTGAATGTCA
The DNA here is from genome assembly GCA_028565825.1 of Olivaichthys viedmensis. NCBI lineage: Eukaryota > Metazoa > Chordata > Actinopteri > Siluriformes > Diplomystidae > Olivaichthys > Olivaichthys viedmensis. The sequence goes on along the minus strand of JAOUQW010000047.1, from coordinate 15,631,053 downwards.
TGCTGTTTATAAGCTCCATGTTTGTTTTATGTTTATTATATGGTTGATGTGTAGTTTAAAAATAAATGTTTAAAACACCTCGCGCTTGTGCCTGTCCATTCCCGTCAACACCGTGACACCTTTACATTTTCTTCAGCCAGCGCTCCCAAATGCACATCCCATAAAGTGCACTTTATCCGACATTAACTATTGGAGAAACAAATAATTCCTTCTCATGTTCATTCATTAGTAATGAAGCACAATACATTATTTATTTCAAATAGTTATTACATTTGTTCATGATTTATTCTTGCATAGTTACTAGGTTACTAAGGAACCATATTGTAAAGTGTAACCCCAAAGTAACAATAGTTTGTATGTCAGTAATTGTTCTTTTTTTCTACTTAAACACATGCAATCTGCCGCTGCTGTCTGGCCCAACACATTGTAAAAAAACAAAACAAAAAAAACAACCTTAATCCTTGAGTTGTGCCTGACCACAAAATGTTCCCTTCCCATAAACAAGTTAAAGAACTCCAAAATATTTCAGGACCTTTTTCCACAGTGTATTTAGCTTTGAGGAAAGAGTTCTCCCTATTATTTCTCTGGTAAAGAAAAAAAGAAAAAGCATTGCCCTTGATACCAGTGATCAATATAAACAAATCAGGGCTCTCAAGAGAATTGCCAAAAGCCCATTTAAAACAACAAGAGAAATGTGTATTACATAATGGCGTTCAGCAAGACACAGAATGGCTTTTAAATATGCAGAGGTCCTAAAATTGACCTGGTGGTGTAGCATTACAGGAGAGGAATGCCTCTGCTCAGCAATAAAGCCCGGTTCATCTGGCCATAGTCGCTCTGTAATAGATGAGGTCTCTGCTGGGAATCAATAATATCGGTGAGGAATCGCCCTGACACAGGACAGCGAAAGATGAGCCCCCACTCTTCCATCAATACCCGATTACAGACTCTCCTCTAGCTCCCAGGCTGGATCAGCACTCTGCTCTCTTTGAGCCCAAAGGACTCTCGCATAGCTCCAGCCAGCCCAGATAATCATCACTGCTACCACACAAGCTGCAGACATCTCAAAGAAATAGTAATCATCAGAGATCCTGCACAGGCTAGCATCTCAAAGATGCATCAGATCTCAGAGCAGCGATTTCAAATGAGATGTAGATCATGAAATGGGTCTGTATCACCAAGAGAGCAGATATGTCGTAACTTTGGGTGCCTTGTGAGGGGAGATGAAAGTGTAACTTTGGGCCCGGTATCAGCCGACTGCACAGATACGTCCTTACAAGCCCCTCTCTTTGATTGATGATCAAATGAAGAGTAACGGCCTGCAGTTCTCTTTATTGCACTGCGTCTGGAGTGGAGTCGTCTCTACTTGGCTCAGGAGCCAAAGCCTAAGTCACAACTGTGGAGGTGTCTCTATGTGTCCCCTAAAAAAGAGTCTCAAAAACTGTTGGAAAAATACCTGAAGAATGTCTGTCAGTGGTGCTGATAAGTGGAAATAGACCTCTCACCTTCGTTCTTAATGCAATCATTTTCACACAAGCCAGCTGCCATCTTTGATGCCAAACGTTTTGTAAATTCAGAGCAAATTACTCAGTCAGAACCTGGCGGCGGCTGCCTGTCAGCTCTGAAGGGGAAGGTGACATGGCCCAGACAGGTGACTGACAAGAAGCCACCGGGGAAAAACAGGACAAAGTTGGAGACATAGGAAAAGGAGAAGGGTACGGAAGGAAAGGGGGGAACAAGGGGGGAAAAAAGGCAAGAGCTTTTTTACTCAGCGTCCCTTGGGCACTGCAGTATCAGTCAATCTGAGGGCTAATTCGTGTCAGAGCTTGTATCCTATCTCCTTGAGAGGCGAGCAGAAGGTTGATAAAAATTGAAGTGGAAATGAAGCTGGATGCACAGGAGGATAGGCACAACAATGGTGTGGAGAAATAGGCTTGTATCCTTGATGCACTTTCTTTTTTCTTTGAGAGGAGATCCCTGACCTTGCATCTGTCCTTGCCACTCACAACTTTCCTCTATGTGTCAGGCTGTTACAGTCTGTCCATTTAGTCTTTTGATTGTCTGCTGCTTTCTTCCAGCTTTCCCAACAGTCAGCAACTTTTAACGCCTCGCTTTTCTTATGGCCACCCAGCTGACAGAAGCTGAGGTTGCATGCTGAAAGTTTTGGAATTCTGAATGAATTACTTCTGAATTTATAGGGATTGTTTTATTTATACTTTTTAACATACAATGTAACATAAAGGTCTG
>JAOUQW010000047.1:15588878-15610704 GCA_028565825.1 Olivaichthys viedmensis | reverse complement strand
CGTGCTTTAATGGCTTAGCTGCATTTCTTGTTGCTACTATCCCTCTTTTACACTAGCATCGCTATACCTGCAGCCAGCACAACACTATGTATATTGACACCTAGTTTAATCAAATAATTGTTTTCCAAAATATCCTATTCGTTTTTCTAGTATTTATTTTTTCGAGTAGTTCTTACTGTAATTTAATGTATGGGAAAAACCTTTATGGTCTATGTTATAACAGTCTCTTACATTGACCAGATTTCTTTTTTTTTTTTTTTATATTCTAATTTAACACACCTGCTCCAGTTAATCAAGCCTTCAAGAGCATCTCAATGTAATAATCAGGTGAAAGTAGGGTTTCATATATAAAACTCTACATTTTAAATGCAAAATGCAAAAAACTAAATAACAGTTACAGGTAATCATGATACTGACACATAAATTCTGTTATGTATTATCTCTTCTTTTTTTTTAAGAATGTTTATTTCCACAAAGGTTGTTGTTGCTTCTAAACTTTTGGCTTGTATTGTGTATGTAATGCCATTTCAATCTTTTAAGAAATGGAAATTTAAGTTTTACATATTAACATTTAAATATTGCATTAACTACAGTATGATTACATACATGCTAAAAAAGGTTGGCCATAAAGTTTAAAAGCAAGCCCTATTCATAAACATTACATTTGGGCAGAAACATGAGGCATTGAAGGAAAACAGTGCGTCACAGTGGCAGATGGTGGCTGACTTGTGTCCAGGAGCAGGAGAGAGTGAAGTCTAAATTCATACTCCCTTCCCACCTTTGATATTCAAGAGGATTACACCTTGTGTTCAAATAGAAGCGGACAGAATGGGGGAAAGAAAGGCGACACAACACAAAATGGAATTAGAGGCCGCTTAAAGGACTTCTTCATTTATTGTTAACTCCTTCCAGTTCATTAAGCTTAATCCTTATTAGGGTGTAAGGAAGGCAGGTCTGAATGGGGCGGCCCTGGCCGAGGGGACATGTGCGTCTATTGTGATTCTGCAGGGTTAATCCTATGCCTGTAGCGGGGGGGCTGTTCTGTGCTAGAGGACGCTCTGAGGTCCAGCTCCCTCAGGGCCCTGGCAGACTGGGGCCCCTGAGTCCCACAGCCAGGCGCGCGGTGACAAGCGTGAAGCTGCAGCCTTTGTTAATCAATCTGCCGGGCCTGCCCCAGCCGGACACACGCAGGGTCATGTGTGGCCCCATTAATACAGATGTAAATGCCAATAAGGTCTCGTAATCAAGACACAAGAGGGAAAGATTGACTTTTTACGAGAGAGATAGCAAATGGTTCTCCCAAAAGAGCTGGCCCTTTTAGACCAGAACATTGTCCAAAAGCCAGAATCAAACACTAAAACCAGCAACTGTCCCAGACTTACCTCCAAAAAAACGTTTGAAACAACAGATGAAGTTCAGATCAGAGAATAGACATCAACTGACCTAGTCTGGCAGGGAGATCGGCTTGAGGGCACACAGATCAGACTTTCACACTGACGATCAGATAGAAAGGTCAAGGGGACAAATAAACACAGCTTGTGTTTATAGGTCACATAGAAAAATATCAATAGCAAATGCAAAATGAACATCACAAACCAAAAGGCATTACTGACAAGGTATAGTACTATTTGTATGTATTTGTATTGTATAGTACTATGGGCATCAGAAAGGCGCTATATTAAATGATGGTGATGATAATGATAATAATAATAATAATAATTATTATTATTATTATTAGTAGTAGTAGTAGTAGTAGTAGTTGTTGTTGTAGTAATAGTAGTAGTAGTAGTAGTATATTTGAGCTTTAAAGGGATTTGAGCAGGAGCAATGCTCTGCACTCCAGCACTATCACTAAAGTAAGATATGTCATATGAAAATTATATAACTGATTTTAATTTACCAAATACTGTAATATTGTTAATATATCTTTCAATTTAAGGAAAAAATATATACATTTTTAGTCATTAATTTAGTCTAGTTTTAACTCTTAATATCAGGCTGTTTAAAAGAACACAAAGCAGGCCTGGGCAGCAAAGTCCTTTAAATGGTGAGGCATAAACAAGGCAACAAGAACAATGACTTCAGATTAGCAACCATTACTCTATTGCATTGCTGCTACGTGCATATTAAGACCGTCGTTTAGCGCCATTTAGCAAGACAGAAATCCCAAGTTCTAAATTGGAAATTCATTCCCCCAGGTAATTTCAATATGAGAAACTTGAAATGCATTTGATCTGACCTAATTTCAATTAATTAGATGGGATGACTGTTTGGGGAGACCCAGAGGGTCGCTAATGTGGGCCGAGGGGCCAAAAGGAACACATGGAAAAGTATGAAAGTGCCATCAATAAACTGCTGGAGACTAATTATTCCACAAATCGGTTTCCCAAAGTCTCGACACTTTAACACCAGTCTGCAGCCTAATTACTGGTCACAGCATCTATTACTAACCTCCCAGCCCACGGTGGTTATACCACTCAGAGTATTAATGACTGTTCCACTGGATGCTATTACAGCCCCCTGAGTGTGAATGAGTGTGTGTGTGTGTGTGTGCATGTGTGTGTGTGTATTATCAGTGCCACGGAGATAAAATGTAACCAAATTTAGCACAAGTCATGTACATATGAACCTTTGGCCTGTTTATGAGGGGAGGGTAATAGGTTAGACTCATCCACTTAACCTGTGGCAAGTGCGGCACTAAAGATGTGCAATGCATTTAAATAGAGAACAGAAGAAATGCTGTGTGGTCATTTTTTCTCATAAAGAAGAAAAAGCCCATGTAGGAAAGAGTGAAACCTCACAAACTAATTTTCACAAAGGTAGCGGGGACAGAGAGGAGCAGTGGTGATATTTTGGGTGGGGGTGTTTGAGAGGAGAAGAGGAAAAGGGAGATTAGGAGAGAAGATGAGATGAGAGGCGAAGAGGAGATGATCAGCTCTCTGCCTACCTCTGGCTGGGCGTCTCTCCAGCACCCTGCTGAATGTGCTTAATTGGCAAGCCCGTGTGAATAGGCAGCTGTCCTGGCCGCTGGGCTATAAGAGGCAGGAGCAGTGCTGAGAGGCTGCTGGAGCAGCTCGCTCTATTCTTCTGTTCTGAAAAGCTCCCTCTCGCCTCTCTGAGCTTGGGCCTGCGTTGCAACATAAAAACCTATCTAATCACCGCAGATTATCTGCCTCTAATGGTCACCCATGAGAGGGCCTGCTTCCCCTTTACGAGCCGTGAGGGAGGGAGAGACATACAAATCAACAAATAAAGCCAATGGCTTACCACAGCGGGGTGTCCACTGTGATGACACTTAAGAGCCAGTTCTGGAAATGAATCCATGAACTGAACTCCTGGTGATCAGCGTAGACTGCAAAAAGAGCCACAGGCACACAAATATGATTAACCAGAGCTGGCACAAGCAGCTATTATTTCTACACACAGATTATCCACACGGCTTGTGCTTAGACAGACTAGATTTTTAAGGTGTCATTTGGTGTCTGTCAGTGAAGGACAGAGAAGTTACACCAATCGATGATATGACAAATATTCAGCATTAATCAAAATTTGCACATGCATACTCAAACTTTAAATCATTTCACACGTCTCAATCACAGACACAGATGCAGCATTCGAGCTCGCCTATATTGTCATTCATTTTCTCTAATGCCTGGCCTGGGGTCTGCTTGCAGGGCACGGGTTCAGGCTGCACTCTTTACCTCCTGGGGTTTCCATTATCTCCGTACCATTCTCTAAAATGGAGGTCATATCAGGTGCTATTTCCACAACCTGCTTCACCAAATGCACCATTTCTACTCTCCCCAAAATGACACACACATTATGCTTTAACGGAGGAGCCGATCTGAAACACAGCTCTCACACTCCACTGGGACTTAAAAGGCAAAAAAAAACAATAAAACACACAAAAAGCATCACAACTGAGGAGAATTGTTTTCCCATTTCATTCAGGCCAGAGGTGAGAGTGGAAACTTTGCGTATACTGAAGTCTTCATGCAGGAAGAGATCACATTGTAGTGCTGTCTTCAAGGTTCAAGTTTATATTCATGTGGAAGGATATTACAAGCTGAAACTGTCCTAGAGCATACAAAATGCTTTTTTCAAAGCTTCATTCTAAAAACAAAAACAAAATCTTCTTTTGTCTGGAACAACATTTTTATAAGAAACTGAGTACCAGTTTTTCATATTTTGAGCTCTGTTTTATTATTAACAGCACCTCCCTTCTCTCAGGTCCACTCCCCAGCACTACAGCAGATGCAGAGTAGTGGATCAGGGAGCTGCCACATGGCACTATACCTGCCTCTAAAACCAATACAAAAGGCAACAGATGTTTATTACCTTCTGCAACTGTGTATGACTGTGGAGGCAAAAGACTGATAAAAGCATAGCGGCAGATTTGAGACTGAGGCTCCCTTTTCCTGCCATCTGGATAATTAATCGTTTGATATCATAAAAATAATGGGCACTGTCTCACAATGGCCCACTTCTACAAAACGAGACGGTATGTTCGCTCATCTGTTTACTCTTATGCAGGCTTTTTATTTGTGTGCATTCCTAGGACTCATCGTGATGATTACGGACGACACATTATGAGGGGAATTAAGCATCGCGTGCGGTGGGAGATGATCAATGGGCCGCTCTAATCTGTCATTTAGGCTTCATTCACCTCAGCTATACAGATGCTTCATACTCACATGGCGGAGCTGAGGGGGGACTTCGCTATAGCGCTAGCTTTGGCACATCTGTGACACACACACAGACACACAAGGGCTTGACAATGAGAAGATATAGAGTTCCACTGTAGGCTACCTGTGCTGTACAAAGAACAAAGCACCTTCCATCACCACCTCAAAATAAATTCCTTCCTAGCCATTTAGCAGGGATCATTGTCTATTGAAAAGGACTCTCTGTGCTCGCTCTGTCTCTCTGATGGCTTTCTCGCCCTCTCCCTGTGCATTATGTAGATAACCTGGGCCGATATATATCCTGAGTGGGTCACCCAGAGGTCGCAATCACACACTGTGACAGAAGCAGCCAATCCCAGTAAATCAGCAGTAGGAGGGGGGCCCCCGCAGGGTGTCCTCAGCGTGCCTGTAAGACAATCGTGTAGGCCAGGGGGTGGCATGGATGTACCTACGAGAGACCGTGAGAGGAGCACAGGGACGGCCTTTGATCACTGGGGAGAGAAATTGGGGAGGAAGGGAAGCGACGAAGTATCCGCCAACTCGCCAAGCGACGCATGCAAAGAGATAATAAGGTGCTCTCCGTCTGTGGAAACAGAACAAGACTCATCAGGAGTAAAATAAAAGGCCGCTGGCTGTTTGTTGAACTCGTGATCACCTAAACTTGCCATATTCAATGCTTTTACTTCAATCCATATTTGGCACAAGCAAACACGCATCAAAACTACACGACTCACTACGACACACATTTGCACACTATGTAGTCTTTGATAGATTCATTTATTCTCCAAATGTGTGATGAAGCAAGCGTTAGTACGAACACAAAGACAGCAATTAGGCTCTGTAAGTCAGGTGTAGCAAAGATTAGATTGAAACGGCTGCGGAGGAAGTCTCATTCCCACTTTGCCCAGCGACCTTCCACATTCATTCCAGCCTTAATGAAAATCTCTGATGACTGATAGATGGAGCTCACGTATCTACATGCCATCAACTCCTGATAGGGGAAGCTGAAGGACAGGGAGACTAATACCCTAGCCTGCGCACTTGCATTAGAAAAGTCAGGAGGAGCAAGTCAGTAACTCCATGGCAATGCCTGCATTAACATAGGGCCTTCAGGGTTAGAAAATGACATGGACCAGTGAGAACTAGGACATCTCACAACCGCAACCCAGGAGACACCTGGAGAAGAGGCGCACAGGATATTGAGCCATAGGGAGCAATATCTGATCCGACTAATTCAATAAACACCCCATACACAGGGTGCCAAGAGACCCAATTACCTGCAGGAGTAGTGTAGGGCACTAAATGACTGAGCGTGGAGATAGAACATTGTGAGAGGGAATGGGAAATGGGATGTGTTAGATTAGAGGAAGTACCCTAGTACAATGCCAGTGCCTTCAACTCTATCACAGTTCACTGCAGGTTTAGGAAAGTGAGACTGATTAGACACGATAGATAACAGCGCACAGGACAATCTCCAGTGCTGAATGAACACCTGGATGCAACTGGACACATCTGAACACTGAAAGAGTTCATTTAACACTAGAGATTTTGCAGTGTTGGGGAAAAAAATTAGGATAGGGAATTCAGATGGTCCTATACACTCTTAAGTTCCTAAACTTTTATTTTTGGGTATGCTTCAAGGGTGACACCTTCAGGGTATGTATTTTGTACCTTTAGATAGAGGAACATCATTAAGGTACAGAATTAGACCTCAAGGACTACTGATGTATATTTGATGGTGCATTTAATTTTTTTGTACCTTGGGGAACAAAAATGTACCTGTACAGTACCTATTTTCTGACAGTATACAAATCTAAATGATGAAACAAGTGACTGTTGTTGTAAATGCATGTAAATATATGTATATGTAAATGAATGTAAATATGTGTCTCTAGTGATTCAGGTTCACAGGCCGTCCATATCTCACACATGCTGATCATTTTGTCTAACTCAACCCCATAGCTTTCCAAAGTGGCAAGCTCCAGAATAGAATTTACAATCTGCAATCTTCCGATAGTATGTTGATTCCAGTGAAATTATTTTTTAGAGGTGTTCCTTAAACGATACAAAGCACTTTTGAATATTGTTGAAATAACTGTACTGCTTTTTACTGTTTCATTTCATGAGGTACTTCTACTCTAGATTATCCCTTAAGTATAATTCCAGTAACAATACTATGGATCAATATAAACTTTTTCCACCAGTGCTTTCTTGCCCTAAGAGTAACCAATGCACACAATAATGCAAAATAGGACCATCCCTCTAGTTATGCGTTTTGTTTTTTTCAGTTGTGCAATGCTGATTAGTGGTGCGTGGTGGAGATCTTTATTGCTAAAACTGGACAGAGGTGCTCCTCATGCTGTGTACTCTGCTGCCCCTTGTGGCTGAAGCAGTCAGTTCAGTCTTGGTTTCCCTCTTCTTATCAGATTGAGATGGGGGCTTTTCAGGGAAATGGGAGACAACTTTTCATGCCCTTTTAACCAGAGCAGTGTATTCCTGTCATTTCGTTGATGATATACATAATCACTAATGTATAGACATAAAACAGCCAGAAAATGGTGGCTATAGGAAGCAATGTTGCTGCCCCACTAAGAAAAAATACAGAGGTGAGGCAGGGAGTGAGAGCGGGAGGGCAGAAAGGGAAAAAAGTTTAACATAGGTAAAAGTTTCTCCAAGCTTCTGAGCTGACTCTGGCTTCTTGGAGCTCGTTGTGACAATGTAATTTAGCTGGACCCAACATTGCTAATAATTATGTGACTAAAACAGTATTCTAGTCAACCCCTGACATTAGATGAACACCCCCCCCCCCACACACACACACACACACACTTTGCATACACCCAACCTTGGCCAGGACTCCCCTCCTAATCAGTGTGTGGCAAATGTGAGGGCCTAATCCTGAATTGGAGAGAACGTGGGCTTGATTTCCAGTTCTGGAGAGCACACAGAGCTTCTTGTAATTAGGAGGAGAATTTGTCATGCTCTCCGGCACGGTGGATGAGGGTGGATGAGAGTCGGTGAATAGCAATCTCGTCACTGTTTACCCAGGGAGCGGCTGGCACTGCCGTGCGTTCCTCCAGCCATGCCGAGATTAATATTTGATGCTGGGAGAGGGAATGTGTGCTCGGCTCCTGTTTATTTAGGATATTGTGAAAATACAGGGAAATTTGCAATTTTATTGGCTTTTCCGGGCCGGCGCTGTGGCAAAGAGGCATGGGTGAGAGAGCGGAGGTGGGCTTGGCATGACAGGGTGGTGACCTTTAACCTCCGTTCTGGTCCTGATGGGGCAAGAGATATGAGGGTTCTGCAGTGCACACCTCTGTGCAGCCAAAATCAAACACAGCTCTAGGAACTAGGACTGACCATGGATCTTCCACCAGCATCTGCCTAGAGTACCATCAACAGTTTTGTGGAAAGAATCACTATTTTCTAAGACACAAGTAATGGTAAACAAGAAATCAATATTTGAATTTTAGCACAGACAATGTAGCTGTTTTTTTTTTTTTAAACGTTTTTATAAAAGATATAAGATATGTAATATCAGTATATATCTTTTCATATACTGTAAATAAATTTTTCTCATTATTCCATAACTAGAACACCATGAGAAACCACATAAACCAATTTTAGTTTCCTACTTTAAAATATCTACTACCAGCAGATCAGAGGAAATGATCACTGCTCCAAAAAGCACCATCCAGTGGCAGTGGAAATCAAGTGGAAATCTTTCAAAATTTCTCTGTGGTTTTCTGTGGAGAATTACAATATACAACAATAATATAACAATTAGGGTCATCGGTTTATCATTTCTAATTTATTAGCAGGGTCTCGAAAAAAATCTTTCAAAAGTATAATACCTCATTTGAAGTCATTTTTTCCTATTTACAATTTTATAACATTTAAAAAAACGGAAACACTTTATTGAAGGATACCTACATTGATAACACATTAATAAGCATTGCATAAATATTTTATAAAGCAATGCTGGGGGATTTATTAAAGGCTTATGTCAAAACTCGTGACAGAGGTTTTATGTACTATATGATTTTGTCTTATGCGTTGACTGTTCAAGGCTGTTGGAACTTCCTTATCTAACAAGTTATTAGTTCGTTTTGTGACAAACAGCCCATTCGTGAAGTTTTGAAACATCTTAAATGAAGTGTGCACCTGACAGCATATCTTTTAGGAAGTGTATTTATCTGTTTCATACAGGATCATGGAAGTTAGATTTGCTGTATTAAAATAAAGCAGGCTATTTTCCTCACATATGGAATAGAGAGAAATAAACAAGCATACAGAAATATATAAGCATAAAGGCAGTCAGATATAGACAGATAGACACATACAGACTCAACACTAACTGAACTGAGCCACTCTCCAAGCAGCTGTGATTAATGCATGTATGGACACCAACATATGTCTACATGGACCCTAAATCAGATTTCACAAGCAATGCTGTACCACAGGGGAAGCAGGAAGCCTTGGTCACATAGAGAGAGCACTACTGCTCGAGAAATTAGCTGCTGAACCGTGGGTGTGTGCAGGTCATTGGCATTTTCAACCAGCTCACTGCAGCAAGAACATCACTCGCTCCACAGAAATAGAAGTTGGTGTTGGGAGAAAAGGGGGTGGCCCGGCTTAGCTTGTGGACTGCAATACTAAAAATTCACATTTCACACCAAAAATCATGCTGAGGTGGAAAAGCATGGAGGAAGCACATGTGTGTGTCTCGTCCAGTTGTTATCAGTATTCCAATACACAGGGGGGCCCCGACAACAGTTATGTATTTTTTTGCAAGTATGCATATAATTTATTGTGAGGAACACAATTTACATGGGCAGTCAATGCCTGTTTTATAGCCTCACAAATAGATGTATGAAGTGAAGCATATAATGGTTGAAAGAAGCGAGCGCAAATACGTTCTAAATCTTTCAAACATGCGCCACAAAAAAATGTAACCAAGGAATATAAAACAGATTAATTCCTGCATGTTATATATTGTTTTTTTGATTTACAAATCTAATCAGGGAAATTTGCAGGGGAACGTGGCTGGGATGTGTAAAATGGCACGCAGCCTGAGGGTCGGCTGCCTCCAGCTCCGTCCGCCCCGCACAGCAATCCGCCGTCGATTTGAAATGGTAATTTACAGGCAATATTAGGGAGAAGGAACAAGGATAGTTAAATGGGCAATGAAAACCTCTGAAATGACGCCTTTTATCCCCGAGCGCAATGATGGAACCAGTCTTCACTGAGTGTTTTTCAAACGACATTCCCGCATTGCACACTTGAGAGAAATGCACGGCCACCTCATCTTCGCGCACATTATGGTCTGAGAGGGGAGGCTGCTGCCAGCCACGCTCTGTCTGCCTTTCAACACTATCTCCAGCCACAATAGAGCCAGCACAAAAGGGGTTATGGCTGCCTGACAATGACTTGCGACCAATTCCACTCTGATAAATTTGAGATAAAATAGCTCAAATCCTCTATGGTTAACTACAACGACGAGAGAGCTTGGGACAAGGTTGAGTTTGTGTGCACATGCTATGTACCTGTTTTTGTATACACTGTATTGTATCTTAGTGGTAATAAATGCTGATCCAAGTGAACATTCTTTCATTTTGACATTTTGTGTGAGAGTTTGTCATTTCAAAAAAGAATGAATATGTTCATAAGTGATATTGTTAAGGCCTTAGCTATTAAAGGTTTACAACACACATATAAACGCACAGGAAAATGAGTACGTGACAGAAATCCTGGATTGCATCGCCATTGCAGAGCCGAGAAGGAACTTGTCCTTGGGACGCGAGACAATGCGCTAATTGACAGCTTAACAGTCAATAATTGGTGTTGGGGGTATAACCCCCGTAAGAGAAAGTCGGGTAATCGTGGTAATCGCACATTTGGGAGTGGGTTTTAAAATTAATCACTGTTGACAACAATAAAGCAGGAAGAGTGGGTTGGCATTGGACGAGATGAGGTCATCATGTATATTCCATAAAGCAGCGCACCTCTCAATGGTTCTGAGGTGTCAATACCAGTCGGGGCCACAATGCCAAGCTCCTCAGGGAGCCGTTATGAGATCAAGGAAGATATAAGCACCATGTTGAGGAGACGAAGTCCTGACTCCACTCTGATGAAATGGGAAAAGGGTCAAACTGAACATGAGCACCGTCTGAGAATAGCTTAAGTGATCACCTCAACATCTCATGGAGATCAGCAGCCTTTCATATTAACACCACTCTTCATGATGATCCTTTGAGAATTAAAGAGAGATGATTATTAATATCTGAAAATGTGGAAATAATCTGTACACACCACACACACACACACACATATTACAAATGTAATGTGCATATGACTGCAGTATTACATTAAACTATATGTATAGTTTATAACTACACAGATATTGGAAACACGTAAAAGTGGGGCAGTTTTATTTCTGACAAACAGTGTTATGTCATTCACCACAACTACTTGCTTTACCAACATATTGTATGATTACTATCACTCAGTACAATTTCACATTCGTTGTTATTTGTGTTTTAAATAATCTGTGCATTTGCATTTTTTAAGAAAGACTGTGGTTCCCTTAATTTTCAGAATACAGTAATATGTATTTTGTAAGCTTGAAATGTATATGATGTTGAGTCGCTTTGATAAGATTTCTCATTGCAACATACCACACACACACACACACACACACACACCTGAGGATGTTGAGGCTCTGTGTTTCCACTTGTTTCTGCTGACAGGACCGGATTGCAGCAGGATGTCAGAGTCAGCCTCAACAGACATGGCCTCTCCCTCTCTTTCACTTTCTCCCACTCTGTCCGCCTGAGTGCACAACAGCATTCAGGGCAGACACCTGCATGGCCAAAGCGATCAATACCAGGGCATAAGTCAGACTACACATTCACACACACATACGCGCGCACGCACACGCACACACAGCATGTTACCAGACCGAATCTGCACCACTCCTAACCTTAAAATGATCACACGGCAGTCTTATTAATCTTTAACAAGGCAATCTCTGCCAGTGCCACATTGGCCGAATCAAAAAAAAAAAAACACCCATCAGAAAAAAAAACATCAAAGAATGTGTGTTAAATAATACATTTGGTTGTGATATAAAAGTGAAAACAGAGTTAAAGTTATTGGTTTGCTAAGTGGTGTGTGCAGTTTCCCTTAAGCGTGTTTGAGGAATCCATTTGCTAGCAGTTTTATATCACTTCACGTATTTCAATCCCCTTCTGTACTTTCTAGGTTTTTAATTAAATTGCTTTCAATTTAAGTCTTCAGCTCTTATCCCAAATAGACATCAGTGTTTGCTTAAAATACAGCAAAAAAAAAAAGAACCCTTTCCGCTGTTGTAACTGTCATCTGCCATCTATTGAAGAAAAATTATTATTGCAGAAAGGACCATAGTTCATAACATTTAAAGACTCTTCTGTGCAGCATCTGTTGTGTTCTAAGTATAAGGTATAATGAGAAGAGTATAATGCTAGCAGATGAAGTATTACAATAAATAAAATCACTGAAATAAAGTAGATATGAATCCAAAACAATCTCAACAGGTATGGTAACACCACCATTGCAAAACAAACCCATTTTACATTTTGATCATGTTTTCGTAAATTACCGAAGTCTGGATTTTATTAGTAGCTCACAAAACCTTGCAGTGAATGTGCTCATTTAACAAGCCTGTAAAACTTGCTAAACTGGTGTTTGGGTTATGGTAAAAGCTCTATTTATGTGACTTGATTTTACACCAACCAGTTGTGGGCTGGGGGAGCATTTACCAAACATACATGAATTCATGTTAATACCTGCCTTGTTTTTAGGTGGCTGTGATTCACTTAGAAAAATGGCAGATGTCCATCAATGAGAGCTGTTTCCACAGTAATCGTTCTATGTAATCAATGCTGTATGTTAACAGATGCAGGAACCTATCTTGTTGTTTCCTTCTCAGTATCGGTTTATCGGAGGGGAACAACGCGGTTGCTTTTAGTTGAAACAGAACTATGAAAGTAACCCACAAATAAACCCACCAAAAATGCATAAGACATTAATAACAATAATAACACAGGTGTTTTTTCATTTCATTCATTTTTATTTATTTATCTTGGCCGATACATACTTGTATACAGTGGAAATATCAAAGCAATAGCAGATTAAGAAAGAAATAGTTTGAGAAAACATGTGTAAAAAATATAAAATTCTTATGGTTTCTGGATGGCCTTCTCATAGCTACCAGATCAGGATGCATGAAGTAATAAAATAATATAAATCTGAGAAGCCAAATTTCTTCTAGACTAGTTGAACACACACATATTTTGTTCTGTGAGCTGTTTGAGACCCATTTTCTCTAGTGCAAGAAAGACAGTGGGGTGATGGGAAGGGAACAGATGATTTGTGCCCCTGACTATGGCAGGGAGCAGGAGAGTAAATAGATAAATCACAGGTGAATTCTCTGTTTGGTCTTTAGTAGGTCATTGTTTTTGTCCCCGATCCATTAGGGAATAATAGGAGGTGCATTAAGAGAGGTGGAAAGCAGGCGGCCGAGAGCGCGGGCCTGCGGGGAGGCAAGCCGTGTAATCTGGCATGGACGACCATCTGCAAAATGAAAACAAATGGGGTGTCATCCCCAAGAGGAAATTTATCCCTTTTTTCAGTCGTCCATTCCTTCAGAAACACACACCCACAAACAAAATAGGCTGACCCCCACACTCTGGAGCAAAAACAAAGTCTCACGTTTACACAGACATACAAAGAAGTATTGCTACGACATTTATAAAATCTGAGTGCGAAGCACAAGAGTTTTATTCTCAGTCCTAATGGGCATGACTGTGATCAGTGAGATTCAAGGTCAAATGATTGTGTTCTATTTTGGCAAAAAGTTTACGTATTCTCTGAAAACACATAATCTGGACACTTTAAGATTCCTGCTCATTTCACTTGCCTTAAAACTACAGAAATAAAATCTAATGAAAATGCAAAACTAATTGAAAAGGCAAAATGGAAGAGAGGGAGGGGAAAAAATCACCCAGAGCACATTTCCATTTTTGATAACTCCCGACTCCATGTAATGCAACAGCGCTGTAATATGCCATAAAAAAATCTAATGACTGCTTCCTTAAATGAGCAAAGATGGGGAGGGGGACAATGTCCCCTTTTTATTTATTTATTTCCATGCGTGAGCGACAGAGAAAACTCATCACGCAGCCCTCTAATTAATGAATGGCTTAAATGTCACAATGATGGGGGGGACTTGACAGGGGAGCAGAGCTGCCTAACTGATTTAGAGCTCTCTTTCCCTCTCTCCTTCTCTCTCTCTTTCCCTCTCTCCTTCTCTCTCTCTTTCCCTCTCTCCTTCTCTCTCTCTCTCCATCTTTACTTCTCTCTCTCTCTCTGCAGAGCCCAGACACCCCAGGGTTCAAACTTAATTCACCACATAAGGTACTCAATCCTGGCTCTTAACAACCTCCTTGGCAGGCCAGCCCATCTGGAAGCCACGGTGGGAGGCTCGGCCCGGACCGCCGGCCTCTCCCTCCTCTGCCCCGCTCCTCAGCAGCCCAAATATTCAATTAAAAAATAGGGCCTTTTGTTGCCTTGTTAGGGGTCTGCTGAAGGATGGTAATTGAGCCTTTACCTGCTGCGTGGATGGAAGCATGTGCTGAATGCAAGGGCTGAAGATTTTGGAGGCCCTTCCAACTTTTTCTCTGTGCATTCAAACACAGCACACTCTCATTTCTGGAGCAATTTTTGCGAAACTCGTTTTATATCACACAGGTCTGAACACCATGAAGGTTTTAGAACAACAATGCTCAAGAGCTGTGTAATGAACAGAGTATGCACAGCACACCATCAGCCTAGTGTCACTGGAAAAACAAGTGGCAAATATGCCTAAATACACAAAAAAACACTAAACCTAGTGAATATTTTGGCTGACTTTAAAGTTGAACTGTTTCTTGAAAGCATACCATAATCTTACCTAAATGTCATGTTGTACGTGACACTAATATGACGAACCATTACAGAACCACTTTTATACTAAAGGGCCTTAATCATATTGCACAGCACTTGCGATATACAGTAAACCAGACAAAGACAAGATGGAAACATAGTAGGCAAGTTCCAAGCAGTTTTAAAGTGAATGAACACTGTGAAATTTTTGGCTACTTGTTTCTAAGATAACGCCATGCATATGTAAATGGACTCGACTGAATAAATTATAAGAGTAAAAGCTTGTCAGAGCTTGGCACCCCAGCCTGTACACTGGCCCTTTAAAATGGTTGCCTGTATTCAAAGCAGGCTGATTTTTCTCGCCTCCCAGATAAGAGGTTTGAAAAACAGGAACCCAATTCACATTATCTGCTTCCCTTATTGTCTATATTAACCTTCCCCATGGTAACTTGTTCCCTGTAATGCTACACTTGTCTAGCCGAAACACATCAGCACGGCGAGCCAATTGTGTCATGCAAATGAATCTGGGCTCCATTGTAAAGCTTGCAAGAGAGCAGCGGTTTATCAGGAACATGTCTGCCTGAGCAGCCTGGGATTGTGTCTCCACACTGGCAGGTTGGGGAAGGAGGGGGGGTTATATACAGCTTAATGGTCATCTGTAAAGCTGAATGAACATGCGCGCACACACACACACACACAATATGACATTCCTACTGTCATTTTCTGTCATTGGTCATTTGGAAAAAGGATTAATTATCCATTGTTTTGTTTAGCTCTTTTCAGTGTGTTTGTCCTCTAGTTGAAAGGCACATCAAGAAAAGACAGCTCAACACATGTCAGAAAATACTCTAATCCTCCAGCAAGAGATTGTGTGAGACTGTGTAAGACTGTGTGTTTGTGTGTACTGTACAGCTGCAAAAGCAGTGGGTCTAAATAATACCTTAGGACTATTTAACCTGCCTCTGCCAAGGCTACTGTCTAAGAAAAATAGCCTTTCTCAAATGTAGTAGTGTACAAAATTAAAAGGTTTTAAATCCCTGGGCCTGCAAAACTACAACATACAATGTAAGGATGCACATCATACTAATATTAATGCACATTCGGTATTCCAATGGATTGGAATTCTTGTGTGATACAGACAGTGGGGGCAGTATTGTGTCTGTAATAATTCTCATAGATTCTTCCTCTGGGATATGCAGATAGCGGCACACCATCATCGCTCAGTCAACCACCCAACCGAACAGAAATATGCATAATAAGGCTTGTAACGTTTTCTTTGCGTACCAGTCTATCCTGCAGAAGAGCATAGGGAGGCTGTACGCAAAAAAATGGCCATTGTGTCACCTCCTCTGAAAAGGCTCTGAAGTCCCTGGAAGGTAAGCTGGTGAGGATTTTTTATGCGTTGCATAAATTGCTCAAAGCGTCCATGCCTGCAGTCCCTCCCGCTCTCCCCTTTCACGATGGTCTCCCCTCCTACCTTCACTCATTTCAGTCCTCCTCCCCTTTTTTATTCCTCATCCGCTTTTTAATTTATGCTCAGCATACTAAGCACTCAATACTGACAGTGTCTGCAGTGGCTGAGATAGCTGTTAATGAGAAGAGCTCCCCCTTTATCTTCTTTATTCTGCCACTATTATCTGCATGCAGTCTATAAGCACGCAGTTACCTTACCAGGCGATAACGCCCAAAAGGCAACCAGCGCTGATGAGCTTTCCATACAGTGGAGTCCGAACAATACGTCTATCGGAGGAGCAGACCTCGGGGGGAAAAAACGGAAGGGGAGAACGCAAGGGGGAGTGTGGGAGAAAAAGACAGAAAGAAAAAAAAAACAGAGCCCCCAAGTGACAGACAAGCAGGGCCGGTTTGCTCTGAATATCCGGTGAATTTACAACCGAGGCCCCTTCGAAACATGACTTCTTGCACGCCTGATTCTGTCCCAGCTGCTGCAGTTTCTTATCTCGCCACTTCCTCTTCTGCCTCATAGATAACAGTAATTCTTCTCCATGCTGTATTTTCTAACCCCTCCACACCACCACCACCTCCACCACCACCACCAAGACCGCCTAACCCCCTTCCTCAATCCCCTCACCATCACCATCATCACGACCACGATCCAGCCTCCCAACCACAACCAGCTCACACCAATCTCTTCAAGCAAACCCCAACAACCCCCTTCTCCAGCCTATTCCTATCAAACACAGACACACACAAACACAAACACACGCAGATGCATGTCTGCATGCACACAGACACACCACACCAAGAGAGAAATCTCAGGAAGAAGATGCAGCAAATGTCTTTCTGCTTAGTCTAGATAAAGGGTTAAACACAACAGTCGGTCAGCCTCTTTGTGAGATGAGGGAAAGAGAAAAAGAAAGAAGGCAAGAAAAAAGAGGGGGTGGGGATTAAGTATTCAAGTAGAGATTTTTTTATCAGTTGTACAGCGTATAAAACCGTAATTTTTGCCTCTTTCACTTAGTTTTTTCTTATTCTGAATGTGGCTGCAGCCCGGAGTGTTGAAGCCAGATAAAAGAATTAGTGGTTGCACAGAGGGACCGGGGCGCTAAGTACAGCTACGAATTAGAATGTGTATCTCTGTCGTTCTCGGCTCATCCTCTCTAGCCAGCCAGCCTCCAAGCTCGTAAACAATTTAATCTTTTCACTACAGTTTGGGGGGAGAAAAGGGAGAAAGGGAGAAACGAGATGTGGACATTACTTTTCCTCTTGCCTTCTCTTCTCAGTAGCTTCTCCTTTAAACAAGAAAACTGACGCAAACATTTGTAAGGTGCTTGAAGATTGAATCTGCTTTCTTTCTCCTCTCGGGCTGTCTCTCGTTCTCTCTCTCTCTCTCTTTCTCCCCCTCGCTGTTTCACGGCACTCTTTTTCTCCCAGTGTCTTGAAATTGAAGATGTAGTGCTACTTCAGCTCTGGGGCCTATTTTGAAGATGTAATGTAATTCATAGCCTGCCATATACCAGGAGTCGCACATAGGCGAGCTGTTCTGTGGGTCCCTAAGGGCTGGCCTCAATGCAATGAGAACACAGGCTCCCATATACAACATCTTTTCCCATAATAACCATCTCCAAAATACCTCTGATTTCTGCTATGATCGCTAGGTCTGTCCATTCACAGTGGTGTCATGCACCTCATGCAAACCTTCGCAAAACCTATAGGCCAAATGACAGAAAGTGTTATTATGCATCTCAAAGGCACTGAAAGGAGCAGGGCAGCTTCTGGTGGCTGGATGGATGTTTGTCAGGCTCATTGTTAGTAAACTTAGAACTACTCCTGAGGGTACACTATGATGTGAGATTTATTTCTTCAAGAGCTAACCTTGGGACTTATCAATGTCACTACGGTGACAGACCTTCAAGCAGGTTGTATTGCTATAGCAACACATCCTCCAAAGGTAACCTGCTTGGGGCAGCTGTGGGTTCAGCTAGGGTAAGTGATGAAATGGTGGCTCCAAAATACTGTAAGATGACTTGTAGTCAAAGTGTCAACAGTACAATGAAGACAGAGATTTAAGTAACTTCAGTTTCTACAGTCTCCTTTTTTCCCCTCAATTGTGACACTGTAGATAATAAGTCAACACAAATAAATTGCTCTATTGACAATTTCCTACATTTTCAAATTCACTATTCGCAAGACTCAATTCGTATAAAAAGTTACGAAGGTTAAGGTTAAAGTTAGTGGTGGGGTTAGTGTTTGTGCCTTTTCATCGAATGAAATCCAACCACGTCGCCCTTGCTTGTTCAAATTTGTACAAATTTTTATGAGCTCAGGATCTACTCCATATATTTCCTTTGTATAACTTTAGTACAAGTCAACCCTTTAACATTCCTTAGCTGATAAAGAGCTGCATTAAAAAAAACAAATAAAAAAAACAAGAAAAACTAATAAATGGAAAAGAGGTTTATTTAAAATAGTGATACAGGTCTGACTATATTAAACGTGTTTGTGATGTTTTTGATGAACATGGCACCCTGTGCTAAAGGAATACTCAAGCATTTTTAACCTAATCTCTATCTGCAGCATCTGTAGTGTATAGGCAATAACCATGTTCACAAGTCACTTTTTGCAAGTCCGAGTCAAGTCTCAAGTCTCTGAACTCAAGTCCGAGTCAAGTCTCAAGTCATGCACTTTAGTTAACACTCAAATCGTTAGCTTATTGCACATAAGTAAAACACTGCTATATTATTTCTAGGGAACGCACTGCAGTGCACATTGTAGGGAACAAACTTACTCCTATTTAATGTCAGAAACTATATGCACTATATGTAACAAAATAACACTTATTGAAAACATAAAAACAAACGTATCATAACTTCCTTTGCTAGCTATCGGGCTAGACGGATAACACACTTGACCATCATTTCTGGGTGTGTTTTAATGTGTCTTATATTTTGCAGATGTCTTATTTTGATGCTGCATTTATTGCACACAGCACTTCAGTCATATGCATCACACTATATTAAAGGTTCATTATTTGAAGCAGGGGCATTTCTGGGATTTAAAAAACACCTTAAATTTTAACATCTACAACCACCATTTTCCAGCATTTCAGATCACCATTCAGAACCTAAATAAACCCAGGCTAAGTCTTCTTTATTAACCAATTTGCTTGCGACAAACCTATGTTTTTAACCAACATATTTTGATCAAATAGTCCCATTACACATGTCAATGGATCCCCTGGGCCTCCACCGTGAACAACTTCCCCTGTGATGACAAGGTTGAACTTAACCTTCAAAACAGCATGCTCTGCCTCATGAAATTGCATATTTTGGACATTGGTTCCCTTTAAATATAATGTTCTTAATTAGACTAAACTATGATAGTTATTTTCTACTGGTTAAAATGGACAAAGTCTATTGTTTATGTGAAAAATCTCATTCTTACTGCATTACTAAACAATAACAAACAAAAATTGACAGAAACACCACATTATGAAAGTCTCCAACATACTAAACATTTGTGTAGTCAAGGGTCTTCCATTGGTCATGTTTTTATCGTGGTTCAAGATAATAATCTAAATTGCTAATCATCTTTATCACGACACATCTGCATGCTTCCCACACTGTCCTGAGAAGAGATATAACTATAATAGTTCCAACTTCTAATGTGTGTAGCCAGAAAGACAGTAAATAATCCATCCTTATCAGAAAGCGATGAGTGACAATGACCAAAATTTCAGTAGCTGTGTTAACATTAGCTTCCTAATAATGCATTCACCCTATCTATCTTAGGGATAAATAAAACCTAAGAATAAATAAAACCCCTCCTGTAGCACTTTTTGGATATATATAACACAAAATCAAAGCTGCAACTTTTTCACTCTAATAATAAAGGTTTTAGGATGAGACAGACATGACAGAATGTCTTACCAAAGCTCTTGTTATGTAGTTTTATCCTAGTTTTAAACACTGGCGCAATACAGTAAAAAGCAGTTCCAGTTACTTACGCTTTCCTGAAGGTATTGAGGTATCCATGCGCCATCTGGATAAAAACTCGAGGCACTTGTGTGTTTACTTTGAGTTATGTTGATGACATGGTAATGCGTAACCGCACATCTTTCCATCTGAAAAAGTAGTCCTAATCTTTTTACAGATTAATACAGTATGTATTTACAAATACCGCTGACTGAAGAATTCACAAAAGAGCTCTACAAGAATATATATTTTGCAGAAACATTTTTTGACTCCCACAACTGACTTCTGCTCTTTTCTCAGTCCAGGGAAACATGCTGAAATTTTTTTCCATGATAATCGCACATATTCTACAGATGCAATAGATAGAGATTAGGTTGAAAAATGCTGGAGCATCCCTCCAAATAAGTGAACATGGTTGCCTTTGCTGAATAGAACAATGTGTTATACAAATCTCTATAGCATCTTATCTGTATTAATGCCAGAAGGTTATAGTTCGACTTCCTTTGGAGTTCTCTCTGAGCTGTATGCTTTGTGTAAACCAACTCTTTGGTCCATATCTCCCATTCCTTCTTAGAAGACTCATTTGAGCAGGAAGCAAGCCTGGAGAGAGAATAAGAGGCAGTGTGTGGTGTTTCCACCACCTCCTGAAAGGACACAACCACAATAAACCAGCTTCAGCTGGGAATGACAACAATCAAGTGCCCACAGCCCCTTGTACATGATGTGTGTGGTTAGAGAGAAACCAGGCTGAACGAGAAAAATGAGGTCTGATTTAGCCAAGTCACAGGAGTTTGGACTTTCTCAGCAGAGAGCCAGACTGGGCAGTGGGGGCAGAGAGGCAGAATGGGGTGGCAGAAAGAGGGGCAGTGTAGCACTAAAGTAGGCAGATAGAGCTCCCTGCCTTCCCTTATTTCCCTTCTGTAATATTCTCCCATTTCATACCACTAATACACTGCCACCTCCTGCCCACTCCTTAAATGGCAGGAACTCACATGTCCTTTACTAACAAACTGAAACCTTAAAAAGGTTTTTTTTTCCCTTCTATCTTTTTTGCCCTCCCTTTCTGTACTCCTTCAGAGCTGTTATTGGAGGGTTCAGACGTATTCAGGTCAGTGATGGAAGGCGCAGAGAATGCGATTTCAGCACCCCTGCTGGCTGGACATGCAGTGGGTGAGAGATCTGCAAAGAGGATCGGAGGGTTGGGGGAGGCTGGTGGAGAAATGAGGATAAGGGAGCAGCAAGCACCACATGAAAAGCCCATAATGCATTATAATGCAGGACAGAGTTGACATACAGACTTGAATTTCCATACAGAGAGGAGGCCCTTCATGTAGTTTCTTCTGATAGCGTCGTGCTACACACCAGTCACCCACTGGAGTCATTCCGTCCACTCCAAACAGATCACCCAGGTAGATGCTGGTGCCTGATATAACTCTGAAGGGTCTAAGCCATACCAGGGGTCAGAGTGCACTAACAAAATGAGACCAAGAGCAAGTCATTCCATTCTCCATGCCGAGGTAGCATTGGAGGTGAGAGGTTAAACATGGCGGCAGAGTGGCGGCTCATCACTGGAATAATGAAGTCAGCTGGCCGGACTGACTCACCTGAGGACAGGTCCCGTTAAACCTGCTCAGATCCCATCTCCAGGGTCAGCCCTTTCCACCTAATCTCACCCACCGCTGATGAAAGCACGATTTAAGGAAAGGAGAGGGGGGGGGGGGGGGGGGGGTCGAGGAGTGGGTT
>JAOUQW010000047.1:15554621-15577957 GCA_028565825.1 Olivaichthys viedmensis | reverse complement strand
TCTGTATTTTTGGGCTTGTAAAGATAAAAGATGAGTATGAATGTGAAAGTTTTTTAATGTATTTTTCTCAAATCTCCAGATTAACTCCACTGTGTCCATGTCTGGCCTGCACGCCGTCAGCAGTTCAGATGATGTAAAGCCGCCATTTGGCCTGAAGCCACTTTTGGGCCACAGCCCTGGACCCACACTCTCCCAGAAACGTCTTTGTGCAATTTGTGGAGATCGCTCCTCTGGTACATGTAAATAATGTATGGAGGAGTTTTTAAAAGGAATAGATTGAGCAAGGGCACTGGCCTGACCTTGATGCAGTTCAGTTTAGGAGTGTTAAAAGGCACATTTATGTAAATTACTGGCAATATGTAATTTGAGTACATATTAGATAAGAAGCAGACTAGTTCTAGTTGCATCGTTCAATTCTGGCAAAAGTCGGCAAGAAGTAGCTTACTGCTGAGAAGGAAAAAAAATCTAATCTGTGATCCCACATTTCGCCTTTATTTCCATGAATTTGGTTACCCTTCTTGCTGTGGTACCATGTGTACTGAACAGGGACATATGGGTGTCGCTCAAAATAGTGCAGCCCATCGATTGGTTAACCACAGTCGTCACAGAATCGTCCTGATGATGTCTCTGGCTAGCTTCAGATTTCTACCAGACAGTATGGTACAGCAATTTTTTGAGAAAATGCGCAAAATGTGTCAGTTACTGGAGCAAGAAGTAAACACAAGTGGCAACAACTGCAACAGCATTTAAGCAGCCACTTTGTGCAATTCTGAATGGGCCAAACAAATAACTCGCGTCAAAGAGATAATTATAGCTTCCAATTTGCAACCATAAAGCATTCTATTCTATTCTATTCTATTCTATAAAGCCCATTTTCCACCAGACGCTGTAAGCGCGCCTGCTTCCAATAATACGGTTCCATGGTAATTAATGTGACCTTTTACATTATACATGTGCGACACACGGTGCTCATACAAAGCTTATTTTTCGTTTGAGTTTTATTTCTGCAGTGCGCGTCACACTTGTAATTTTTAGCTAGAAGCACTATAAAATACAATATGCTATATTCTACATCCATAATTGAAAAAATACATGAGCTATATTTCAGCCTGTACTCCTACTGCAGCAGCACGCGCTCTCGCATCGGTTAAAATTCAAACTTTGCGCCCGGTGTAAATTGAAAAGTACCACGGTGGGTTGTGGCATGACGTGCGTGCCTCATCACTTCTGGTGTAAAATGGACTATGTTCGGATTGTACAAGTGCTTGAGCCATGTCATTAAATCCCCACTAGCACCCTTTTCAGGCAGAAGGTAATACCTACACTTTATAAGGAAATACAAAATCAGATTGTAAATGAACTAGTCAAAGCAAGTTTCCTTACCAACACCTTGTATATATTGATTTTTTTTTTTTCTTCAAAAAAATTACTTGTTTTAATGAACTTTTCATGTTTTTGCAATGTGACGAAAAATGCTAAATTAATGCTGGCATTTCTTTTTCTGTACTGAAAATGTATCGTACCGTGGTGCAAAAATTACAATGCATATCGTATCGTGAAATTTGTCTATCGTTACACCCCTAACTCACAGTAATGTTTTCTTCTTGCTAATGATATTTAGGCTGAATCCCAAATGGCTTCCTGTTCACTGTTTGCTCACTACATGTTATAACATAATGTCGTTGTAGAACACTTGGTGAAGATGGGTGAAAGGTTATGAAAAAAAAATTTCTGGTTAATTAGCTTAATCTTACACTGAAAATATGAGAAATCAAACCTTTAATTGATGTAAATTAAAATAAAATAAACCCTTATCCAAAGGTATATATATATATTTTTTTTTAAACAAAATCACTTGTTTCAATTATTGGCACCCCTGCATTTAGTACTTCGTGCTGTTATGTTGGCAAAGGGAGGTTGCACAAAGTCTTCTCTCCAGATCCTCTGTTCTCTCTTTTGGACTCTCCTCTTCAGCTCACCCCATAGGTTTTCAGTGCGGTTTAGGGCAGGGGACTGGGATGGCCATGTGAAAAGCTTGATTTTGTGGTCATTGAACCATTTTTGTGTGGATTTGGACATATGTTCTGGATCATTGTCCTGCTGAAAGATTTAACCACGATCCAGTTGTAGCTTCTTGGCACTTCATGAAGTCTTGTTACTCTTACTCCTGGTACTTCATGGAGTCCAGGATGCCATGTATCCTAACAACGTTTCCAGGGCCTTTGAAGAGAAAAATAGCCCCACAACATCTCAGATCCTCCACCATACTTAACAGTGGGGATTAAGTTCTTTTCTGTATAACCATCCTTCTTTTTACACCAAACTCACCTTGAGTGTGTTTTGCCAAAAAGCTTTATTTTGGTCTCATCTGACCATAGAACCCGGTTCCAGTAGCGTCTAGCAAACTCCAGGCGCTTACGTTTGTGTTTAGATGAAAGAAAAGGCTTTCTTCTGGCACGCCTTCCTAATAGTTTGTTGGCATGGAGGTGGTGTCTCATTATAGATTTGGAGAC
Organism: Olivaichthys viedmensis; assembly: GCA_028565825.1. Classification (NCBI taxonomy): domain Eukaryota; kingdom Metazoa; phylum Chordata; class Actinopteri; order Siluriformes; family Diplomystidae; genus Olivaichthys; species Olivaichthys viedmensis. The sequence goes on along the minus strand of JAOUQW010000047.1, from coordinate 15,575,444 downwards.
TTGGCAACTTCAAAATGCTTTCCCCAAAAAAATCTTCTGGAAATCTCTAACTATTCTCCTTGGAGAAATTTTTGCCTCTCTAACCATCTTCCTCACTGTGCATGAGGGCAAAATACACTTGCGTCCTCTTCCAGCGCTAAGTGTAAACGGGGTCATATGCGTCTTGGGGATTGTGATCAAACCAAATTGGGACGCGTCAGGGACGCATATGGCCACATTACATTTGTAGTCTAAACGGTAATGCGTGTAATGTGTCCTGACAACATGCGCCATAAAAGTTGCATTAGTTTGCTTTGTCCGTTTGATCAAAACATTTGGAAAAGCCTGTTACAGGCACATGAACCAGAATTTATGGGACATTTTGTCTATTAGATGCAGTGAGAGGCTGACGTAGTAAATGTGCCTTTTGACCCTCAACCGAAAGTAATATAAGTAGTCAGGAATCCGAACACAAGTGGTCAGCCGAGACGCATTCGTGGTAGGCCTGTGCCTGGTGTCTGTTGGAGTTACCGCAGTAACAACCCTCGGTGACAGTAAAAACTGGTTTACCGCCAGTCTAAAAAACAAAACAAAAAAAACTTTCATTTATTGATTCATTTCATGCAAATCATAGCAAGACACTAGTATTCCCACACGTGAACATAATTGAACTTTTAAACGTTGGGTGACGTGAGCTACAATAATACCAGATTCATTGTACCTAGCATAGATGAGATTGTTCTCGAACCACAGCTGTTGAGCTGCACTGGTTGAACGTGCTTGTGGGGCAGGGCACTGTGTGCCATTGCGGTAGTCAGATATCATGCGTAACCTGTACAAAAAGCATCCTATGTGTGATAACCCTGACGTGTGAGGTGGGGAAGGAGGACTCTGGAGGCAGGTTTTTAGGTACGGAACATTCCTTTTCTTATCAATTTTGTAGGGCAAAAGCACGGCTCATCAAACTTTAAATTCTCACAACTAGAACACAGCCAGCTTGGCTTTTAGCTCAGCGTGGTCAGTTCCCGGCACCTATTAAGAAAAAAATGGGCATATATATCGACACAACTCCTCCCTACGTCCACAGCCGATATTCGACCACGCCTCTGCTGCCACACTATGGTCTTAAGTAGCCTTGAAAATTTGTGTAAACACTTTGTGCAAATAAAAGAATAAAAAGTAAAGTAAAAATAAAAACCATGGCCTTTACCCTGTTGAAGTCAACTACACAGCCCCCGCACTTGAAAAAGCAAGGTGTAAACTGCTATGCATCTCTGCTGACCACGTATGATTTGATCAATCGAGACGCATGCTAATACTAGGTCTAAACGGGGCCCAAGTGTGAAACCCTGTAATTCCCATAGAGGCAGTAATGCAGATTTTGCACTCTTATAATCATTCATCGTCTTAATCATTATATTCTTCTGTCCTTTTTAAAATTTCTTTAGGTAAGCACTATGGTGTGTACAGCTGTGAGGGATGTAAAGGGTTTTTTAAGCGCACTGTCAGAAAAGACCTGAGCTACACATGCAGAGATAGCAAAGACTGTATGGTCGACAAGCGCCAGAGGAATCGATGCCAGTACTGCCGCTACCAAAAATGCCTAGCCATGGGCATGAAGAGAGAAGGTAAGAGCAAGGGGTTTTATTTTATTAAAAATATATATATATTTATTTTTAAATTTTTTAAAATTATTATTACTTTTTTACCATTACAAATATTTACTTTTATGCAGCCTGCCAGGAAAAAAAGCTTGCAACCGAAAGAATGGACTCACAATGTTTAAGAAAGGAAAGGAAGGATTGGGTTGGAATTGCAAGATTTTCAACCAAGTTTTGATATTTGGAAAATACTTTGCTTCACACTTAAGTGTATACTTAAGCGTTTTGATTTAAATAAAAATTACAATGGTCTTGTGTGAAAACTGGGAATAGACAGTTTTAAAAGAAATTTTTTCTGCTGATTTTCCACTCATTCCAAGTCTTTTTAAAATCTCTCTCCCTTTTTCATCATGTGGCCCTGTGTGTTGGGTTGCAGCCGTTCAGGAGGAGCGTCAGAGGAACAAAGAGCGAGAGGAAGAAGTGGAGTCCACCAGTGCAGTGAATGAAGAAATGCCAGTGGAAAAGATTCTGGAGGCAGAAATGGCCGTTGAACAGAAGACAGAACTGCACTCCGATGGAAGTTCAGGGACCAGCTCTGTGAGTGACTGACCTGGCACTCTATGAAGACCTTTCTATTTTTTAAGCACATTTCTTTTCTCCTCATATGCGTAATTACCGCAAAATTCACTTGGAAGTCCCCAATGTAGTTTACATACGTCACCTCAATGTCCCCCACCCCCCTCTCTCTCTTTTGCCCCCACCCCAAGGACAATGATCCTGTCACTAATATCTGCCAGGCAGCCGATAAACAGCTCTTCACTCTGGTGGAGTGGGCTAAAAGAATCCCACACTTCTCAGAATTGGCTCTGGATGATCAGGTCATTCTTCTACGTGCTGGTAAATGCTTGCATTATCCTCACAGTATCTCTGTGCCTATGGGTGGTTTTACATGTAAATAGACAGTGAGTGTATTTACATGTAGTTAGTGATCTGATTCCTGCAAAAAAATATAATTAAAAAAAATTACTAAAGCAAAAGTAGTCATCTAAATAACTACTGAAGTATGAGTAGGAAATTATCCAGTGAAAAGGCAAAAGCGTGTTTTGCTCCTTACACAGGATTTAAATTGTAAAAACTTTGATGTATTCGTAAACCTTGGAAGATGAAAACTGTGTTGAGGCAAAGAAAATCACGAGAAGGCACATAAATTTATCATAAACTTTAAAGTTTCTGGTTCATTTTCATTTTTTAACCACAGAAATTAATCATCTGAAACTAGTATTTGTGCTGGAATATTTTTATTTGGCATCAGTTAGGCCAAATCCCAAGTGGCTTCCTATTCTCTATCCCTATCTAGTTTACTACAGTCTAGTGAACGACATTTGTGATTCAGCCACAGAAATAAAAGCGTAGCATGTTACTACCCACCTCTGGTAGTGAAGTTGTTAGTAGTTTAACTACTTTTTTCAGTTGAGGTTGAGTGTTGCCACTTTTTAAATCAAGAAGTTTGTAAGGAGTTACACTATTATTTTTTTTGACCGAGTAGCTGAATAGTGCTGATAACACTCCATCGTGTACTACGTTAACAGTGTATATATATGTTTATAAGATATTTTTTCCTCCAAGGTAGATGTAGAAAACCGCAAGAAATTTGTTTAACTGTATACATGCACTGAGTAACCTGCTTACTGGTTAAAATCCAGGTGGCTTACTCCAACTGCCTTGCTCCAGTTTCAGATATCGGAGTACACTGCTTACATGACAAATTTAATAATCAGACAACAATCAAAATCTGACAATAATTAGATTATTGAGGTGCATGTAAATGCACTCATTGACGCAGACTGTAAGCACACAAGTTGAAAGTAACACATAAGTAACTAGAATAATGAATTTTTTAATAGTGAATTTTGTGGTTCCTTTACAAATGCCAGAATATACTTTACAGAAATATGTAAGTAATTTAAATTGCGAGTTAAATAAAAATTTTTACTTAAATTGAGTTCAATCTGTATCTACCAATATTTCTATGAAAAGTATCCAAGATCCCTTCAACTATAAGTTTTTTTTTGTTTTGTTTTTTTAACCCTTTCCACAATCCTCTCTTTTTCTTAGGTTGGAATGAGCTGCTGATTGCTTCGTTCTCCCATCGCTCCATCACAGTGAAGGATGGCATTTTGCTGGCCACTGGTCTACATGTCCACAGGAACAGTGCACATAGTGCAGGAGTTGGAGCCATTTTTGATAGGTAATCCTCGCTGTCACACCATTTGAAATTGTAGTTGTAGTACACAAGAAGACTTGTGGTCATGTTCTAATTAAGCAATAGGACATGAGACAGCAAGTGTAATAGATTTAATAACATCATGCAGGGGTTTAGCTGCAGAATTGAGCCAGAGGCAACCGTATTACCCATGTAAAGTATACGTAAACAATGAAACATTTTCAATTATGTTTTTAATGTTGGCAATTTCTTTTTCCAAAAAAAGTATTGGCTTGTTGCTGTGCAGCATAGTACTGAATTTGAATAATTAAATTTAAATAAATGTTGCTAGCACATAGGCTAAGTCAGCTAGTAACGCATAAATTTGTATCATGTATAGGTTAGAGGCAGCAGAAAGGTATGTTTTTTGTTTTCTCCTTTTTTTTAAATTCCTTTTTTGTTATTACTTTAATAATACAGGCCTATCACTTTTAACAATCTAAACTTGTGGATATGCAGCAAATGGCAAGTCAACAACTAGATGTTATCACTACAAACTATTAATTGATTTAATTTATAATGTTACTACATGGTCACAAAGCAGTAGGTTCCAGCTTTTAAAGTGCTTGTGTACAAGTACCTGTGCAAGTATGCCACCAGCTCCACATCAATAGGATTGTTCAACACTGTGTGTAATATTCTTACCCCCTTAAAACCAAAAGGGTGTAAATGCTACTTTACCTGTCAAAGGACACTGGGGCTAAGAAGTCAGTTTTACTGCATATTTGAATAATACAATACTTGAATATTGTATGTTTTGTTTAAAGCTGCTGGATGTAGAATTTGCAGATTAATCTGACCGTGGTAGATCAATACACCTTCAAGGATAATTCAAGGTAAAGTCCCAAACCCAAACTGCATAAATAATAACACTAAATAGTATGCCTAAATAGTAATAAGACCATTGGCGTACTGACATATACTATTCAGTATGGTAGTATGCAGTTTGGGTCACGGCCCAATTATTGGAGAAGCGGAAGATGTCATTTTTTGCTGCCGTTATCATCGTCTCTTCTCCGTGGTATAAGGTATAAGTTTACTCGCTCTCCGTGGGTCTTGGTGTGTATGTATGTGTGTGTGTGTGTATATATATATATATATATATATATATATATATATATATACACACACACATACACATATATAAAAAATCAAGCACACAGCCATGCAATTACTATCTGGCAGTCTGATGGACGAATCTGGGTTTGGAGGATGCCAGGAGAACGCCACCTACTGGAATGCATAGTGCCAACAGTAAAGTTTGGTGGAGGAGGGATAATGGTCTGGGGCTGTTTTTCAGGGTTTGGATTGGTCCCTTAGTTAGGGTAATGTTAATGCTACAGCATACAAAGACATTTTAGACAATTATATCCAACTTTGTGGCAACAGTTTTTGGGAAGGCCCTTTCCTGTTCCAGCATGACTGTGCCCCTGTGCACAAAGTGAGGTCCATAAAGACATGGTTCCAATTCTGAACGGGCCAAACAAATAACTTGCGCCTTAGGGATACTTATAGCTTCTGACTTGCAACCATAAAGCCCATTTTCCACTATATATATCTGAAGAAGAACCCAGGAAGTAACTGCAGTGTACTTCAGTAATAATGGTAGCTGTAGTGAAAATTTCAGCTTAGTACACAAAGTTTCCAGAGAAACAGGACATTTCGGAAAAAAGTCCTTCATCAGCTGTGCAAGCAAAATGCTTCTGAGGCTGTAGGAGGTGAAACCAGTTGATATTCGAAATGTAGGATAATGTTATAGTTGTCAAAACATGACATTCATTCCATGTGGTTTCAAAGTTCCGAGAGTGTAGATGAGTTCTTTTTCTTTAAGTTTCCTCACTTCATTGCTCCCATAACAACTAGCAAAGCAAACAGAGATGTCATTAATGTGATGTCCATTGCTGTTGAAATGTCTTGCCACTGGAAAGGAGAAATCCTTTCTTCTTATGGTACGAAGGTGCTCAACTAAACGATCAGCCAGTCTTCTTTTAATTTCCCTGATGTACAGCTGATTGCATCTCTTGCATGAGATAGTGCCTAAGGAGGATTGTGCAACTTTCCAACCGACTGGACCCTTCCATCTCCAGTTCTGCCATCAAATTGGCCAAATGCACTTGGACTAAAACCAGCCTTACCAGCTACATCATTATTTGAAGATGTTTGAGAGACAACCTCATTCCTAAGGGGTTCCAACTCAACTTCAATCCCAACAAAAACAACATCCACTACCACAGGTCAGTGCAATCCACTCTCTTTAAGTGTAGCAGAAAGATTGAGAGAAATAGTCAGCAGCTATGTTTATAGAATCTTTAAGCTTGATGAAGAATTGGACCATCTCAAAACTGAATTGAAAAATGTACAAAGTGCTGATCGTGATCATCTTTTTAAATGTTGTGGTTTAATCCACAAACTTAATTCTGGCATTTTTCAGTTCATGGATTCTACTAAAAACAAGAAGCTTGCTGTGCTCAAAAGGACTCATGACAACAACAATGCAAGAAGAACTGTTCCACCTTCTCATTCTAACCACAACTAACTAACCTCCACAGAGCTCTCGGTGTTATCCAAAGGCCTTAAATTCATACCTACAAGGTCCACTCCTCTTGAATTCACTGGTATTAATGACAGTAAAGATTTTTTCCGGCGTTTAAAGCTTCACGCTCATTTTAATGAAAATGGCCAAACTACACAATCCAGACTTCCTGAAGTCAGTGAAAACCTTGACCTCTCTAAATATAATTCCACTAAATCATCCTGGACACCTTTTGACAGGAAAATTTCAAGTACTGGATTTTTTCATCAAAACCTGCGAAAAAGAAATTGGCAACATAAAGTTAAAAAAAACCCACCAGAAGCCTCAATTTACCTAAGGAAAAATACGCAGCCCTGAAAGATCTCAGCAAAAGAAATTACATTGTCATCAAGCCAGCTGTTAAAGGTGGTGCAGTTGTTTTGAAGAAAATACTTTTACATTTAAGGAAGCAGAGAGACAACTTTCTGATACCAGCTTCTATAGGCTTCTATATATGACCTCACTCCCAAGCTACAGTCTTCCATCCATTCAACTATTACTAATGCCATTTCAGGAGGACATCTCCGTGATTCTGCATGACACCTTATTGTAGATAACCCTCGCTGCAGCCATTTCTATCTTCTCCCCTAAATACACAAGGAAAATTATCCAGGACGTCCAATTGTATCTGCTTGTTCTTGTCCTACAGAAATAATATCCCAGTTTCTAGATGACATTTTCCAACCCATTGTTCAGTCTTTACCTACATTTGTAAAAGATTCTTCACATTTTCTACAATTCCTTGAACACTTTAAAGGACATTCCCTGAGCAACAACCCTCTACTTTTTTTCAATGGACATCAAAAGTTTATACAAGGTCATCCCTACTGAAGATGAATCGAGAGCTCTAAAACATTTTCTTGATGCGCGACCGGAAAAGGACCCACCCACCGTCATTCTCTTAAAATTATCCAAACTTGTGTTAACACTAAACTGCTTCAACTTCTATTTTAAATTGTACTCTCAGATAAGAGGTGTCAGTAGGGGCACCTTCCTATGCAAACCTCTTCATTGGATTTGTTGAATAATTTTTTTTTGAACAATTTACTTGACATGTACCCACACTGTTTCTTAGATATATTGATGACATCTTTGGCATTGCTAAATGCACACTCGAAAAGCTCCAGCTGTTTTTTTCCTCATTTCACCCAGCCTTTGAATATACATGGAGTATCGCACACCCTAGCTCGAGCATAAGTTTTTTGGACACATCAGTGAAGTCAGAAGGTTCTACTTTTAAAACTACCATCTATTATAAACCTACAGACTCTCATTCCTACTTACAGTACAACTCTTACCATCCCAAGCACTGCAAAAATTATTTTCCCTACTCACAGCTATTGAGACTTAAACGCATTTGCCGTGAGAATGAAGAATTCCTTCAGAAAAGTAAAGAAATGTGCAGTTATTTTTATAACAGTGGATTTCCTAACAAAGTCATTGATGATGCCATGGCCCGTGTTACTACTATTGAGAGAACAGATGCACTGACCTACAAACGATCCACTGCCAAGACAGAGAGAATTCCTTTGGTGCTCACTTGTCATCCAACTAATAAAGCAGTGGCTAAAATTATACTTAAAAACTTCAAAATCCTCCAGGACGATCCCGAAACTGCTTCCTTTTTTAAGAAACCTCCACTCATCGACAGTTTTGCATGCAACCATTCAAGATGTTCAACATGCAAATTTATTAACACAGCAACTAAAATCACAGGCCCTAAAGGATCAATTTATGTTACTCATCACTCATCATGCATCACTGCAGGAGTTGTCTACTGTATCTCATGCAAGAGATGCAATTAGCTGTACATCGGGGAAACTAAAAGATGACTAGCTGATTGTTTTGTTGAGCACCTTCATACCATAAAAACAAAGGATTTCTCCTTTCCAGTGGCGAGACACTTCAAAAGCAATGGTCATAACAATAATGACATCTCCGTTTGCATTGCTAGTTGTTGTTATGGGAGCAATGAAGTGAGGAAACTTAAAGAATAAGAACATCTACACTCTCAGAACTTTGGAACCCCATGGAATAAATGTCATGTTTATAGAACAACTATGACATCATCAAACATTTTGAATACAACTGGTTTCACCTCCTACAGCCTCAGAAGCACTTTGCTTGCACAGCTGATGAAAGACTTTTGTCCGAAACCTCCTGTTTCTCTGGAAACTTATTTGCATATTTACATATATATATGTATACACTATATGGACAAATGTATGTGGACACCCCTTGTAATTATTGAATTCAGGTGTTTCAGCCACACCCATTGCTAACAGGTGTATATAAAATCAAGCACACAGCCTTGCAATCTCCATAGACATACACTGGCAGTAGAATGGGTGGTACTGAAGAGCTCAGTGACCTTAAACGTGGCGCTGTCATAGGATGCCACCTTTGCCACAAGTCAGTTCGTGAAATTTCTGCCCTGCTACAGCTGCTCCGGTCAACTGTAAGTGCTATTATTGTGAAATGGAAGCATCTAGAAGCAACAAAAGATCAGCCACGAAACGGTACACCATGAATAGAGCACGGGCACCGAGTGCTGAAGAGCATAGCGTGTAAAAATAGCATATCCTCTGTTGCATCAATCACTAAAGAGTTCCAAACTGCCTCTGGAAGCAACTTCATGAAATGGGTTTCCATGGCCGAGCAGCTGCACATAAGCCTAAGATCACTATGTGCAATGTCAAGTGCTGGAGTGGTGTAAAGCACGCCACTACTGGACTCTGGAGCAGTGGAAACATGTTCTCTGGAGTGATGAATGATGCTTCACTATTTGGCCATCTAATGGATGAATCTGGGTTTGGCGGATACCAAGAGAACACTACCTACTGGAATGCAACAGTAAAGTTTGGTGGAGGAGGGATAATGGTCTGGGGCTATTTTTCAGGGTTTGGGCTTTGCCCCTTAGGTCCAGTGAAGGGTAATGTTAATGCTATAGCATACAAAGACATTTTAGACAATTATATGCTTCCTACTTTGTGGCAACAGTTTGGGGAAGGCCCTTTCATGTTCCAGCATAACTGTGCCTCTGTGCACAAAGCGAGCTCCATAAAGACATGGTTTGATGAGTTTGGTGTGGAGGAACTACAGTGGCCTGCACAGAGCCCTAACCTCAACCCCACTAAACACCTTTGGGATGAATAGGAACTTCGATTGCGAGCCAGGCCTTCTCATCTAACATCAGTACCTGACCTCACAAATGCTCTTTTGACTGAATGGGCACAAATTCCCACAGACGCACTCCAAAATCTTGTGGAACGCTTTCCCAGAAAAGTGGAGGCTGTTATACCCGCAAAAGGGGGGTGGGCAACTCCATATTAATACCCATAGATTTGGAATGGGATGTCCAACAAGCTCATATAGGTGTGATGGTAAGGTGTCCACATACTTTTGGCCATATAGTGTATGTGCCCTTAAAACGATCAAATAATGCTTCATGTCACCTAAATGCTGTGAAAAAAAAGAAGTGAAAGCTGCTTTAATAAGAAGGCAAACCAGTTATTTTCCTTATTGTGTTTAGGGATTACTGTGGGTGTTTATTGCTGATAACACTAAGAAAAGGCCTATATCAATGTCAATAAAGATAGAATTTGGCATGATGCTGGTAAGTTACAGCTGAACCTATGACGTGATCTTAAATTTATCATGATCTCGGGTTAAATGTACACTTAACAGGTACACTGTAAGTGAGTGTTCCATTAAATTGTATCCAAACCACAATTTTCATATTTTTCACTAATTTATAGCCTAGTTGTTAAGTTGGAAATATATTGAATTTATTAATATAGTCTATTCCTAAGGTCTTTAGTACTTATTGTGTATTTTAGCTCTGCCTCTGCAACTTTCCAGTGTTTAAGGAATTAATTAAAATAATAGCCTTCTATATAGTTTTTATATGCTCTAAGATATTTAGGCTAGCTGTTTGTATTGTTTGGGTCAAAATGATCTATATAAACTTTTATTAAACATGGGATAATTCTAAAATTTTTCCAACATGAAACTTTCTGCGATTGGCTCATGAAAATATATGTTTTCATGAAAACTATGTTTATATTGCAGAAATGATATTCAGGTTATTTTGACCTGAGATAAACAAGGCAAAATTCAAGTGAAAATGACTGGTCTTTTATTCCCTGTCTCATTATTTTCATTTTTGATTTACACTCACACCTGTGCACACACATTAGTCATCAGAAGGATCCCTAAGCAGGAGTTTTGCGTGTCTATCTCCATAAATATTGTTTATATTGCTGATAACCGATGATTTATTGGGTATTTTAAAATACATTATAAAAATACATTATAAAATTGGCCATTATTATTACTATTACTGACTATTACTTTGAAATCTAAAGAGATAGCCTAATTGTATGCTAAGTACTGAACAGAACATGAGGGTTCAGCAAATAGCCTTAACAAATAGACTAGGGCTATTATATAGCATTATAGACATCATAGAATAGCAAAACATATTAAGGCTATAATTGTATGCATGATCATTTTATCCAATCTCTTAGCTATTAGCAAATCAAGAAAGCAAGTCAACAGCAGTCTATTAGCAATACATTGAATGTTTAGTTTTATTTCACTGTATGTGAAGCTTTTGAGCATAATATTCAGGCACCTAAACACTACAAAATAAATTGTCCAGGCATGTTAAAAATCACTCTGCAAATCTTTTTTTTTTACTGGCAGAAAACAAAAAGAAAAGCAAAATGCTTAAATACTCCCTTTACTGCATATTCATGTTATTATATGATAAAGTGTCTTGAGCCCTTTAAATGACCAAAAAACTGACAAAAGAGTAAATATGTAGTCAAATATCTAGAATCAGAAAGTAACCAATAAGGAGAGAGAAGGGAGGTGCCAGGTATACATAAATAAAACAGGAGCGACAGGTAACAGCACTGACAGAGTGCAAGGGCAAACAATGCCAGAGTGAGGAAAGATTTTAGACCTCTCAACTGGGAATCAGTTTTTAAAAGAAGAGAAAAACAAAGATTGTTAGACCATAGACCAAAACAATAGAATAAACAGGATATCACATCTGGAGCCACATAAGCCATTTGAATCCAGAGAGGAGCATCTTATGAAGCACTCATCATGACATCATATGAACAAGGTCAGTCTCCAACTCGATGTGGTCCCCAGTTTCCCAGCTTGGGGCAGGAGCCTCCAGAGCTGAGCCTATACAGCGACAATTACTATCCTCCTCCGTCATTGCCGAGTCCACAGAGGACAAACCCCTCCACGTATGACCTTGGAGAATATGCAACTTCATCTCCTAACCCCTACCTGTGGTTCAGTGGTACTGGGATCAACAGTTCCCCATATCTGGGTGGAGCACCGGGTCCTGCTGTACCATCCTTTGTGCCGCAGCACTATGGCATGCAGAGGCCCTACCTTGGACAAGGAGGACCTGGGGGTGCTGGTGGAGAACTGGGTTGGTTCTCCATACCCTCTCAGGAGGACCTAATGAAGCTGGTCAGGCCACCCTACTCATACTCAGCACTCATTGCAATGGCAATACATGGTGCTCAAGACCGACGCCTAACTCTGAGTCAGATTTACCAGTATGTAGCAGATAACTTTCCTTTCTACAATAAGAGCAAAGCTGGCTGGCAGAACTCCATCCGCCACAACCTATCACTTAACGACTGTTTCAAGAAAGTTCCTCGGGATGAAGATGACCCTGGTAAGAACTCTTGAGTGTTTTTGTCTTTTTTAATGGTCCTAAGCAATTTTGAATACTGGTGGGTAAAGTATTCTGGGCTGTTTTTGCTTGGTATCATATTCCAGTCAAATTCATATCAATTGTTTTTTTCACTCTTAAGGTAAGGGTAATTACTGGACTCTTGACCCAAACTGTGAAAAGATGTTTGACAACGGCAACTTCAGGCGCAAGAGGAAGAGAAAGTCTGATGGTCTTGCTGGTGAGGGCGGTTCTGGAGTTTCTCTCAGCTCAGAGTCAGGAGATGGGACCAGGAGGGGGAGCCCCAAAAATGCAACGCTTGACATTTCAGCCTCGCCTGAGAAAGCACTTTCACCTTCATCCATGGGTCCCTCTCCTTGCCTGAGCAACTTCCTGACAGAAATGTCTGGGGTAGCAGCCGGGTCTGTGGAGGTGGGGGAAGAACCCCTTAACCGCCCCCTTCATCTCAGCCTGCCAGTGGATGGCACACAAAGAGCAACCCAAACCTCGGGCTTCAGTTCCTACTCCCCTGGTTCCACGGTCCCTGAGTGGGCATCTCCTCTCCCCCCACCTCCTCCCATTTCCCCCTCAGGTTCTCACTCCTCTTTAGGCTATAGCAGCCCTGCTCTAAACCAGTTCAATGGGCATTTCTTCCCTGGCTTGAGCTCAACTGGCATTCTGTATCCCCGAGAGGGCACAGAGGTGTGATGAACTGAACAAAAGTCAACAGGTGATAAAAACCAACACAAGCTGCATAGTGAACTCCAGCCAGAGACTGGTGAGAGAAAAAAAGCTTCACACATACATACGCTTACTACCAGTTGACTGGCTTTGGATGAGATTTGTCCCGTGAGTGTGAGATTAAAGCAGATTCCCACAGGAACAGCTTAGTCAGCGCATGATATGCGTGACACTCACAAAGGCCCCTGCCACCAGCAGCTCCGATGTGAGGTCTGCTGCTGACATCATGCCATTCCACCCAATTATCTTCGCTGATCATATCACTAAGACTGTGAGCACCTGTAGTAAAACTGAACATGGCAAAAAAAAAGTCTTCAACCGGCAAAGTAACCTTCGAGAAACTGCATGCGGTGCAACATTCTTCATTCTATACCTGTAATTTGATCCTTTCGGTTTTTTAATCTTTGTCTTGTTTGTCTGTTTAATGGAAAGTTGTGATGTCTTTTTACTTCTAAGGGTGAGAGTAAATGTTGACCAGACTTTTATGTATGCGTTCTGTTTCTTTTTTAAATAAAGAAATGAAAACAGTATCAAATGCTTAATTAATTGAGCACAATAATGCATTATCAAATTGTACCTTTGAGAAAGTAAACTTTTAATGCAAAAAAAAGCAGCCTGATAAAGAATAAACATAAGACAGGAAAAATGCTTATCTTTGAAAGTTAAAAAAGTAGTTTAATAAGTCTTGTCCCGGTTTTCAGTCAGCATTCCTGTCAGCTGTTCATGTTAGGAAGTCTACTGCCAATCCTAGATATTTGTCAGTCAAGAATAATAAAAAATCTGACTGCTTTGCCAGACCGTTTTAAAACATTAATCGAGCATCCATACTAAAAGGCCATACTACAGTGTTATAGATATAAAAGTGATCCTTAATTGAATGCATGTGTAACTTGCAGTGAGATTTTTTGAACTCAATAACTAAGCAAGTAATCAGTTATAGTTAAAAGCTAAAACAACTGAACAAATTAAATAAAAAAACATACAGAACATTAAAACCAAAGGGTGGGATTTCACTGTTGTTTTAAAAGCTCTTTAGTGAAACAGGGGCAAATAACTAAAAATATATAGCTGATGTATGCTTCTTTACTTAGAAAAAATAAATAAGTTTAAGCATTACATTTTTGGATATTTATTTAAAAAAAGAAAATTAAGTTGGGTATAGTTATTCAGATGAATAAATACTGTAATTGAGTATGTCCTTTGCGTAAAATAAAGGTGCCTGTGGTGTATTGACCCCTAGTGGAAAAAGGCGAGAATGTGAGGGGAAAAAAACAATGAGGACCAGCACGTACTGAAAAGGTTCATTAAAAATGCTTTAACAAAAGTCTGTCCAGGAGTGGTGCATGACATATTACAGTGCCCTGGGTTGACAGAAACTGTAAAATTGCTAATTTACCCAATCAATTCTAATAAATTTGTGACCTTAGTAATTAACCACACAATAAGTTTACCTGAACACCTGAACAAGGTGATTTTGATAACATGATGGCTGTAAATAAACAAGTTGCCAAACAATATCATATTTATATGAATATTGTTTCACCAAATCACATAGTGGGCCATATGTGGCTTTTAAAATAGTAATTTGACATATTCATGGACCTGAAGAAACTTCCAAAACCATAAACCCATAACTTCCAAATCTGTGATTTTGCTAGATATATCACTTGATTTGAATTAGAAACATTTCATTCATCTCACATACACATACATTCAACATAGTTGTAAAGGCTATACACCACTTAAAGGCAGGTACACATAAACTCAGGGAGTAAAATGTACGCAGGCATCAACGAAGCTTCAACTGCAGACTTTATAGTGTGTTGATGAAAAAGGGTAGCCAGCAAGGTAACTTATAAACAGAGTAGCTATGTGCTTGCCTGGGTGCTTGCCAGAAATTTTTAAAATATTGCAGAGTGTATGGTATTGCAGGGCACAAAAGAATGCTTGTAATTGGTTTCAGGAGGCTAGTTTTTAAAGAAGGTAGTTTTGAGTCTTTGCTCTGCAATTGTAAAGGGCTATCCCTATGCCCTGCAGCAGAAAAGATGAGAGCAAGCAATGTTCCTAATATCTGATGCTAATCAAGTAGTTACTGAACATTTGAAGGCTCTGTAAAAGCTGTAACATATGGGCTGGAGAGACACTCAGATTTTTCATGTGGTATATATTCTCAGGTATAAAGTATAGTTTTCTTTCTGATATCAGTCTTCTTTCTGGTACTGCTTATGTTCTGATTACACTTTTGAGAAGGTTATAGACATGAGTTCCCCTTCACCGTACTTACCTGGGCGTACACTAGAATAGGTGACTTACTCTTCTCTCTGGGTAACATGTTAAAACGGTCAATTGATAGAGTCAGCATATTTAAACTGCTGTACAGTGAAGATACCAAAAATAAGAGTGTCTGGTGGATTACACAAATTTCACTTGTTTGGTTGTGTTTACAACCAGCATCCTTCACCACATTGCCTTAAGGACATTATTTACCCCTAAACATAGGCAGCACTCCTGCAACTGAAGGGAAAAGTAAAGATCTAGATCATAGCGAGGTTTCTTCTCAGAGACCCCTAACTTAGTCAGGCCTGGGGCAGACGTGGGAGCAGTGATCTACTTGTACTCATGTGTGTGTCTGTGTGTGTGTTGTTCAAAATGTACATATATCATTCTGACCTGTCTGCATGACAAAGAACTCAGATGATTCACTTTCACTGAGTCGTTGAGATTACCAACAGACAAAATGTACCACTAAATCACTTGACCCAACAGTAATCCTTTGGGTGTCTGTGACAGTCATTCATTATCTGTCAGTAAATGCTAAAAGGCTTTCTTTAAGAAACCGATCTGTGCTAAGACTTTACATCAGATCATATAGCAACCGTTTTGCATAACAGCTCCCAACATACCTGATACTCAGCAGCACGAAAGTGGAGGACTGATGTTATGGCTGATTTGTGGCTCCTGTTTGGCTCTGAGCTGTAAATGGCAAGAGTGAGATGGTTATCATGAGGAACTGTTATGAAGGAAAAACAAATGCTTTGGGGACATGGAAAGAGAGCAGTTCTCTCCTAAGAATATCGGCCAATTCAAATGGAAGATTTTTTTTTGTCTGAACATGCAGAGGTACCATCAATGATTTCTTTGGCACACGGTTTGTCTTACCTTGTCAATTATCACAAACTGTTTTTGTATAATGCAAATTTCCAACCGTTAAACACTGTGACATGCTCTTTATTATCGTTTTTCTTTTTGTTCTTTTTGTTTTCTGGTCTGTTCCAAGCCAGTCATGTCCCCAAAATCGGGAATCTCCTAACGCATGTTGACATTTCTTAAAAATTGCTGCTCATTTCTCTCCACAGACTCCAATAAAAGCCTTTCTCTACCAACTCCTCTGGTTATGTGCTGCAGTCCCTACCTATATTCTTTTTTCTGGCTAATAATTAGTTTAATCAGTTAAAAGTACTTTCTCCAATCTTCTAATAATCCAATTTATTAACCAATCTTTTTCACACTGCTTAAATATTCCATTTCTTGATTTTGTGTGAAAAGATTAGATCTGTAACTCCAACAGAATATGAATCACTCACAATATGCATAGAATTGTAGTGTAATCTGTTGGATGGTATGGTAATGAAGTGGTTTATATTTGCTTGACAAAAACATATTCAGGGGTCCAGCATTCATTCCTTAATTCCTTGAGCTTTCCAATGCCGTAGGGGTGGAGAATTATTGCTTAACAGCTTAACGTGATTAAATCTATAAATCTCCAACTTGACCTGCTGCCTGTCAAGTGGAATGTACACACACACACACGCGCGCGTGCATGCACACACACACACACACACACACACACATACCTCTTTAAAGATGAAAGAAAAAAAAACACAGCTTCTCTTTACGAACGCATAAAAACATACACTTCTTCTCTTTAAGGATGCCCAAAAAATGGAGCCCCTCACAATGCCCTTTCGCTCATACAGAATCTTGTCTGCGCCTATCCATTATCAAGAAATATCCCCCTGAGACCCTGACGTTATTAATAGTGTTATTCATTAAATATTACTCTTGTCAAAGGGGAAGCATAATACTGGCCTGGAGACAGGAGCCCAGATCCAGGAGTAAGCCAAATTAATTTTCTGGAGCAAACGCCCCGTTTCCGCAAATGACATTCTGTACCGTTAGCATTTTAAATGTGACACAAATGGCACTCAACACAATTTAAAATCCAAACAGTGGCTCTGAGTGGCCCTGGCATATGGTCTAGCTATGCCTCTGAGTCGAACACTCACCAAAGCAAAGGTCAGCCTGGTGCCAGCACGCGCTCTTTCCCAAGGCTGGCTCTCCCTCAACGTGCTCCACAAGAATGACTTATGCGCAATAACATTCAAACACATTCCTCCAGCACACAGGCAAAGTGCAAAATGAATGCGACAAAGAGGAAAAGAAAGACCTAGACTCAGTGCCCCGAATGACCAGCAAAATTGAAGACGGCCGCAGTGCCCCCAGTGTTTTTCTGAAGCCTGTTGCGATGCGATGGTATGGAGCTGTTAACTGATTACTGTATACATAATTACATCTTTCCTAAGATTGCATCACTTTCGATTCATTTTCTTGTCAGGATGAAGAATTTAAAGACAATAGTTCCAGAGGATCTGTTTCTGTTAAGATATTTTTTCACACATAAAATAAAATAAAAACCCAAATAGTTTCAAATATGTTAAAACTGTACTACAGAATATATTAGTGTGTGCCTTAAAGAAGTAGTTTGGCCAAAATTGAAATGTACACAATTTTCCCCTTACCCCAAATGTAGTAAGAAAAGGATAATGTACATATTCATTTATGTATTTATGTATGTATTCTATGTATTTGTTTTATCTATCTATCTATCTATCTATCTATCTGTCTGTCTATCTGTCAAAACCCACTGTCACTTGACTGTCACGTGGCAATATGACACCATGGTATAACAAATATAACTTACATTGCTTTACCATTTAATTAATATAAGATAAGTAAATTGTTACATATATTTAGGGCTAGATAATTGAATTGGAATGTTTGTTGCCTGATATTATCTTATAATCTCATAACTATAATTATTATTATCTTATAGCTTTCTACAATAAGACCAATCACATGTTTATCATTATAATTTCATAACATCAGCACAGATATTTTACTAAATGCTTAAGAAAATTATAAAGAGAGAAAGACAGAATGCTCTAAACAATCATAATAACATCACTAAATTGGTAGTTTTGAAAATGAAAATTTCAGAATGATTGAGGTTTTGTTTGTGTGTGAAATCTACACCACACTGGCTTCCACTGCAGCAGCACATACCTGTTAAAGTAAATCCTCCAATACAGAAGCTTCATCAAAATGTATGTCAGGGACAAACAATAGCATGCCACATATGATATTTGTCTCAAAAATGCCAAACCTATTATTTAATTTATTCTGCAAACATTCCATCATTCGTTAAGATCTACTGCCCAGACTCTGCTAGGAAGAAAAGCAATCAGAAACTGTAGCCAAACATTCTTGGCTAGCAGCACATAATAGCCTTATAATTAAAATGGGCCTTTAATCAAGGCTAAAGCGGAATATTTATTTGTTTCTATTTATTCCTTAAATGGCATGGCTAATGTATTCAAGTCTAATGTCATAGAGGCAGAGGTTGATTTGTCTTTCCATCCTCTTCTACATATTCACAAGTGACAGGGAGAAAAAAAAACATGTTCGTCTTGTAGCCAAACTGACGAGCGAGCATGGAGCACATACAATGCGGAGTGTAGGTGATCCTGGAGAGCCAGCAATAAGCAGGCCTAATCCTGTTGACTAAGAATGGGCACAGGGAGCCATGCCAGGATGCAAAAAGAGCTCAGTCTGTTGAATGCACTGGGGAAATCCTTGCTGTGGCACGGTGGTCCTCAATAAGCATCCTCCGCTGCCAATGGGCACCAATACTAGGCTGGCACACCTAACAATCAACAACCCCTCTCCTCCCTCTCCCTGCCCAGGCCAATTTTCCCACTCCAACTTGGAATTGTGGGATTTTCATAAATTATTACATTAGAATAGAGTTGCAAATTGACTACCGGATCTGTTTTTGGTCAAGTCCTTTTGGCATGCAACCTTCTGGTACTGCAACAACAGTGGATTTTGTACAGTCACGCACATGTGTAAAATATATAATGTTACCATAATGCCTGTAAACTGTAAACTGGGGTACTCGGCTGTTTATAGTGTTGTTTCTACAAATTCTGATTGGGGTTTTAACTCCTGTTAGGAGTCAGTCGAAGTTCAGTAGCGAGTGAACAGGCCACACAAGCTGTTGAACCTCCATTACAGAGAAATGCCACACAATATTATTAAAGAGACATATGACATTTCTGCTTTGAGAGACAGCTTCCTATTGTTCCTCAGAGTGTATGTGTCAGTCTAATACCCTTAACTCTCGACTAGACTAGCAGCTCAGTGTCATATGCACGCCCATTCAATACAGTGCAGAGCTGTACTGACTTAATGCCAAGCTTCTATTAGCCCTGTAAAGATTTTCTTAAGTCATTACAAGAGTGTCACCAGTTAATGAGATGACGGAGATTATAGTGATCTAGAGAAGCACAAAAGACATTATTATGAACCCCCTCCCTATTTTTACTCAAAGTTTCCTTGCTTCATGGTTCTCTTCTCAGAAATGATTGAATATTAGCCAATTAATCAGCTCTGCCGCAGGTTAAGAGAGCTAAACGGCCGAACAGCTTCCTCTGTGCCCATCAGGCCACGGCTCGGCCATTAGGATGAAGGGATATGGGCAGGGGAACAGAGGTCCTCAGGGGCTTGTAAGTGGAGCCGCCTGTTCCCCAGCAGCCTTATAAAATCATTACTCCCTCTCCCCCGCCTGGCCTTTATGAGCTGTGTCCTGATGGCCTAACAGACGGGGCGGTAAAGGCCAGCACCATCACTCTACTGACTGCAGATCAGACGTTCTGCCTGGCACAGACTGGGGCACACCAACAAAGCATGAGCACCTAAATTGAGCAGAATGCCAGGTGAATAGTCTGTCCTGAGTTCACACCATGGATGAGGAAACTCCTCGCCATGTGGGAAAATTTGCACCGAGCTTCCCCTTCAACGTTCCACCTCACAGCCTTCATGTCCTGAGCCAGGATGTCATGGCACTGGCTCTAAGGAGCTCTGGCGAGCTGGTTATGGTGAGCTACAGCACGGCACCTAAACAAACCTTTTAGCAAATCAGACATGCTGTCTCACACCGTTCCTGGTCGGATATTGACACAAGCCTGGCCAACTACATCTTATGAGTAAAGACTCATAGAGGGGGTGGTTAGCAGCAAATTTGGCCCCATACCAGTCAGGAAATAGGGCCATATGGCCATGCCACACATAAAAGGACCATACTGCAGAAAATAGGATGCAATGCATTTAAGAAAATAGGACCTCACACGAGCCAGAGAGATAGGACCCTGTACAAGTGCCAGACAGAAAATAGGACCATTTATCAGTAAGAAAATAAAACTAGCTACTGCTCAGTATATAGTACCCAACAGTCAAATAAAATGACATACACCATACATCCAGTGTGCTAGTAGTGAATTGGACTGTAATGAGGTCCATGCAGGGTGTACACTCATTTACTGGTGTAGACTGTGAGACACTTAGCCATAGTCATCATCAAGACATTTTAGTTCAATCACACTGCCTGTATTAGTCTAAGTAAAGGTGGACTCAGGATCAGCACCTGTGTGGCTAGTGCATGGAATCTGCTGCTTGTCAACCAGACAACTTCAGTGTCATTGATTGTTTGTGAATGGTTTAGACTTGCACAGGAATATTAATTGTGTGTGTGTGTGTGTGTGTGTGTGTGTGTGTGTGTGTGTGTGTGTGTGTGAATGAGAGCATTCAACATCTGTCAGGTCTTAATCTGAACCTCTAAACACCC
>JAOUQW010000047.1:15538349-15554521 GCA_028565825.1 Olivaichthys viedmensis | reverse complement strand
TGTGTGTGTGTGTGTGTGTGTGTGTGTGTGTGTGTGTGTGTGTGTGTGTGTGTGTGCGCGTGTGTGTGTGTGTGTGTTGGGGACAGCCCGGGGCCCAGCAGATGTGAGCAGATGTCAGAGTAAGTGAGAAGGGAGTTGGGAGAGAGAGAGAAATGTGCCGGGCCAACGCTCTAATTTACGCATGAGTGGCGCTGCACCACAGATATTTACATTTAAATTGATGTTTCAGATACTTAATTAAAGACGTGGACTGGGCTCTTCTGGTCGCCAGCGGTTTCTTCCTCATCCTCCTCCTCCTCGCTGAAGCCAACAGACCACTCACTGGAACCTAGAGCACTTTCCCAAACCCATGTGAATATTTTACTGGAGTCACTTTAATAACAATGGTCCCAGACCTCTTTATGGTAATTTGGGAGAACATTTCTGAAGAGACAATGCCCCCTGGTGGATTCTAACTCCACCCCTAGTTAAGCAACACGGCTGTTACTCATGTTGCACAAATGTCTGCTTTTTCTTTAAATTTTCTATTGTTCTCTGGTCTGCTCTGATAAAGACCCAGTGTTGCCCAGAGAAGGAGGGAAGGGGGGTATTACATTAATACACTGGGCATATAGTCTGATGATGAGGCAGCTCCTGTGGGGACACAGCTATAATGCAGTGGCACTCCAACCCTGATGAACTGTAGTCCCAGCATGTCTCTCTGGTCTCCTGCTTTGGCCCTCCGAGGGGCCCGTGGCAGCCCACAAGACATCCTCCTCAACCACTTACTCCCAAACAGCCTTTTAATAGAGTTTAAAAGAGGATTATTAACATTACCTGCTAATTATGTTAAGGACCTAATTAGAGAAAAAGAAAAAAAGGCCTTTTTTGGTCTAATTAGGTTTTCTTTTTAAGTACACTGATAACCAGGGGAATGCCAAGATCTCTGTAGAAATGAGAGTGCAATGAGCCAGTGAGAGGCTCCTTCGGAAAAGAAGTTAACCCTATCATCAGCAGAGCTGACTCTATTAACGGCGTCCTGGCAGAGTGCAATTACCACCCAAATCGTTTATTTAGGATGTGTTTATCTGGAGTGGGCTACATCATTTAGCGCATTATAAACTCAATGCCGGTTTCATTAGTGATTACAGTCAGTGGGTGGTAATACCTGCTTGATACAGCCAACTGAGGGCTGATGCTATCAGCACCCAGACAAATTACGTGGATAGGACCTAATTTTTTAGGAGCCTGTCGCAGTTCCCGCTGTTTGCTCAACTCATCACAAACATGCTCAGCATTTTCAACACTTACATTCACCAATTGATTCGGGGTATTAGTCTGAGGGAAAATAACACACATATGCCACAAATGCAACCCAGACTGCACTGTACAGCCAAAATCCAGAGCGGAACGGTGCTGGATATTCTTTCATGATACCGTTTAAATGCATGAAGGTCTTCATCTAGTTCTTGGTGAAAAAATTAAATGCCCACAGTAAAGGGATTTGTATGTGAAGTATAGAGAATATGGTCTAATAATTTGGGTTCAACTCCACTACTTCTGCTGCTCCTGCTTCAAACACTGGCTCATAGATAATATAAAGGAGAATGCATCTAGAGAATGAGTGAAAGACTATGGCATGGACTGCTCTCATGGCAACATACAGCAAAGTGACAGAACTTCTCCATTTGAATATGTGTTTCAAAACATTCCCACATTCCTAATAGAATCTCAATGACACTAGAGCTGATGGCTTCCAAAACTGAAAAGTAGGGATGCACCAATCCCACTTTTTTCCATTTTTGATTAGACATTGATATCACAGCTCTGGGTATCGGCGGATAACTGATAATTATCCTATACTAACATCCTCTTAGTAACCGGGCCTGCTCTCTGCAAACAAGACAAGTTGCGTCCTGTGTTCATGTACATGCATTCATAAAAGACATCAGTGGATTGAAGTGAAAAATATTGTCAATACCAATACAGCATCACAGGCCAGTATTGGCCCCAATACTCAGTATCAGATCGGTACATCCCTAACAAAAAGCCATCTCTATTACAAATGTGGCTTTCACTAAGACACTACTCATTCACAGATGTTATTATCACTTCAAGCTACAAGAAAACATACAGGCACCTGAGAGGGGAAGGTTACTATTATTTATTACTGCATGCCTTGACATTTCCCAGAAGGCAGTGGACACCAGTCATCTTCCGATTTATTTTTACAATTCTGATTCATAAGCAGATGGACAAGCACTGATATTTGAGTTATGACATTGAGTTCTCTCGACTGTCTGTTTCAAGATGTGCTCTTTTTTCTTCAAACGTAATTCCTCTATTCCATGTGACTCAAGGAAATTATGTACATTTTGGAAATTGTATTAATGGGAAATTAAACTTAAAAGTCAATTTTACAATTGACAAACACTAATTTATTATTGTTATTTCATGTCAACAAATTTGATGTTAATGTGGATGGTATGTCAACAGAAATCCAATGGGGGGGATTGTAGAACTGAGGAAACACACATTCCTAATGCATCTATAATTATAGAGGTTGCCTTTAAAATAACCACGGGTATGGAATCCATTTGGTGAACTAAGAAGTATCTTAAGCTAAATGCTTAATTTTCAATCAAAATTTCATAAACAAAAAACCTGGAAGACTCTCAATAAGCCTGGGCAGATGCACAGTGGATTAAAATACAAAATAAAAACAGCAAATTCTGGATAATAGTGACAGACTGTATAAAGCCTGCACAGTGCAGCATTAGGAAAGAGAAGTTGGTCAGCCAGTGTAATCTCAAACAGTCTGTTGCAATGACAGTGGCATTGTTTTATATAAAAAAAAGGGGGAATCTGAGAACCAATTAGATAGATGGAAAAAGCATCATTTTTGGACATTACAGTACACTGTAAACACATATACTCAATAATTGTAATGAATAAATGTACACTATTTGATAGGACTATATACCTAAATTACTGGCCACACAGGCATATGAGAGCAAATAGTGTTTTCTCTGGGCCTTGAGGGCCCGTGGCGAGCACTGGGAGTGCAGCACATTTAATGGTCCGGCACGGGGGAACCAAAGCGCACACTCAAAATGTTTACTGTTTGCTCAGCCCGACCCCGGCCAGGAAAGACAAGATGAATTTGACGGCTAATGTAAAAATAACAGACAATCATAAATCATGGAAGTGGGAGTAAGTCGATGATGAGAGTTAATCAATATGGGCTCTGATTTTGCCATTGTGCCGAATGGCACTCCATTTATTACCAAAGAGTTTGAGGAAAAACATTACTCACATTAGAGTATGCATGGAGAAGGCAAGAGCCACAGCAGAGGGTGCTTAGTCACCACAGAGGCAGAGGGCTTGGAGCCTGCCCAAACAGCAGCCATCATCCACATACACACTTCTGAGCTCTCGAAGAAAAAGAAAAAAACATAAATTCCAGAGCCAAAAAGCTTCATTGAGTTAATGTATGGTACCTAAAGACCCATCACAACACGCAATTGTGTTCTCCATTCTAAAAGGTTGAAGATAAAAAAAAAAAGATGCGCATTCTCCAGCTTTCTTCCTGCTGATGTTCTGTCTAAAAGCAAACATAGCTACTTGATTTGAGTGGGCCTGGCTGTAGCTCTCGAGGGAAATTGGACCGAGGGAGCACAGGTTGATTTACTCTAGGCTCGCTCCGTCTGCCTGATGTGCCACAGGCAAAGAGCCGATGCAGGGATTGCACACCACCAATCTGTTTCCCTGAACACTAAAGGACAGAGCTGATGTACAAGAGCCAGGGTGATGCCTTACCTCCTTCATCTTGGGGTTCCTTTCACTCGGCTGCTGCTTTCCTATGCAGCGGTCATTTTTCCTCAGACTCCCAATCCCCTGGTTGGAGTGGGATGTATGGCTTTATTTGAGCTGTGCTGGAGTTTCATTGGATTTCTATTGCTCTGAAACAGGAGAGCACATTTGAGATTCATCAAGAGCCAATTTCATTCAGGATTCATGAAGTCTGCATCAGTCAGAGTGCCAATGTAGGTTCAGGTCTGTGTGATCTCCATGTGGGGCACATCATGGTCTTTTAGGAAGGAAGACATATCTTTGTCTTTAACATATCATCTAGTATTTCATTTTTAGTACGAATTTATAAATTTGGGTTTTTAAACATAGATCCTCGTGGCTGATGTCTAGTTCTGGGGGATCTGTGTGAATGCATAAAACAAATGTGCACAGTCTTATAGATATAGTGTATAACAAATACATACTATGTTGATGCAAAGGACCACTCTTTTGCCTGTGTTCATCTCCACAAGCCGGCTAAAGTGGGTTTGTGCTGAATATTGGGGTGGCTGACCTGTATATTCTTTTTTTAACAATTCTGCAACAAAAGTGAAACAATTAGAATAAAGGAAACTGATGAATATTTCTGTTTATAGATGATTGACAGCTCTGTATCTATAATGTGAGAAATTATCCTGGCTGCATAGGTGTTGGTTAATAAGGGTAGTAAATTGTTGGTGACACTCAGAAGACAAAAATGCATATTATATTAAAACGTTATTCAGGTCCAACAAAGCCTACCGTAGTAAGTAGCTAGACAAGGGCTTTCATTGTTAGGCTACTCTGACTGAGTGAACTTTTCCCATATCTGTAAAATACGATTGTTGCCATACAGTGAAGGCAGCAACATAGGATGTACCTATGGGGTATTTTGGGCCTTTCGTCAAACATACATGCATTTGTCAGATCCTGCTGGTGCGGCTTTATGCCAGTTTCCTTCCTTCAGCAAGGATACATGAGTGCGTTAAGTTACAAGCCAGGGCAATGTGGTGCTTTGCATCTAAAAAAGGTCATTTTGTAAACATCTCTGTTCTTCCTTTTACTGGTCAGCCCTCCTGATTCTATCCACATTTACATTATTGAACTAGAGACCTAATTAGCTGTCAATAATAGAAACTACCAAATCTAAGTAAACAAAGTGATCCAGATGTATGTAAAACAACAGCTGCTCTTTCGATTGAACAATCACTTCATAAATAGATTTAATTCTGGGTCCAGCTAAATTTCCATCCTTAAATAGGCCGTTCATGGACACCCGAGCTGCTGCACGGCACAACTCACATGGCTGGTTGTGCTCGTTATATCGTCCTTTCTCTCTCTGTTTTTTCTTTCTCTCTGGTGTTTGACCATAAGCTTTCAGATGTATTGCACACTTAGTTTGCGTACTACAATCGCTGCCGATAAGGCCCATGCTTAGTCAACTGAAAGAAAAGCAATGGCAAATTTTTTTTATTGCATGCTAGTCCATATTCATTTCTGTGCATTTGCCATGTTTTAAATTATTCTTATATTATCAATAGTACAATCATTACATTTGAAATGAATCAAAAACCAACATGCCGTCTCGATGTTTCTGCACCTTCATATACAAAAGAGTAACTTTGTGAATTTGTAACTCTCAACATATCAGTCCGAAGATTTGGACTGAAAACCAATTTTTTTTTAGGTTTGCCTCAACGCTTGCCCTCTATGCCCAAAGCAGGGCACACCAGCAACCTGCTTATCGAACCAACATAACACACACACACACACACGCTCTCACACACACACACACGCACACTCCACTCCCTCACTTTTTTCACAACCCCTGCTCCAACCCACTCGTCCTGACCTCTGAAAGCAGTTAGAAATTTCACACAATATCCCAGCACAGCAGTGGCTGTAGCAACGCTGGGAGCCAATATGTTTCCATAATTGGGCCTGTAGTGGGGGCAGAGTCTAAGGCAATTAATCCTTTCCTCCTCTGTTGTTTTGTGGCCGGATGGCAGTGACAGGGTGCAGAGTAATTGGACAGGAGCGCCCTTGTCCCCTCCGCTTTACATTAATATCCCTCCACCCAGGCTCTAATCCCAGCCAGGCCACTAGCCACGCCGCTCACACCGCCCTCTCACTGGTCAAGTGCATGCTACGTCCACACACATATGACCTGCGCTGAAATGAAGGCGATGCAAACCTGAAATGGAAATGAGAATGACAGCTGAACAAGGATGAGTACAGAGCGAAAAATCACAAACTAAGCCTGAATGCATGCTGGCTTGATTTTACAAAATAGGTTCAGTCTATGTACTTGTCTGAAATAACTGAAAAACGTATATTTTACATTGTAAGTGTTAAATTTGAAGACAAATAGGTTGATCACTTTCAAGTGCCAGATTTTTTTCGCATCTTTTCAACCAACATTGTTCTTGTGGTATAGTGTCCTGGTAGCTCTGTCCCTGTGTTCAAAATTGTGCCCTACTTCCAATTTTCTACCAACAGCAAAGTGCGTTATGGGTCTTCGTTTGGACACTAAGCTATTGTAGTGCACTGTGCGACTTCATGAGTGTCCTGGATATTCTCCACTAAGCTTTTGGACATGACCACAAAATGGCAAAACTCCAAAGTAGTGCACCATATAGTTAATAGGGTGTGATTTCAGACATAAGGTGAGCATTAGGGGCTTAACACTAAAAAACTAAAACTGGAAAGCAGAGATGTTTTGGTTTGAGCCTGGAGTTGGCACCAATGCAGGTGTGCTATAAAGAAAGTGTTGAAGGTACTTTCCAGATTCACAACACAACAGACACATTGAACGGTTGAGTTGCTTGGAGGAAAAAGATCATCAAGCATAATTTGAAGGACTTTTTTTCCCCACTGTGAGGAACGGTCACTGGAAACTTTACTCAAGAGATTATTTATAGTTGAATTTGCAGTGTTTCTATACAATGAAAAACATCTAAGGTGAAGCAAGAAACTAAACAGTTCATGCTTAATATATAAAATTACTTTTTGGCTGCTTTTTGGTGCCCTCAGGACTATTCAGTAATTTAACATGCCTACAGTAAAGATTTCCACAGAGGTCACATAGAGGTCAAAACTCACAGGTCAAGGTTCATACTTAGGGAAATTATATTACAAATATTACAAGTGATGGTTACCCTACTGTTTTCTTTGTCTTTATTCCTCTGCACCTCCATACAGACACACATTCTCTCCCTCACACACACTCTATCTTTTACTCTCTCTCCTTTTGTGGCCTCTCTCTAATCTCCTCCAGCGACTCTTATAAGCCTAGGTGCACTTCAAAAACAAATCAATAGGGGTATAATAGCACGGCGCATGCTTTGTAATTTTTATATCATTAGTTTTCTTTCTATCCACATTTCTAATGCCTGAAGTGAAGGGGAGGGGGGAATACAGAAGAGTGCCCTCATAAAGTTTATTTAGTATTCTATGAATTTCAGATCAGTTATGTTTTATAATGACTTGGCAGAGGTGGTGGTGGGTGTGAGGGGAGGGGGTACAGGTGGTGATGGGAAAGGCAGGGGGAGAAAAGAGAAAATCAATACGAGTAGCACACTTTTCCGCAGCATGGCGGAGAGGGGATCTATTGTGGAGGAATTATGATTTATGTCAGGAGGTGGAAGGGCCGTCAGGGTGCGGCAGGGACGGAGGTGTGCGCCAATAATGATTAATGCCCCCCCTTTGTCCCGGAGACAGCCCAGCCACACTACTCCCCCCCACCCACATTCCCCTTTATAAAACCATACCCTTTCCATTTCAGCCACAGAGGCATCCAGGCCTTTTGATATTACACCCCTCTGCAACAGTTTTCTCACTTTTCCTCCTTCTCCTTCTTTCCCTCTCTGTCTCTCCCCATGCCTGTTTGGCTGGCAGGCCACAGTGGTCATGATAGATCTGTGGCTCCTCAGCTGTGCAGCTGCAGGACAGGGCGGTCACTTTTAAGCTGGACGTCTGCACTCTGTCTCTGCCAGTGCTGTCACCGCTCTCCACCCTGGAGATGGAGTGAAGGAAAGATGGACAGAGAGAGAGATGAACAGAGAAAGAGTGCCAATGATGAAAGCAAATGAAAAGATAGAAGAGGCCTCAGTGACTGGCGACAGAAAGAGAAATGAGGCAACGTTGAGCGTTAAAATGCCTTTCACTGTCTAGTACATGGTAACTCACAGGAAAGTAATTAGATTTTACCAGTTAAAGTTCCCCCCGAACATATTGTTTTAAACTATTAAAAATCTATGCAGAATAATAAATAGTTTAATGTGATCTATTTGGAAACACCCCAATGTCCTCCTGCCATTGCTAATAGCTAGCTGGCTAGCTAACTGCTAGTAAACTATAGCTAGCATTTGTCACAGGTAAACACAAGTGAGATTTTAGGATCTGAGTATTTGATTTGCATTGTCACATTCTCAGCGATTTATTTAACAGTAGCCAAACCTGTCAAATATAACATAACAATAAAAACTATTTTGTTCGTCACTACCATTAGCTAAGTTAGTTACCCGGCTAGTTAACTGCTAGTAAACTAGCTTGCATTTGTGTCAGGTAGATATTAGTGGAATTTCAGCAACTGAGTTTCAGTTTGCATCGTCATATTCTCAGCGATTTATTTAACAGTAGCCAAAAATGGCAAATAAGCATAACAATCAAAACTATTTTGTTCGTCACTAACATTATCTAAGATAGCTAGATAGCTTAGTACAAAGGTCCTGCAGCTAAAAGTTTCTGGTTACCATGTCACCCTCTAATAAACTTTGTTGAGTATATTTCATGATATCACAAACTGACGTTATATGTAATGCTCCCCGAATCAGTTTTCTTTTTACAGATGTACTGAGAAAGCTAACAAATTTGACCGAAGCACCAATCTCTATAACTGGAATCAGTCACCCAAGGGGAGTTAACTATTTACAAATCACGTTTTTTTAAGTTCAGGGGTACTTTTGAGTAATCCTACTATTTTATGGCTATTATGGCATCTGTGCATTCTCATAAATCATTGGACTAAAGTCAATGACAATCACTGTTATCTTGCATAACACAAAGAAAGCACTTTACTACAAATTAGGGACTGAATGATCGATAAATAAATAATTAATGCTTAGAGGTCAGTAACACAGTATAAAAAAAACTTCAAAATGGAGGTATTTAATAGTGACAAAGTTCATTTTAGTGCTGCTTTGATCAATTTTGCATATCATTTAAGAGAGTCATTCATTGTCTATTTTTATGTTTTATTATGTCAGTCTGCATTCATACCGCACAAAAAACAAACACTCACATTAACCTCCAGTTCAGATATGAAAAGACACTGAACCACACACTGTTTTTATTCAGTATACTCTCAGTCCACTTAAAAAATATATACAGTTGAAATTGAATTTCAGTGAGAGCCACTGCTCACACTGAGGTATATTCATACCCGTTTGTGCGGTACTTTGTGAGGGGCACTGAAGAGGAACCATCGTGTTGAAAGCATTCTTTGGAACGCCTTGATTATTACATGGAAAGAAGAGGCGTCCTGTGAACTACTCTAATGTGTGGAGGGACTGAATGAGGCTGATTTAGGACAGACAGAAACATACGATTGTGGTCTTGCTTGTGTTCGGTGCTGCTGCAGTGGTTTGTCTAAGCCCCTAGAGGGCAAGCATAGGTCACCTGAATGAGACAGAGTCCTAAAACAAAGGGTTTAATAAAGACGAGACAAATGAGAAAAAAGGCAGGCAAACGAATTGGGGTCTTGTTGCTCTACGGATTTCGTGTAGACAGATGAGGCACACTGAGTAATTCTACAGGTACTGCTGAGAGAAAGTGAGAGCAAAACAATGAAGGAGAAAGCGAGCTGGAAGAATAGAGGTGCAAAGCAAGGAGGGCACTGGGTACAAAAGCGAGGCTGAGGGGGAATAAGGGAGGGAACATAGCTGAAAAGCTCATTTCCACCCTCCACTGCCTCCCTCTGCCTAGTGTAAAAGATTACCCTACAGCAGCAGTGGAGAGGGGCTCACTCCCTACACTGAGGAGGGGGAGAGACACGGATACAAATCACACACTCACACATGCCCGTATATACCCATATGCACAATAATATTCTCTCCAATATTCAGAAACCAAAATCAACATACTCACTGACCACATTCTGGTCCTTCTATTTCAAGTCAACCATAAAAACACACATACAGAAAAGAAAACTCTGTAACGTGCATATAAAACCTGAAAGCACACATGCACAAGTCTCAGGTTGGCTTGACAGTACACATTCCTGTTTTGTTTCGCCTTTTTTTAGCGTGGGGCATAGGCGCAATATCAGAGTGAGGTCTAATCGGGGGAATATGACCACTCTCTTGGTGAACAATGTAGCAGCTGAATCAGGCTACCTCCTTGCTCTCTGACCTTCAAATGCAGCCCAGCACAGTAATTAAGAGCTGGAGAATGAAGCCATGTAAGAAGATGCACATGCCAGTCTTAAACATTTGGCCTTTGAGACGGCGCAATTGTGGATAGCCATACCCCAACCAATCGATAGCAAATCAGGAAACTGCAGAAAGCAGGGAAGAACAGACAAGCGAGAGACAAAGAGAGCATCTCATGGCTCTGCTGACATGCAGGCGTGCCTGACTATTTTGTTGGGCAATGGCAGTGTCCTTTTCTCATCTCTGGAGGCAACACGCACCCCCCATTATACAATCCTCACTCAGGCAGCGGCTACACTGGCTCCAGCACCATTGTATCTCCATACATCTCGCTTGAACTTGACCTTCTAGTCTACAGCGTGCTCTTCAGCATTCCTTCTGTCTGCATCCCTTACCTCAAACCAAGGCCATTCACATCAACAATGTTTTTACAAAGCCTACAGGCAAGACACACATTTGCCTAGCCACACACAGATTTGCCATCATTTTTCTTGCCAATTTGAAAATTTCTCAATGGCATGAACTTTTTTTCCAAGAAAGAGCTGAAGGAACAAAGCAGTTGGGTGCCAAATGTTATGGATGGATGTTCTGATTACAGCAGCTGACCTTCAACATGGCAAAATACCATAAAATACATTAGAAGGCTTCTGATTTTGACTATAGCAAACAGACTAAATTAATGACCTGTCAAAAGTGAGATCACTACAGCACTGCTCACCGTATGTTATATTTTAAAAAAGTGAATACAAGCCTTAAGGTACACAGTATTAACTGTGAATAATAATATAATATACACGTGGCAAACAGGTTACTTTCTACTTCATCTTAGCAATGGAGGTCTTCTCTAAGGCATTCAGAATAGGAAACCGTTTTGATTTTGCCCCTGTACCATTCACACAAAATGGCTATATATGATCTCATCACTCTATATATAGGCTGCTGTCTGATTCAGAGAGGGCAGCTGTGTGCCACTTGGGTTGGTGGGTGCGATTTGACAGTTTGACCCAATTTTCAGGCTGCTATTAGTGTTGGTGTTGGAGTCTCTGTGGGCTGGCAGGGAGACAGGCGAAAAGACAGGGGTGGTGGGTGAGGGGTGGGTGAGGTCTGCACACACACGGCACAGGAAAAAACTCTTTCGGGCACCGTGTGGAGGTGTAGAGCGACAGAAAATTGAGTGGATCCCAGCGGTACCACTATTAGAGCCTGTGAATTATAGAACTATTAACCAGAATTGTAACTTCCAATTAAAAGATGATTCAACATTGAAATCTGATGGATGAATTTTGATTAAATGGAGACCCCATTAGGAGCTAGGGGAGATAGACTTCACTGGGCTCTGGCTCTAGTTAAGAGGCAATGGTCTAATAAAGATTTCTGTCTTTTTGGCAAATTAAGGTTAATTACTTTAAATAACATGGCTGGAAGCACACTAAAAAGGAGACACGCTTTAGTCTTAGGACACATGTAACGGATGAAGCAGGTATACTGGAAGATTTCGTGGGCAGGCACAGACTAGATACACATGGACACACACCTTTGATGGACAAGAGCACACACACACACACATTCCACAAATGAATATGGAGCCATGAGCTCCAGTGCAAACATTTCAGCAGCTAGTTTTATTAGCTGAGCCGTCTTAGCGATGACCTCCTGTTCAGTAATCCCAGGGACATATGGGGAAGAGCAACAGCACCGTCTGGGAGGAAAAGACAAAATAGGGACATACCAGTGTCACCCACAGGATAGTGTGACTGCTAGTAGAATATGTAACATGATGTAATATTTGAACTAAAACAGATACAGACATAAGAGGAACACATATATACATTATGTGTGACCGGGACATGGGCACATTCTAGTAATGACATGAATCCTAGGGAAATTCTTATATGGGAAAGAGAACTTGATGTGATATAAACTTATTTTTATGCAATTTTGGTGGGTTCCAGAGCAGGCATTAGCATCAGAGCTGTTCTAAGGATAGAAATGATCTGCTAGCACCAAAGACTTATTAAAAATAAGTCTTCAGTATCTTCTGTTTGTGAACAGTTCATGAACAGCACAGCAGTTTCCAAACAACTGGACTCATCAGGGAGGAAATGGAAAGGGGGGAATGTGCTGAGTGACTCGTTTCTTTCCAGCGTGCTACACAAACCATGACTGTTTCAGTCATGACTGATCGTTAATATCCTTTATTATTCATCATACTTTTCACTAGCTACTGAGCTGGATGCTATGATCTTGTAGTTATATAAGCTCCAACACAAGGGAGAAAAATAACATTCATGGTACAGTAATACTTTAGAAACCAAAAAAAAGAAAAGTATAATAGATTGTCCCTTCATGATTTACTGCATACCACCAGTGTGGTTTCAGAAGGATACCTAGCATTAGAGTTACTGTAGCTATCATCCAACAGAACGCTAATATTACCTTTATCAACTTACGTGGCATAAACCCCCTTAAAAAATTTATTTTCAATATACAAAATACTGTATCTTATTTTGATACATTCAGTTGAAATCCTTTGTAGTTTTCTTTTTACATTTACATTTGGGGTATTTTATATTATGTATCAAATAAATAATCAGAAATGATCAATTTAGTGGGCAGGACTCACTGAGATGGCAAAAATATATAGCTAAAAATGTGGACCTTTGGCGAGCAGGACACATGAGCCACACAGTTTTGATTACTGATTATGTCTGCCATTGATTAGCCAAACAGAAGGGGGAGAGTTAGGCACACAACTGAGACTGACTCCTGAATCCCTCTGAGTCTGTATAATAAAGAGAAAAGACATTTCACATTTTCCTTTAAAAAAACATGCACACACTTTCATGCACATTAGAAAAGTATTAAAATTTGTGAATGCTTGGTTTCCACAATCGCTCCACATTCCACAATTACTTCGACATATAACATTAACCACATTAAGTAGAGTAGAAAAAAATTCACCACCATGGTTCACCAACCACATCACAAACACTCATGCCCACCTATAGATGAAGACTAGCTCATTTTGGCTAGTGTAGGGAGCAACTTTAGCTAGCCTACATTGGCGAGTTGGTTCGTTGATTAGCTTCCTTGTTAAAATTGATTAGTTACAGGTTGATTAGCTACATATTTAATAATGTCAAAGCATCAGCAAACAATTACAATACAATGGTACACTGTTGCTTAAGGTTCATAATCACATTCTAATTACCTTATAAACCTCATGTTAAGGCCTTAATGTTAAAATAACATTGGACGTTACTATAATCAGTAACTCATTCCACAAACATCTTTGACACTGGCTAGTTAGCTAGCTAGCTAGTGCTTTAGAGATAAAAGAACCCCAAAAACTTTAGCTTAGGCAAGTAATATTCAATATCAATTTCAAACGATATTCTGGTAACACACAATCTTACATGTGTACATTTCATTGTACAGTAACTTTCCACGTAAGACATTCATATCTGTGGTCTCGACACCCAAGATGGATTTTCCATATGTTTATAAGGTAAAATAGCTATGCTAACTTGCTATTGCAATCTTAGTACCTACATCAGTTTCTGATGTCATGGAACCAGTTGTGTAGTCACTAATCTCTAATAAGCCTAGTTAAATTACACTTTCCTCTTTACCCATAATGTAATGAATAATTTACCACTGTATGGTGTTCAACATGAATGATAACATTTTTGGAACAAGACAAAAACTAACATAACCATTTTTATGATGTTTCAGGTAATTTACCATATACATATCTGACCTTAAGCCTAAAAGATATACTCCCATGGGCTGCCTGCTTCTATTTTTTTTCCCACTCACTATCCATCATATAAGAGCAGACCTATTTTCCTTCAGCTATTTAGGAATTTATGGTTGCTGCTGATTCACATGGGAAAGGCTGGAAAATGGGATATACAGGAATAAAGAGCATTAAATAATATTAAAAAAGTATTTATGAAATGTCCAAATGTACTTCATTGGCTTAGATTAAAGATAAAAGCGTTTATCCCATTATCTGAACAACTTGTATTTAACAGCATCTTTGAGATGCCTTTAACATTTAAAGGAAAGCGTTTCACTTTTAGCAACTTACACTGACAAATACACTGAAATTCAGACAGTACACCGACAAATTCACATACATTTAAAAACGGTCCAGGTTTTGATATCTAGAAAATTTCTATTTATAAGTAGAAGATGGCCTTGTAGAAGATCTTTTGTTTAATATTCTCCTAGCACACAGACACGGACATGCATGTTGAACGTGTTGGTTTCATCCTGTGATGCTGTCTCAGATTAATCTGTAGCTTATGCTTCCTGTTTTGTTAGTGAAGGAGAAGAGAATCAAATCTGTAGTGCATGGAAGTTTATATCTGACTCTATCCCTTTCACACATTACTTTTCAATTTGTAGCTGTAGTTTAAGTCTCCATTTGGCCTTTTGCAGGCAAAGGCTGCTGTGTAATTGGCAATGACAGAGAGCAGTCAGACTTGATTAGTTCAGGTTTGGTAAGCAGTTCATTATTCGCTGAGCTGGCTAAGAGAGAGAGAGACAGAGTGAGAGAAAGAGAGAGAGAGAAAGAGAGAACATTTATTAGCATTTATTCATGTTGTTTATAAATACTAATATTAATTAATAGGGTACGGTGTGTAGGTTAAAAGGCTTGCACAGTATGAGGTTGTACACAATAAACGTGATTATTAATTTATTTACCTTACCAATGTAACCTAGTGCAGAAAAACCTTAGTTAGTAGTTGCTGTTTTTTTTTATTTTATTCGAATGTCCTTTTCCTTACCCATTTCTGCGTATTGTTGCATAGAGAATGCCAAGGCTGTTGGGAGAGTGTGTTGGCTCTGTGTGGTGAATATTCCAGAGTCCACAGTGCTCAATCCACCTACATATTAGGTTTAGCCAAATGGAAAGGGGTGTACACCCAGGTTTTATCACGTTATCACCTATAATTCTGCCACTTAAAACAATAATTTCACCATATATTTTTCTATAACAAATAATCAATTGCTTGACATGGCATTCCACAAAGAAATATCATTAGACAACAGAAAAGTACACAGAATCGCCTACACTTTTACCCTCGAAAAATCCAGATTCTATAAATATGCAATTTGGAAATTTTAAAGAATTTCAATTCAATTTATTTGTATAGCGCTTTTAACACTGGACATTGTCACAAAGCAGCTTTACAGGAATCTGGATTTAGATCTAGATCCCTAATGTGCAAGCCAGAGGCGACAGTGGCAACGAAAAACACCCTGAGACAACATGAGGAAGAAACCTTTAAAGGAACCAGACTCAAGAGGGAACCCATCCTCTTCTGGGTGACCCATACAATAAACAGTCATATAGAGAAAAGACAAACAGCATTAAATGTGTTTAAAGGATGTTTGGTATGAGTATATAGTAAATAAGAGTCCTGGGATGAGCACAGTATAGTCTTTATGATTACAGCTGCAGTCCATAGGAGATGCAAGTCTGCAGTATCAAGGTGAGATAATCCATTTAAGTAGGAAGGTGAGTCCTAGGCATAAACTGTTTTTGGGAAGTCTTTAGGGTATCCATATAAATAGAGTATCCACAACTACAAGAGATGAGTCAGATGTTCAGAGAGCTCCAGATGAAGAAGCAGGAGGAAAAGGGCAGGAGCAGAGGGTCAGGCAGGTTCGGATGGCAAGACGAGTCACAGCAGGAGAAGTGTTTCAGGATCTGGCACTGGCATCACATCGGGCAGCAGGAGTGCACATGCAGCTAGACAGACAGAGAGAACAGATTATTAGGTATGATCTTATCATACAGTGGCTTAAAAGGGTGTACAATGTGATCAGAATGCAAGCAGGCACTCCAGCAGGTCTAGCTATGACAGCATAACTAAAAGGGAGAGCCAGAAGGTAACATAGGCATGAGGGCACCCTGAG
>JAOUQW010000047.1:15522961-15535319 GCA_028565825.1 Olivaichthys viedmensis | reverse complement strand
TTGCGCTGCTGCCACACGATTGGCTGATTAGATAATTGCATGAATGAGAAGGTGTACATGTTACTAATAAAGTGCTCAGTGAGTATATATAATATTTTATATATATAAAATAAAAATATGATCAAATATGAAATACAAGCACCTATGAAAGGAAAGACAAAGACAGCGTAAGAAAGTGTGTACCTTTCCATTACATGTGGGACTCTGTAGTGTTTATGTGGATGCCATAAGGCACAATGAGTCAATAGTTGCACATGTACATGTACGTGTGTGTGTGTGTGTGTGTGTGATTCACCCTGACTGTAGAGGTATAGTGGGCCGTTGCCAGCACATGACGGCCTGTGGGGAGTGAGGGCTGTTCCAGGTCCCTGCTGTAATTTTCTGTCAGCCTGGCAGGATTTGCCTCGCTTGGGGCAACAGCACCGTGGCTGTGGAGCATGCCACCAATCAGGGACTGAACCCCTCACCTCAATGACCCGGTGTGTGTGCTAAGCTGCTCTCTGTTTTACTGTGCGCATGTTTGTGCATGTTTTTGAGTGTGAGAGACAAAAAAAAAAGGGGGGGGGGCTTGTGATGTGCTAGATTACTTATAGAACGGATTTTTAAAAAATATGATGCTATTAATGATGGTGCCGTTTGATCGCATTTTTTTCCCTATATATGTAAATACATGAATTTTAATTCTTTGGACAGCCCTATGACAGAAACTTTGAGCCTTTTCTAAAAATCTAGTGAACATTTGGTAAAAATATGGTTCATTCTTGGTTGCAATTGTGACTGGTGGGAGTCAAAACTAGTTGATCAAGTAGACCCATTTGATTAATTATATTTTTAAAACTGTTATTAAGAATAACTTAAACAAAATAAACAAGCGATTTGTTCATGTGACCATTTATAGCACCCACATGAAATTGTTCATATGAAATTACGACAACCTATATTTTTTTGAATAGTTTGCTTTTCAGTGGAAAAAATACATCAGCAACTGTTTTGGAGTTTCAAAATCCCAAAACAAAATGTCAATCCCTGCCTAGTAAGCCTGTTTCAGTAATAGTCATCAAACCTTACAAAGCTGCTAATTAGCTATGATATTCAAGACACACCCTTATTATAGATCACAAGCACGCCTTATGTCACATTCAAAATGGTTATGCAGGCTTGGTAGCAGGGTGGTGAATGCTAACAGCACCTGGGCCATTTGATAGGGTGAACCTGTACACTCTCCTTCTGTCCACTCTTGGCCACTGTGTATGCATGTATGGTGGGTTTTATTTTCAAAGCCAGATTTGCAGGTGAGTGTGTGAGATGAAGCACAGGTGCTGGGGGAGAGAGAGCAGCGTCCACTCTGGCCTTTCTCACAGCGCTGAGATTGATGAAGCCTTGGCCCTAGCCTGCTGTAAATATACCAGCAGCCATGTCAGGACAGCAGTCCAACAGCCACCACTGACAGTTGGGCTTTCCAAAGCCCCTCAGACCCCCAAACTCAGAGCACGCACAGACGCACACGTGCACACACACACACACACACGTGCACACACACACACGCCTAGAGAAATCCACTCTGGTCTGTAGGG
Organism: Olivaichthys viedmensis; assembly: GCA_028565825.1. Lineage (NCBI taxonomy): Eukaryota > Metazoa > Chordata > Actinopteri > Siluriformes > Diplomystidae > Olivaichthys > Olivaichthys viedmensis. Next base: position 15,533,745 of record JAOUQW010000047.1, on the reverse strand, counting down.
TATCCAAATAACAGTCGAATGAAAAAAGAGACAAAAACCCAAAACATAATTTAAGTGGGATGTCAGCCTGATAAATTAGCTCTAATGAAAGGCGCAAAACAAGCGCCCCTCCTCTCCCAAAGCATTATGATTATTCTCAGTCTGATCACAGTAGCCTGCTCTCATCCGACAACTAACAAAAACAGCATTTAGCTCCTTGCTGACACTTCAGCTCATTAAAATAGACGGCACATTTCGTGGAGCAAATTAACAAATGGTAATGAATAGTTACAGGATAAGACTGGTATATACATTTGTATTCTGCATTTCCATTTACAGGCAAAAGACACATTTAACATTGGAAACTAGAAGGAGGGTGATACAGGGCAAAAATGAGCTCCGAGAGTAACACAAAATCACTGTTATCAGAAATGCATCTGGAAATGTGTGGGGGGAAAAATGGGGTTGGTGTGATCACTAAATTTGCACGTTTTGAACACCTATGAAAAGTGTTCTATAAACATGCTGCTATATGATATTTACATGTCAAAGATATGCGATCGTGTTGCAAACACAGCCGACAATAGAATTCATCTAACCTGCCAACAGCGTGCCAAATGATAAAATGTCTGAGCCTTATTGAAGAGACGCCATTAAAACGTGTCTGCTGCACTCGGGCCTTGAGCATCCCTATGGCTTAAGCAGAAATTTAATCCCCTGCAAGAAAAAAAAGAAAAAAAGAAAAACGGTAAATAAATATATCAGTTTCAAAGTAAAGGCACCAGAGGCCTCACACAGACAGCTGTGCTTATTTCAATCAGGTGACATTTGTTAGGAACCAACACCAGAAAGGAGGCAGCCACTGGCTAACCTTTCGGCAGTGAATTATGAGAATTTACCTTCATACTTCAGTGCTTTTGCTGTTCTGCTGCCTTTAGTGTCTAAATCAAAGGCAGGATCTGCTACATCGGCAGTTTCTGTGGCAAGGGCAGCCGCTGCACAAGCACCTGATGATCGCTGACATTTACCGTGTAGCACAGCCCAGTACAGCAGACAGCACATAACCCAAGAGGCAAGCACGAGTCAATTCACGCTTGTAGCCATTTTCCTCCACTATAGATTCGAGTGCACACAAGAACACCGACTGGCAGCTGCAGCAGTTTACACATGTGGAAAAGATTCCACATATAGACACACAAACATGGAAACTGCAACCCTAAACAGGCAAAATTCTTCATTACTAGCTTTTAAAAAAAGTCTACTCTGAAATCATATTTAAAAAAAGAATACTGAATATTGAACTGAAAAAAGGCATGAAGTATGTAACTTTCCCTTTGGGCAGAAGTTACAAAACTTCAGATTAGATCCAAAGAGTGCAATATGGGTTTTTTTTGCGAATGAAGCATCGCCTCAGGATATGAGAGCGACTCCCAATGTCTAGCTCGGCAAAGCCGCAGCCATCACTCCCCAGACAGTTCTAATTTATTTAACAGCTCAACAGGTAATTTTCCAGCAAAATGCTGATTTTCCTCACCAGCCTCCTCTTCAGCATGTATTCTAATTACCAATGGCTCACTTTGATCTGAGGCCTGCACTTCACACTGCTCCAGCTTCCCCAGGATCCCATTTCATTAGAGAGGCTCATTTCTTTCTGGCATACTTCTTATTTTACTGATACTCATTCGGTTTCGGGGAGATATACTGCCTGACGTATTAACAGACTGCTTGGACACCCGCTGTCAAAACACACAGCGTGTCTTCCAAGTGCCTATCTGAGAAAGGGGCTCAAAAACAAAGTGTCGAATCCATTTAAAGATGGGAAATGGGATTCAAGATGAATCCAAGTCCTGATTACCTGATTAAAAGTTGGAGAGCAGGTTAAATACTCTCGGCGTTAACAATGAAGTTAGGTTTAATTTCATTCACTAACACTGTTTTTCCTTTGCATAACCTGCATACAAACTCTTTTCATCTGCAGTCTGGAGTAAAATATACAGTGGGGTCCAAAAGTCTGAGACCACATTGAAAATCCACCACCATGAACAGGATTTTTTTCCCAGTGATCCACTGTGAAATGCTGCTATGTCTTAGCCCATGCCAAACGTTTGGCCTTGTTTCCCTTCCTGAGAAGAGGTTTAGAGATGCTACTCGTCCTTTGAGACCACTACTAGCTAGCCTTCTTTTGACACTACTTTTGCTGATTGGAGTCTCTCGATCTTTATTCAGCATATTGAGAATAGTGAATTCATCTTAAGCTAGCAAATAAAAGGAAAAATCATTTTTAAGTGTATGACTTACTACAACACAGGAGATATGGGCCAAAACATAAAAAAGCTGTGGTACTGTGCCACCATCAGGCCAGTCTGGATGCTTGGGTAGGGTGTAGGATATTGAACCTGAGATTTTGCATATCTTTGCCTTATAATCTTGCATAAGCACAAGAATTGTGTTGTGAATTGGAGCCAGCATTGGAGAGATCGCAGAGAATTGTAACCCTATTTATATGCATATGAGATCATGAATAAGTGTGTTAAGAACTGTTTATGGTTGCTTTGTGAAGAAGACGGGGTAAGACGTAAAGCTTGTGTATGTGCACATTTTCTTATGCTGAATTATAAATTGCATTGTGCATAGAACACGCTTCCTGCACAGTTTCATAAATCTAAGATTAGTTTAAGCTAAACCCCGTCTCTGTTTCCATGTAGCAATGAAACTTCTCACATTGCTCTTGTGGTTCAGATAAATGTACCATTTCTACAAGTCACCCTCCCTTCTATTGACACCACCCTCTTTCTTCCCTTTCCTTAACCCCCCACCAACCCAACCCCCCTTTTTTTTTCTCTCAAGTTGTGACTTGACTGTACTTTGAGATTCGCAAGAAAGGATAAACGTTTGTGGGCTAAGACATCATTTACTAAAGAAAGAGGCAAAATGAGTGAGTGTTATGCATTTTTCTTTATGGTCTCTATGCTGTTTTAGTAACTTTAACCATAAGTAACTGATATTCTATGCATGGGCAATGTGAATAGGAGAAAAGAGACCTTTACTAAATTGATTTATTTATTTTTTTAAAGATGCACAAAGGTTTTTCATATTATTTTAAGACTTATTATTGCTAGCTGCTAATTCTGGCTGAACCATAACCCTAAAAAAATTACACGAAGAAACCACACTCTCTATGTTTTGTAGTCCTATAAAACACATCTTCATAACTTTATACACTTAAAAACAAATTAGATACTATTATTAGTCTCTATTAGTCACAAATTTGCATGCTTGGATAGCAATTATAGGAGATGAATCCATAGAGATGCATATGTGCACTTTATGATAGTGGCATGCTAGTCTTGCTTAATGTGTTCTTTTTTATTGGTGTACTGAATTTAGTGTTGTGATTTTACATGAAACCAGAAAACAAGGCAACAAATTCCATTTGATTTTTAATTGACAGCTCACGCCAACTAATTGTCATCAGTCAAAGGCGCATTAGAATGGATTAATAAACATTCATTCTGAGACAAGCATTATTATTACTATTATTATTATTATTGTTATTATATGCCGTTACATTATTAATTATTCTGTTGTGTCACTTTATGTAGTAGGTAAATCATAATATAAAGGTAAATTGACATGTACTTTCTGCCTCTTCTTTATCATACAGATCAAACTACATATAATACCAGCATCATGAAAAGAGGAGAGCAAAAAGGGGGCATAACATATGTAGGGACCATAAGCGTCATAATGTACACAGCAGTGTTTGTGCTGGGCACAGTGGGTAATGCACTGGTCATTTATGTGACAGGCTACAAGATGAGGAGAACTGTCAATTCCATCTGGTTTCTCAACCTGGCCCTGGCGGACTTCCTCTTCACATTTTTTCTAATCTTGAACATTGTCTCTATATCTCATAATTATTACTGGCCCTTTGGTCTTTTTATGTGCAAGTTTAACACCTTCATGTCTGTGCTAAACATGTTTGCGAGCATCTTCCTGCTGACCGCCATCAGTCTGGACCGCTGCCTGTCCACGTGGGTGATCGTATGGATCCAGAACAAGCGTACTCCATTCAAAGCTAGGATTGCGTGCTTATTCATATGGGTGGGAGCCATAGTCTGCAGCAGCCCCTTTGCCACTTATCGTGATTTGAATCTGCGTGGCAATGTTACATACTGTGCCACTAAGAGCACTCCCCAAGTCAAAAGGAACCTGGCCATGTTTCGATTCATGATAGGCTTCCTAATTCCATTCATCATCATCATCTGTTCATACATTGCAATTGGAGTGAAAGCTACACGCCTACAGCGGCATAAAAAATGTAAGCCCTTCCGAGTCATCCTGACTGTGATTCTCGCCTTCTTCCTATGCTGGCTTCCCTTCCATGTCCACCAGCTATGCCAGCTTCACGGAAAGTGGAGTAAAGCCACTATGAAAATATTACAAACTATGCTACCCTTCCTGGTGATCCTAGCATACCTGAACAGCTGCCTGAATCCCATTCTGTATATTTTCATGCATAAAGAGTTCAAGACGAAGCTAAAGAAGTCCTTGCTGCTGGTGCTGGAGAGCGCTTTTGCCGAAGAGCACTTGGCCTTCCTCACCCCTCGCCATTCCACCAGCTCTCGCCACTCTGAGATCCAGTTAAAAAGAAATGACATGGATACCTCAGTCGATGGCTAATTAGACAGAGCCTCACCCACACAAGAATAAGCCATTGTGCTTCTGCGCATTCTGATCAAATCAAATACATTCATAAATAACTTGCATACGTTTGGGTTTTTTTCTGTGATGTGTATGCTGAAAGCAGTCCTCTGAGGGATACACAGGATATAAAAAATTTCTTAGCAGTCCAACCGTGCACAACACAACTGGTGGTGTGACTTGAGCCACGGTTTTGATATTTTACACTTAAGACTGGCACCTACATTATCTTCCTTTTCTTCATGTTTTGCCTCACTTGATTGTAATGTAATTCGTGTTTCTATGAAGTCTCTTGTAAGCTGTATTTGCCTGCATCATAATAAAGACCTATTATGTGTTATCCATCAAACAATTATTTAATGGGTGCAGAGTTTTAGATATAACATGCACTTCATATGAATGAAATAATCTGTAACCAATCACATGCTATCACATAAACTCAAGATGTCATCACATTGTGTACTTGAAAAGCTCCTCTATATGGAGAATTCCCTTAAAATTTTATTTTTTGTCCAAAACACTCTCTTACAGCCTCAACAACTGAAATATTCCAATGAGTCCATTTTCAAGTAATATATTTTTATCCATGCACTTATCCAGTCCCCTGATGCCTGCACATTGCCACACTAAAACGGTTACTCTAATTTAACAGTTTACCAAAGGCCCCTTCCTCCATTATTCATTCAGAGTGAGCAATTGGTCAGAAAGGACTATATGGGATTCACTAACATTGCATAATGATATTGCACTCTTTATTTTGGTTCTTAAATTTTAAGGTGCTTAACATAAAACCAAATGAAATTTAATGATAACAGTAAAAAAATATTTCATGGAATAACACTAACCACACACAAACAGTATAATAATAAAAAAAAAAACCAAGGCCCAACAGACAAAGTGTAAACCAGTTTGAAGAAATGCATGTTTTTAATCTGTATATTAAAACACAAATAGAGCTTACATTTCTAAAGTTATATTTAAAAAAAAATAAAATAAAAAAAAAACCCGTGTGCAGGCATTTTCAGTACATGGTCTTGCATAGTTAGAGTTCCCCTTATGTTAATGTGTGCACCACAGAACCATGAGTCAGCGCTACAACTTGATCATGAAACTTCCACTTTGATGTTTTTGGCTCTTTGCCGCATCCACAGTACTTGACACATACTTCAGCAGTTACTGCACATCTCACATTTACAACTAAACAAACTGACAACTTTTAGCCAATAACAACAGGATAACATACTGCCATTTTGCCTGTTATTCAAGATCTCCTATACAACTTGCTGTGAACAATGCAATTAAGACTAATCATTCTTGTCACTATAAAATCAAGATCAAAAAAAAAGTAATCATATTTAAATAAAACATACTCTTATTATATAGGTAAAACCATATCAATGTATAAGAACTTGCTTAGAATAAAATCCTCTTTTATGGTTTATAAACCTTAACTTTTAGGCTTCAGTTTGTTCGAAAAGTTCTGTCATTTTAATTTTTTCCTGTGGCAGTTTTTCTTCGTTGGCCTATTCCACGAAGCGAGCTGATAAAATCAGGGCTTATTGAAACAGCCTCACTTAACGAAACCTAACAGTAAATCCGAGCTCAGTGTGTTGCACAAACACTTACATGAAAAAGCAACACCTTAGTGATTAATAAAGCCTGCGAGCCAACAGACTAAAATGCATAATAATATATCATTAAAAATTGTTATAGGCAAAACTAATATCACTTAAACATACTCTTTAATCCATAGATACTCTTCTGTCTTAAACAGTTATTTAACAAGTGTTTATATCAGTTGTTCATTTGAAATGATGAATCAAGAAGTGAGCAAAGTATAAGGTGAAATAACGGTTGCAATGCAAAGATACTTCGATACTTTTACATGCACTCAGTGGCCATTTTATCAGGCACACCTACCTTGTAGCTATACAATTACTGACTGGAGGCACCCTTTATCCCATCCTCCAATGAAAAGGGATCACCATAGAACCACTGCTAACCACTGCTATTATTTGACTAGTGGACCAGCAGAATGCGCTTAGTGCCTGATTAGTAAGGCTGACCCAGAGGTAAGAGCGTCACCGACCGTCATTCAGACCTCATACCCATTCCAGCTCATAGATACTGATTCCCCGTCTATGAATCGCCCTGGGGATACTTACCCATATACCCTAGTCATCGCTGATTTGTTTTCTAAATATGTTCTTGCTATACCCACTAGAGACCAGACGACATCAATGACCACGAAGGTCGTCTGGCAGCATCTGTTCCACGTGTTCGGCTGCCTGGAACGCATCTTGTCAAACCGAGGAGTTTCCTTAGAGTCTGTTCTTTTCTCTTTTTTTTTTCTTCTCTTCCAAAAAGAGCCTTTTAATAAGGTTTTATGTCGCAGGTGTCAGACTCCAGTCCTGGAGGGCCGCGGCACTGCACCGTTTAGCTTTCTCTTCATTTAACACACATGATTCCACTCATCAGCTAATTCCCCAAGGCCTTCATGGGCTGAGTCTGGTGTGTTAGAAGAGGGTAAACACAAATCTCTAATTTAAAGGCTCTTTTTAAACAAAAATCTGTGGTTTTCAATTCCAACTCTGGGGCCTTGGCTTTGGATGGAGAACTGAAGGCGGAGCTGTCTTTGTTTAAATTTCAAATTTGACACCCCTGTTTTAGGTAATAGTAGGTTTTATTGATATTGACACAAACACGGAGACACACACACACGGGGACACACAGGGGGGACACACACGGGACACACACACACACACACACAGGGGGACACACACACACACACGGGGACACACACGCCTATATGAGCAAAAATCCCATGTTTCCAGAAGAATGAAAGATGAGCCTTTAAAACACACACATGGAAAAGGTGAACAAAATATTGTTCACAAAGAACAAAACTTCTCACCAAGTTGTGGAACTAACAGTCATCTGCCTGACTCTACTGACCTGAACGACATAAAAAAGGATGGCCACTGAACGTACATCATGCTTTTGCAGGCCATACGGACACCAATTACTTTAAATTGCCAATATTTGCAGATTTTAAAACATCAATCTATGCAGGCAACAACTGCAAAATGATCAGTCCATCTTTTCATCTAAAACTTTCCTTTTAAGCCCGATGGAGAGTTGTAACTGGAATCTTGGTCCATATTTGTCTCCTGACGCAGGGGGTGAGGGTGAGCTAGCGCTAGCGCTCGTACATCTCCTTCAGAATCTTAATGCTCTCACTGTAACGCAGCTGGTTCTTATTAGAGGCCTCTTTCCACCTAAAAGGAAACACCGATTACGTTAAAGAATCATCTAATATCCCTTGTAGATAGCTACCAAAATGGCATAAAAACAATTGTTAAGCTATTGTTTTCAAAGCTGAGGAATATTACTTGTGTCTGATTTTCTTCCAGCGTTTCATGTGGTTGAACATAAGAGAAGCAGCTGATGCAGCGTCTGTGGACTAAACAAAAATATTATTCGGCCGTTACAATAAATGCAGTAGTCATGGAATCGGTTGAGCCCCTATATCATGTCCGTCACAGATTTAAATACATAAAATACATTGACATTAATAAAAAATAAATAAATAAACAGGCAAAATACAAGCAAACCATCAGTGTGAACTGTATTTTCTTATGAATAATCCTGTTCATGTGAACAGCATCTCGGGCTCACCTGGCTGACAGTGAGCTTCTCCGTGGGCGGAATCCTCAAGTTGACTGGATCACCAGACTCGTTAACTGGACAAGAAACAGGAGGTGGAAGATGGTATACATTTTGATCTTTCCCATTCAGCATGTCCGACACCTGAAAAAGACACAAGAACCCATTTAAACACTGCATTTCACTCTGAAACTGGAATAAACAAATACACGCTCAACACTGCTCTTCACAGCGCATTATCCAAGATATTCAAATCATTATCTCATCTTGGGTAGAAGGTTCTCACCTAAATGGTGTATTTGCATAGTGCGCGCAGTTACAGAGCAGTTACAATAAAATCTCTCTCTGATGTGCATCAAATTCCTAAAATCAATTAATCGATACGTTAATTCGATTATTATTCCTCCAAAGGAAACGAAAGCAGCATAACGCTGGATTTGACCTCCTCCTCTGCCATGCTGCGAGGTGGGCTGGACACGGTTCTCTCTCGCACTGTGGGGTTGTTCCTCATCCACGATCTGCAGATGGGGTAGAGTGAAGTGTTGCTACTGAACTGCGCTAAATCCACACTGCGATCAAACAGCTTGATGATGTACGAGTCTGACAGAAACAGTGAGATACAAAAACAAAAAAAGAAGATATTAAGCTGCCACATGTTAAGGCTGAAATGATAAAAACGACAAATTAACATGGTACCCCCTTTATGAAGATGATCAAAAACTTGTATCCAAAATGAATAACACATGCACTGAGTGACGTACTGAGCTTAAACATCTGGACTCTGTAGTTTTAAGAATGATGAGTAGGTTTGAGTAGGAAAATTACACCATCGTGTCTAACATTTACTTCATACAATCATTTTTTGCCCATTCTCCTGAAGGGTGCCGATCATTCTGGAGTTGACTAAATGTTTGAAATTGAGCTTACACGAGTCTGAAAAAAAATTTTTTTTAAATTATAATAATAAACCCTTCAACACCAAAAATAAGAGTTGTGAAAAAATAAAACAGAAAAGGGAAGTGGTATATGACACAGCTGAATCTGAAAGGAAAGGAAGTTCTGCACCACAAAATGAACATCACATGACGGACTAAACTGCGTTTAGTATCTGATCAGCTTTTCCACTAAGAATCTTACTTTGTTTGTGCTGGGTAGTCTCAGCTAAACCATCATCCATCTCCTTGCGCTTCTTTCTGCGGTGTTGTGGAAAACGTGAGGATGGCCTGTGGTGCAGAAAGGCAACCACGGATTCAGCACAGTCCCCAATAGCAGTCATGTAATGTATTAGATTTCTTGACACAAATGAACTATCAGCTAGGGCCCTCACATTGTTGTTAAACATATAACCCACAAGAACCGGTCAGTTCTCCACAAAACCTTTACTGTGGTTCTAATTCGTTTTCATTGGAGGTGCATTTCTACTTAGTAGAACTCTCTGGAATTACACAACAGTAGCAAAACCCCTCCAAATTAACTACAAATGCTGAAAAAGGGATCACTTTAATCTGTAACTGGGAAAATTACCAAAAAATAAAATAAAATTAATAAATATCATAAAGAGGCATGTCATGGCATGGACTGTGTGAAGAGGACAAGATATTACGTTTTTCAACTGGCCTTAAAATGTGGATTTTCATACCTTTTCCCAAGAGAGGAAGGGGACAAGTCCCTATAAAAACAAATGAGTCAGAAATATTAGTCAAAGTACTATTCATATGACATACTTTCATCTTCAGAGGACGCAGACTATTCTAAGGAAATGAGATTCAAATTCCAAGCATGTAGCCAAGTTTATACACATACACAATATACACTGTTTATATAAAAAAAAAGTTCTCAAGACTAAAACGTTATGGAATGTTAAATAAAATTTTTCCTCCTTTTTCACCAGGGGGGTCCTATAAGCACAGAGTTGACTTGTGTGCAAGGCAGAAAGATAGTTATAAATATTCTATTACATACATACATAACATTAGTAGAAGTGTGTTAGGTGCAGGGTAGCCATTACAGTGCTGTTATCTGCAAGTTATATGAAGCTCTGGGAGAAAATCATGAATAAGGACTACTATACTAACGGAGTAGTGTAAAGAAGCGACATGTGACAGGCTGAGGGGTGGCAACAACATCTGGGTAAGTTTTTCTACAATGATTTCGGGTCAATGTCGCTGTCGGGTGCCTTTCGGTGTTCTATTCGCGTATCATTCATCGTTTTACATGAAAATGATTATGAAAATATTCCTCACATGACGCTAGGTGTTTATATTTCACAAAAAACATTACTTGGGGCTCTATAGATATTCCTTTTTTTACACAGTTTGATACAAGAGGATTTTAATATGAATAGAAAGTAGTTGAATTATAGAATAGAATGCTCCTTTATTGTCACATATACAAGTACAGTACAGTGAAATTGATTCTTCACATATCCCAGCATG
>JAOUQW010000047.1:15492845-15503174 GCA_028565825.1 Olivaichthys viedmensis | reverse complement strand
TATCTGCATGATTTTATGCATTGCGCTGCTGCCACACGATTGGCTGATTAGATAATTGCATGAACGAGAAGGTGTACGGGTTCCTAATAAAGTGCTTAGTGAGTGTAATATATATATATATATATATATCAATACTCTTCTCTCTTACTCTCTGCCAAATCTAGTCTTCCCATTCTAACAAAAAATATTCATGGGTTAATTACCACCAAAGTCAGAAAGAAAGCGGCAACTCTTAAAGCCAGACTTTTAGTCTTAGCGGCATTAAGAGGCCTTGACTAAATCAGATTCTAACTGCTAAATCAATGCCAATTATTCTGAAACAATTGACAGCAATTCATCTGAAAGAGCCCATACATTATTCTGGCCATTTCTCAACAAGGACTTATGCATGTAGGACAGTTAAATGTTAGCTTTAATAGACTGAATTGGTGTCCAGAGGCAGTTAAATATTCTGGTTTACTTTTATTTACTGAAAAATCATTCTAAAGTTAAGCTACATTATATGGTCTGTATTCTTTCTTTAATATCCAGTATCCGTTCAGACTCTTTAGCCCTAAAACCAGCCGCAACACCACCAATCTCCCAGAGCTAAAAACAGCAGCAGTCAATCATACCACTTCAAGCTCACATGAACCGGGTCATTACAAGTATAAGCCTTCACCATTATGGCTACAGAGCCAGTAACAGAGCCTAGAAACAACAACTTTAAAGAATGAACGCAATTGACATTGTCCTCAGAATAGTTGCATTACCTGAATAATACGTGGTGAAATATTGGAAAGGGAAGGACAGTTTGACCAATGAGTAGCTAATAAAAACCCTTGTTCCAACCTTGTTCTCGTAGACTTTAGAGTCATTTAATGTATTTTTCATTGAATCCAATGCAATGATTCTTGATTTAGTTGCAGCACAAATCCCAGTCATATATTAACTCGACAAGAGTAATCGATTAATTCTGTGCTGGGCCTTTCACTATATGGTCTATTATTTCTAATTATCAAGTTGGTCTTAGAAATATGCTTGTCCAATTGCACAGAGCATATCACCTACCTATATAAGAAAAATACACTCTCAGTTTTACACACGTGCACACACACTATGGCATTTACAAAAAGATCAGAGCTCCACCTAGTGGCATGTTGCAGAGAGGAAACCAGGGATCACAATTGGGGAGGCCAAACAGAGATAGCAAAAGTTACAAAAGTTTTTTTACTCATCCAGTTATATATTTGATTTTTATTTACATCTTTTACAAGTCATTCTAACATATAAATATATACTATATTATTACATGCTCTTTTTCATCTTAGAAAGTAAAACCAGATCATCATTTGTGTCATAACCATGTTAGTGTTAAGTCAGAAAACTTAAATAAACTAGAACTGTGTCCCAAACCACATAATACCATTCTCAAATGGTATGCAACTATATAAAGTTTAAAAAAAAAATGCTGGCATACTATTTTAATATACTATTTAGGACTGTAGTATGGGATTTGGGACATACCCTAGACTTTGTTTGGGCTTGCAAATGGTGCCATGGGAATTTTTCCGTTCTTTATAAAATAACTATGGGTTTGACCAAAAGTTTATCATTCAAACGCACATGCACTGCTATAAAATGGCATTGGACTATGCTGGAGTTTAGTGGAATATAGATTATACTGTATACAAGACTTATTATTTTATTATGCGTAAAATTTTGTTATTATTATTTATTTTTTTGCCAAAAACAAATCCACGCAACACTTATTTAAAGTCTACCATGAGTTTGAAACAAGCAAAACATTATTCCACGAATTTCTGATTATAATAACAATTACCATGATCATGATGGTCGCGACAGCAATGATGAAGATGAGATTGATAAAGCCTACATCATATCCCAGTATTTAATGCTACTCTGTGGTTAATCACCATGTTTGCGCTGAACAGGTCTATATTTAACAAATTTTTACCAGTTCATATTTATGCCTTAATTAAAGCACACATGTGGAAAAATTCTGAATTTTAGTCTTATACTGTAACATTTTGCCCTTCCAAAAATAAATCATGCTAAAAAATGGGTTCACAACACACACACAGTCACATTCTCTCACACACACACACACACACACACACCTCTCTTCACCCGCTGAGTTCCACAGTCTGGGCCTGGTGCACCGAGAGGGAATTTACATTTTAATAGGCAGAGCTGCTCACGCCGCCTTCGAATGAGGGTATATGCTCAGCTGAACAGCGGGAAATGCACCCCACAGCAGAAGTTTAGAATGAACCCCAAGACAATTCCTGGTGCACACAGACAGAAAATTATATTTTTAGACCTCCTCCGCCACATATATTGTGAAATATACATACATATAGAAATAATTTTCTGCCAACACTCATCCTTACCTCTCCAGGTATGTGCACTGTGCAACTCGCAGCAGCCTGTATTAGAGTTTCCAGGTGTGAAATGCATAGAGAGGTGTATTATGCAAAACCATAATATCGATAGGATTATCACTTTCATAGATAGGAAACAGATGGGCATGCTGTGGGATACTCATGCTAAGGGCAAAGGGGGTTAAGTCCCAAATTGCAGCATTAGCATTTTGTCTAACTATTGTTCTTGCATCTTCTAAGACTACAGGAAACTGTGTAACACACCTGTTACTGGCTAACAAGAAAACAAAAACCTCACTTTTAAAATTGCACGAAACATTTCTAAAAAAGAGATTTAGAAAATAAATGAAACACAAATCCTTTGGGAAAAAGTATCTCCTCTTCTTTTTATGCCCCTCACATTTACAGTGTGTAATGGCTGAGTGTGAAACAACACAAGATGTCACTGCTCCAGGCATGCAATCAAGTGAAGGGCCCCTCCCAGGCCTAATTAATAACTATTGAACATGCTAACAACAATCAACACTAATTAAATACACGCTTGTTGACAAGAGAGCAAGCCTTATCAAAGGCACACCCCAAAAAAAGGCACTGGGGTGTAGAGGGGGGGCTGGATCAAGCGAGGTTGCTCCTGTTTTCCATAATTAGTTAACAAAGTGCCCCGAGTCACACTTTTGATTGGGAGCCCCGGCAGCCAGGTTCTGCGTCTGCCACCCCGAGCAGCCAGGAAAAGAAAGCCTGCCTCACCCGCTAAAACTCTGCTCTGCTTTTGGCCACTTCAGTTATGTGGGATAGAGTTGCGTTTCTACACTGCCCTGCAGGGCTTTCATACTTTTTGCACCTGTTTGTGATTCCTAAAAGAAAATGTGCGGTAGGACAAGAGTATAGCATAGAGATAAAAAGGCAGAAAGAGACTTGGTGAGCATGTGAAAGCAAATATAGTACAGTGGGGCAGTAACAGGCCATGCACTGTCCCCCTGGCATCACCCTGCTCATATCCCCACACACACACACACACACACACACACACACATACACACACAAACCCAAATCAGGAGTAATGCTGAGTGACAGCTACCACAGGGCACGGCCCCTAGCATCGACATCAGCCGTTTGTTCCCATGATCGCTCCCTGATAGGCAATTGGATTTGTCAGTGACCCCAAACAATCGCTGCGATGAGGATCAGCGGGGCTTTCCTTCCCCTGGCCCTGCTGCCCATCCTGATCAATAGAGCTGATCGATGTCCAGCAGCCGATATTGACGAATCAGTCCCGTCTGCTGCCTGCTCCACACAGTTGCCCAGAAGGGTGGCAGTGCACTCCCCCTCGAAGCACTTGTTGAGTTCTGCTTCCCATTGTTTAGTTTGACGTCTAAATAAAAAAAAGAAACGTTTGCACTAGCCCTGAATCTCCTGTCCATCAATCCACCCCCCTCCAAAAGTGAACAGCATCATATGTGCCCAAACACACAGATATCTACAAGGAGCCCGAATCCAATCAGTCGGGCTGACCTGATCGCATTGTTCCCGAGATCAAAACCTCAAAACCAACATCATCTAAATTCCTGATCTGAGAGCAGCTCTCAGGATTTCTCTGGTATCAGGTGAGGTTTAGGGTCACAATCGAGAGGCTCAGCTGCCATGGCCTGCCAACAACCATACAGCTCCAGAGTCCTGGGCGGCTGAAGGGCCCTGAGTAATACAAAATATCCAATTAAATCCCTAGCTGAGCTTGAGCTTGCCTCTCGACACAAGATGGGCCACGCAGCCCCCCTGTATACGTCTCAGCTGGGTCACCTCTCAACACTGAACACCCCAAGCCTATGTACACATATGCTTAAGGATTTTTCTAACTTGATGAGCTGAACTGACAAAGCAGTGCTGCTGATTCACATCCGTCCTATAAATGAAGGCACTTGTGGCTGAGTGGGCCTAGCGAGGCATGCTGACCCAGAGAGTGAGAGCACGGCAGCTGCCACAATTACAGCTGATTAACAGCAAATTAAAGGGAAGATGCGGAGTGGCATGATAAGTTTAACAGACATGACTTACTGCGCGTTTTGCAGCGCAGGAGCAGCCCAGTGTCGATTTTGTTTTCCGTCCGACTGGCTCACACATCTGTCTGTGCCGTTGCTTTGGCACGCTCTTGCGATTGTCAGAGCCAAGAGGAGTTAGTTAACCATTCTCATTAATTAACAGATTTAGCCCCCTGGAGAAAACAGCACAAAAGCTGCAGTGTCAAAGCACCAGCCCCCCCTCATGCTGTAGTCTCCTTGATATTTGTCCATCTAGGCCTTATGTATACTGGAGAGAGCAAAGCTAAAGTGTGCACAAATGCAAACACATACATCTTCTGAAAACAAAAATTAACCACAAACACAGCTCATTCTTTATGGTCTGAATAAATCAAATATCTAATGCAACATAATGATTGGGTTTAATCCATCTATTCTTCAGCACACACTCAAGTGTAACCAGTACCTAAACAATAAGTGGGATTTCGCACTGATTTCATCAATTTACAAAGAAATTCGCACAAAACAGAAACCTTGAACTGTCAAAAGAGGGCCTTGTTCATTCTCTGACCAAAGCTGTGTATAATTGGAATTCCTTCATTGTCCTTGAGTAAAAAGGCACTCACCTCTCAAATGAGCAAATAGAAATAAAACGCATGTTTTGCGTACGTGTATAATCTCTAATCCATTTCTCTAGTTACATTAAAACACACTGCTACTATACACACTAGTAGTAAAAGCCACTTATCCTTTTATCGTACATCCTAAGAAGTGACTCTTACAAACATACTGAAGTTCTCCATTAAAAGCTCTTAACTTGTTTCAAACAAACCTTATTGAGTTTCAAGATTTCCCTTCTAACAGATTAAAATCTTGCCTGCTGCTTGTTAATCCTTTTTTCAAAGAGTATAAAAGCAGGATAGATGTCAGAAACCATGTGCCATTGTAGGCAAATGACAAACAGACTTGCATTTGTTTGATATAGTCTGTTGTGTTCATTTAATTCATCATAAACACACACTTACCCTTCACCTTTTCCTCCTTCGGGTATCCTTTGGAGCAGACTGATAGAATACGCCATTCTCCTCCCCTGGTTTAACCGGCACCTCGAGGGATGGTGTAGTTTTTGAGAAAACACAATCGCTCCCCTGTGACACTGTTAATGTTTTTGTAAACATCCAGAAAGCATCTGTAATGACTGGTTAGCCAGCAAATCACTAAAATACAACAAAGGATGCCACTTTATTCCAAGGTAGCTAATTGGCAATTAGTAAAACAATTGCAGAATGCTGCAGCTTCTGTCTAAATGACAGCTTTTCCTGCACGACCCAACGCAGCAGTGCGCTGCACAGCACACAGCGAGCTATGCTTCCTCGTGAAATTACAGTAAATTGCCAGACATGCAAAATAGGCTCATTTACCTAAATAGTGTGACTGAATGTATGTTTATGAAGGTGGGTTTTTTTTGGAAACTAACATAAATTGGCTCATCTGGTTCAGACAGAAACAAAGAAAAAAATGGTAATTAAAGCCAGCACAAGAACATGTGGGGCCTTTTGCAAAACTCCAACACAAAGATACAAAACAGTTACGGGAGGTGAGATAGATTTGGATTCTACATATAGTGTTAAGTGCACTGTCTCAGAGGCCATTTCTTTAACAAAATACCCCAAACAATTCATCTGCAGCTATGAAACAAAAACAAAACTGGGACACTGATCAAATCTGGCAATGCAAAATTAGGAGGGTAATAAGGAAAGGAACCCAACGGTGAGCAACAGAGACAGGAAACAGATAGAAAAAGGCCTTGCATAATTCCAGCAGCTTCTCGCCAACGTGGAACGTGCCAACATCATCAATCACTCAGTCCCTCTGTGCCGTTCAGAAGGCAGGACCGACGTGAAGCACCAGCTTCCCTTTTAATGTCTCCCCGTCCTACCAGCTCTCTAATAATGGAGTTCAGCATCTTGTCCCCCCCCCCAATTAATAATAGGACAATAGAGAAATCTCACTGGGGTTTGTGTGTCTGAAACTGTCCATTTGCACAGGGGAGAGAAAGACACCGGAGAAGGACAGAGAGAAAGAAAGGTGTGAGTCACTCTCCGGAGCGCTCTAGCATATTTGTAAACATCGTTAATCACAGATTAGCAGATGGGGATGTTAATTGCACCTGTGGAAATAACATGACCCAGAGGATACTTCTATTTACCGACTTCAAACGGCATTTACATGAGGAGTGCCATGAGAAAGAGGGGGAGAAAATGTTTAGTAGAGGCCCTGGAAGGCTGGATCTGAACAAGTCTCCAAATTGTCATCACCCCCCTTTTGTCCCCCTAACACACATACATGCACGCAATCAGCAGCTCCACCCACTACTCTACCTCACACCTAATGTGTTACTGCACTGTGAGGATCTGTCACTCAGACACTACGTCCCTACAGGCCGAGGCTCTGAGCGCTGGACCCTCAACACCTGACACACGCCCCCAGGCACGTCATGTGATGTTTATCCATAACGTAGATGTGGCTCAAACCACATACTTAGGTACTAGTCGATTTTTGAGTGCACTTAACTGTTCTGTGTGCTGGGAAATACTGTACGTACAAATGTAGTACACTAAAAAGATCCGGATGATGCACTGTATTTGCCAAACAAATAAAGTGTGGAGAAATGGATGGTTTTCGTACTGACGTTCTATCATGCACCACAAAACGTAAGGGGAGGGGCTTGTAGCAGATTACAGACAGACAAAATGTGTCCATCAATGATGGCACCTTCTGTCTTCGTGTCAAAACTGTAATTGTAATGATCAATTAAAGTTAGCTGGCTAACGTCAGGTACCACTGAACGCAAGCCGGTGCATTTTTTAATGTTTAAAAGTACAAAACGGTTAGCATTTGAATTTAACAAACCTCGCATGCATGTACAAACCCCAGTTAAAACTAGAGTACTAGAGTAGGGCATAGTATACACAATTATTAGGTTATAGTACACAATTTGAGACACAGCTCATCAGTCTATTAGTATCCCTTTTCTTACCATCTCTTCTACATCTGGCTCCATTACATATAACCAAATGCAGGTACACAAAAACACACACTCAGCTGTTTTGCACAAAAACACAAATTCCAGCATGTCTCACACTCTGTAGAGCATCAGCAGTCTCGATCAATCAGGACCCTCCCATGCAGTGACTGCTAATTGATGCACTAATCCAGTGGTTAAGTACTGTGCCCACGAGCTCGGGAGTGCATCCAAGGCAAACACCTGGCATCACTCATCGATGTGTCACCTCTTAGAGATCGAATCGAACAGGGCAGCGCAGTTGCAGACTTACGGCGCATGAGAAACAGACACGGAGGAGGCTGATTCTCATGCACCATACCACTGAGCCGGTTTCCCACTCTTTTTTCCCACTCTGAAAAAAGAGGAGTCATTTTTCAGAACATTATACATCACAGGCCATCGTAGAATGACTCACATCTTGTATAAACAATGCCTTGCATCTCCATTTGTAACTTAAAATTTCTCAATAGATTTGGGAACCAACAACACGCAGCAGGTCCCAAAATAGCCGGCTGACGTTAGCCAGCAAGAAAACAAAGTTGCTAACGCTATTAAACAGCCGATGAGTCGTGTCAGGGAAGGCTTGCCAAGATGTGTGACGCAAATTCATTTGTAAGCAGCGTCTTATTCAACAATGACAAATATTTTTATTATAAATAGTGATGTATGCAGTTGGGTGCAAAAGTTTGGACAAAATGAAGAAGACAGATTTTTTTATTTATAACAACAGCCAATTTGGTGTGTTAAGTTGCATAGATGTTCCTTCATTATCATTATCACATATTAATGAAAAAATGATAGTATCAGTTCAAAAGTTTGCACCTTTCGTTCTGAATGTGATATAAATATTCTCTAATAACTTGTATGCCCACCCTCTATAACTGCCTCCAACCTCTTTCATATCCTCTGAGCAGCTTTTGGATCCTCTCAGCTGTAAGATTCTGTATCTGTTGCAGCTCTGCCAAATGTCACATGCTTCAAAGTTCAGGTTTGGAGACATTTTTTTTTCTCTCAAAATATTTTTCTGTTGATTTTGCCTCATGTTTTGGATTGCTGTCTTGTTGCAGTATATGCCCACATTTCATTAAAAAAATAAAATAAATTGTAGATAAATTGTAAAATAGAAGAACATTTTGCTTTTCCCATTCAAAACCATGGGGGATGCAAATTTTTGCCCTCAACTGTATCTTTCTTTGTAACAATATACACGCTGCAAGATGTTGGCGTGGGTTCTCGCAGCCTCGCTCTATCAGGTGCCCCCGATATAGAGTTTATCTGTCCACATGGGACACTTGAGCTTTCCAAACTACAACCAATAGGCCTATGAATGGACACTCAAGACAGTAAATATGCAATATCGCTAAGACTTAGCCTAATCTTACACTTTTCCAGGACTTCTCTGATATCTCCAGGATATTTGATCCATTTTCTTATTTTCCATGACTGGAAAACTAGTGAATAAGGGTCCAAGTTTTTCAGGATGCACGAGAACCGTGACAAAGCTTCTCAAGGCCTGTCCGACATAAAGACCCTCTTCATCTCGCGTTCACTGTCTCTGTCTCGCCACAGAACACTGTAAAAGGACAAAAAGCCAAAAGAGTGCATATAAAACGCAAACACAGCATCAGCCTTACCATACCAGTCGATGGGCCATTCAATTGTTCGGGCCAAAATAACTTACAGTTATAAGTGCACTCTGTGAGCAACAGCATACTCATACCCCAACAATGAGCCTGAGAGAGGCTGCACTATGCACTTTCACTCTCATCCACCTCCTGGCAGCCTTGAGCCTCTGCTCCCACAATAACGATCCCAACCACACCATGAATACTCGGACACAATGGCTTGGCAAGGCAGATCATCAGAGCGTATCACAAATAACTGTTTAAAATGTTATTTCTTTTTAGGCTTCAAAGATTGAGCTCTGGTCACTGAGCTCTCTTGTGAAATGAAAGAACCGTCAGTAAAAAGCAGGTGAAGCTGTAAAAACATACTGTCTGATTAGCACCACACAACGCATTTCCAAAATTACTGGAAATGATTTCAAATTCGCCAATGTTATATAAGGCTTTGCAGCGCCATAGTCGAATGGTTGTCATCTTGACAGACGTCTCTTTAGTCCGGATTGTGTTGCCCTCACTCTTATGCTGAGAAGCAAGAGCCAGGTTGGCTCTGGGCTGTTTCAGTGGCATGCTACTGCCACCTAGTGAACAAAACCAAGCAGATACAGCAGATCCCAGTACAATGCAATGCTGAGGGATATCCATTTTAGCAGGAGGGCTGGGAGATATAATCATAATTTCTGTTTTTATAAATTACGTCACAATAAATTTTGCTGACATGTTACTGAGATACTACTTTTATAACATTGACCAACTCAATTGTTACTCACAGTAACAAGTAACTGATTGGACATTAAAATATAGTTTTGTAATTAATGTTTATTTATGTATTTGAGCAGACATTAAATAAAAGGTATCAGTGTTACACTTTTTTTTTTTTTTTTTTTTTTAAAGATGTCACTACTGTTATGCCGGCACTGATAGCAAACCTAAATATTGTGATACGTACCGTGTATCGTGAAAATGTCTTGAAGTTGTGATGCACTTTATGCTGCAATTTAACCTTATAAATAAAGTTATTATTATTATTATTATGATAATCATCATCATCATGAGATATATATATATACACACACACACACACACACACACACACTGAGCACTGAGCACTGAGCACTTTATTAGGAATACTATACTAATACTGGGTAGGGCCTCCCTGTGTATCCCATCCGCCTCAAAGTTCGACGCGTCGTGCATTCTGAGATGCTTTTCTGCTCACCACAATTGTACAGAGTGGTTTT
>JAOUQW010000047.1:15446407-15468601 GCA_028565825.1 Olivaichthys viedmensis | reverse complement strand
GCCTTTAGGTCAGACGACAGGGCAGCCCTCATTACAGCTAGAGCCAAGCTGTCCCGGGCCATCAGAGAGGTGAAGCGCAACTATGCTCAGAAAATCTATGGACACCTTTTAGACACCAGGGGGACACGGAATGTGAGAATGATATTTATGTTGCATTGTATATGCCATTCTTTATTTCAAGGGTCCTGCAGAGTGAATGAAACTAAATAAAAAAAAAGTCTGTATTGGGGCAATACATGTTTGCTTGAGTAAAGCTGTCATTTCCATTACCTAGCTGTGAGTTTTTGAGACTTGATCTCTGTGAGATGAGTTTCTTGTATTAAAGCAGATGTCAAATCTTATCCTATTTAGGTGATTTAATATTTTTGTGGGAGAGCTAATTCCTCTATTTCACAAAGTTATTTTCAGGGGTAATACCGAATACCATGGAATTGATATTGCAGCTGGTTATGTGCAGTACATATTCATGGAGGAAAGTTTTATAAACATAGAAACATACAACAGAGCCAAGGTGAGCATATTGTGTGCAAAATAAATAGTGATCACCGAGACACTGGGGCGAACAGGGATTGGTAGGGGAAGAGTTGAAAAGTCAGTAGGGTGGCTCAAGTACAAAAATTAGACATGGAGTGAAGGGGTGACAAGAATAATGCAGTTATTTAAACCTACTTGGGACTGATATATTTTTTAATATATAAGATTTTGTCATCATCCATTTATTCATTCATGAATCTCTGACACACACACACACACACTTACTCACTTTGCTCTGGTGACACACTTTTTAAATTCTGTCTCTATAACTCATGCTGACATAATGGGCTCAATTTCTGCGCTTCAGTGTCCCCTGAGGTTGATGACATCCCTCTGTGAAATCCTTCGGTTCTGCCACACAGTAGCCAGTAGATATAAGAAGTAAGTGGAAAAGACAAAAGCACAAGGTCTTCTGCTTATACTATATATTCTGTCAAACAATATTGGCATCCGAAATTGCCATTTCTATTTGAGTAAGGCTTTTTCTTTATTAACATACAAATGCTTTCATTTGACCCCCATGCTGTTTGTGTATAACTTCAGAAGCATTCACAAGTGTACAGAAATCAATTTCTACACAAGGTGTTTAACTTACAGACCTAGCCTTTAATATAGGGCTAAGACAAAAAAGTTTAGTCTCTCTGTAGGTTTATTGTTAGAATGATTGTTCTCTTGGTAAGGTAGGGTAAAGCTTAACA
This sequence comes from Olivaichthys viedmensis, assembly GCA_028565825.1. Taxonomy (NCBI): domain Eukaryota; kingdom Metazoa; phylum Chordata; class Actinopteri; order Siluriformes; family Diplomystidae; genus Olivaichthys; species Olivaichthys viedmensis. The sequence goes on along the minus strand of JAOUQW010000047.1, from coordinate 15,467,369 downwards.
CTTTCTAGAACTTTACCGAAACATTTTTTTGTCCTTGATTAAATAAAATAAAATAAAACATGTTAACATAACTAGAATCTTTTGCATTTACTATCTAATATATACATCTCCGACATTGTTATGGCCAAAGACAATCACAGGATTAATTTCACTGGTTAAAAGGGATACTATTGGGCACCATTGTAATGAAATTCTATTGGTTGAATGTTTTTAAAGAGCTTTTCCTTGTGAAATTAGTGCTTCTTATATTTAGGTATTTAGGTTTTACCTTTGTCATTCTTAACGTTGTGCAGATGAAGTGACCAGAGTTTGAGTACAAGCAAGTCTGAGTCTGTATTGCTAAACATCACAATTCTTAAATTTGTATTCGTTTCACTGTCAGAATCGCAATCTATTAAGCTTTGTCAGAAATGTTACCATTTCTTTACCATTATCCTGTGAGGTTAAATTTCTGGACATGTAGTTTGAAATGTGAAAATTTGGTATGATGTATGAGCATACAAGTCATATCTATTATATACCCCATTGAACTGTATTTAAATAAAATTTCCACACCGGACATTGAAGATAAATGATATGCTCCAATAGAGAGTATCGTTTTGTCTTTAATGCAGTGAGTCCAAATTGGTGAAAACTACCAGATGTATGAATTTTCTTTAAAACACCTATTACAAGAAGAATGCCATTTTCTCCCTAATCAAGCCAACTTATTTCCAACATAAACAGTGGCTTGCAAAGGTATTCAACCCTCTTGAGAACGTTTCCGGGTTACGAATGATACTTACACACATTTGCCCAGTTAGTATTTTTTATTATGAACTCGTATACTCTGACAGTAAAATTTAATAGCCAAATTAAATTTTTTGCCTGTAGACATTTAAAAAATATATGGGTCTTGCAGCCACTTTTTGAAGCAACAGCTCTAAGTCTTTTGTGGTAAGTATATATCAGCTTTGCATACTGTTCTGGATTTTTTCCATTTATGTTGACAGATTTGCAGAATCATAGCTAGCCACCATCATGTATTCATATAGTTGTTTTTTAAAGTAATGGCTACTGACTTTCCACCCTCCCTTACAGGGAAGTTTTATGCTGAGTTCTCAGTATTGTGGACCTGTGAACATTTACTCCACTTTCAGCCACTGAACTCTGTAGCTCCTTCAGAGTGATTGTTGGCCTGTCTGTGGCTTCCCTCACAAGTCTACGTTTTGCTCGGATACTGAGTTTTGAGGAGCAAGAACTGTCTTATCAGCAGCCTTATCTAGACAGTGTGTGGGTTGTGTGATGGAGCTTGCACTCTGTGATTATTGACCCCACACAGTGCTCACTGGGAGATCCAAACACTTGGATATTATTTTGTACCTTTTTCCTAATGCATGCATTTGTGTGACTTCTATAGGATGTTCTTTAGTCCTCATTCCTGCACCTTTACTTCAGGTTTACAGCCTGACACGTGATTTTTACACAAATTATGATTATTTTATTTAGAAAATGTAGCAGTTACTTGTTAATGGTTAATGGTTCACAGGTATAAACCAATTAAGAGGCAATTGTGTACTCACAATTGTGTGACAGACTTGTTTTTCATCTGTGTAAGATTGGCGCTTCCAAAGCACAAGGGTATGAATTATTTTGCAAGAAGCATATTTCAGTTTTTCATTTTCTTTAAAATATCTGCAGACAAATAATTTGACTATCAGAATATACAGGTTCACAATAAAAATACTGGGCAAGTGTGGATCTGGAAAAGTTTGATCAATTTCAAGGGGGTTGAATACTTTTGCAAGCCACTGTGTGTGTGTATATAATATATCTTGCAGGAGAGATGTAATATATATGTGTATATATGTATGTGTACTGTGTGTATAGTGTTTATATACTTTTAAAACTTTTATCCTTTTGAACAGGAGCTTTTAAGTCGCTAGCACCATTTATTTATACAGTACATTCGGTACATTTGGCTTCCCTTCGACTATGGCTCCCTACTTGTTGTAAGGTGGGTCTGTTCAGCCCTCCTATCTGTTGACCGTGTCAAAATGCCAGTCAAGCTTTTCCTCTGCGTTTTCCTAGAAATGTCTGCTCCACAGTATACAACATGCAAAGTTACACTGCGTGTTAAGTTCAAAACATCTACCAGTAATGCATGTTACAAACGGAAATATATCAGATGTCTGGCTATCTGTTTACACAGTCTGAGTAATGAGCAAAACAAAATCCTGGACCATTTTAGGGGGCTATATATTGAAGTTCTTCAACAGTGGTCAATTTGTCAGCAAGAAAAGATTCAAATGTCACAACGGTCCAAAATACATTAAAGGTGCTCTGAGCACTGATCCAAATACTACGATTCCATAATTGTGTATAAATTTATTAATTCTGTCTATTGTATGTATTTGGATGTATCCAAATGCAGTTTATCTTTTTGTCTTAGGCTTGTTTTAGGCTCAGTTTAAATAGTTCCATGTAATTTACTAACTAAAAAGATCAATTTGGAAACCCCAAGACTAGGTCTGAGTTTACTAATGGAGCGCACAGTAAACATACTCTATATGATGTATGTCTAAGTGCTTGCAGTCTTTTAGCACTATAGGGTTTTTTTTTTTTTCTGATAAAGAAAACCCTGCCAGTTTAAAGGGATTCATGATCAGGGCTTCAATTTTGTAAAGCTTCTTCAAAATGAAGACAAAAAGCTAAGGGCAACATTCGGTTCAGCTTGCAAGTTGAAATGTAAACCAGCCAGTTCATACTACACAAATCACATCCTGAGGAAACAAATCATCCCGTCTTATCACGTAAGGCAGCTGCTCTGGGGCCTGATGAAAAGCTACAGTTGCCATAGAAACACTGTCATGCCCATAACAGTTGTCATGGATATTGATGATGGCTCGGTTTACAAGTGTGTTTTAAGACCAAATCCCACTGAACACAAAAGCAAACTAGAGCCTTTATCCACAGGGCTATTTTTAAGTCTTGGATATGGATATTGCTCATCCTTATTTGTTCGTCACATGATTGGGTTCCATCATCAGTGCACACAGATTGCACAGGTTAGCCCTTAGGAAATTTATTTTGAAATCTAACCATAGTCTAACTTTCACAGTCTTTCCAGTTATGTGACTAAGATTTTAATATAATGGTGTCACGTAGACAATTTCCTGTCATCACAACATCCTGCCATTAATCATTGCTGTGGTACAATTCACTGTACATTCCGGATTATAATTTCTGACACTCCTCAGTAGGTCGTTTATAGCAGGGGTTCTCAAACCTTTTTGCAGCCAGGGACCCTCTTATGATCATAGCACAGATTTATTTTATGAACCTAAACATTTAAATAATAGGCACATTAGCCAAATATGTAGCATATTCTCGCATTTCATGACTTTTTTTTTATTCCTGGAACTTTGCATCCACAAAACCCAAACCACTTGCACTGTGTTCAACAATACGACACACTTTGTTTCATATTAACAGCATTTTTCTTTTGTTTTATTGAGCTTTAAATGATAATGAAATGAACAGCCTCCTGAAGGAAGTACATTAGTGTGACTGGGTTTAGAATGATGGCATTCGATTCAAATGAACAATCAATAAGCTTGGAACTACTGTATAAATAATAACTAACAATTTCCAGAGTAGTTGATGGTGATCACCTCTTTAAAAAAAAAAAAAAAAAAAGAGTATTCTCGTTCACAGAAGCTTTCCATGACTGCTGCTTGTTTAGTGAAGCATCATATAGTACACGGGTAGCCAACTGTGTTAACTACAATAATGAAAGACCCGTTTAAAGTCATAAGCTTAAGCAAATGTGTGCCTGGTGCCTTCTTTTTTCTACCCAGCTTACTCAGGAGGTAGAAACCTATAAATACCAAATGATTGGCTAAAGCCTTTTTGGTCCATCTGTTCTCTCTTGGAAAGGATAGAGGAAGTACAGCATGCTGGTCTTAGATCAGTTCTATTATTATGTGGTCGTGAGTTATTACACTGCAAAATCTCCAGTGTTACATTCACTCTCAGTGTTCTTTTGTGGCCAGTTGCACTTGAAATGAGGGTGTTCAGCGTTCACAGTTGGTGTTAACTGGGGATTTTGCTGTGCATAGAAAAGTCCCAAAACATAAGTAGCATTGAACTAGCATCACTTTCATGATGGTGGAGTGGGGTAATTCTAGCATACCCCAATCTGGCCCATGTGCTGGTGAAAGAATGTAAGCTTCTTAGGTGTAATCCAGCCTAAAGGGGAAGGCTAACATGAGTACACACACATGACCAGGGAGTCTGGCACGTCAAAACAAGTCACCTGGCTAGTTTACCGTGATGTAGCATTGAATATTTTCCTGACTTTGTTTTGGTCATGACTCAAATACGAAGAGAAAAATATTATAGCTCTTATAAGTATGACATTTTTAATCAAATGCTATTAATTATACCCTGCATTTTATTAAATATCTATTCCTTGCTGTGACACATTAAACTATACACCCTGTACTAAAACATTTGTTCCTCTGGGATTATCTGTAGGGTTTAAAACACCTTTTGCTAGGAGTGTAGTATCTGATTGCGCTCATTTTGACCCCATTATTGAGAGGAATTATGGCAATTAGTGAAACATGCAATAATTTTTTTTTTAAAGGTACCGTATACCACCTTTGAGGGTTCTTCAATTTGTCCTGCTGAGGGTACCCTTAAAGATTCTATGTAAAAAAATAAATAAATAAAAACTTTCATAAAAGGTTCAGAGAATAACACCTTTATAAAGCTAAACTCTTTAAGAAAAATAAAAAATACCCTTAAAGTTTCGATGTGAAACCACACAACAAAAAAGGTTTCAAGTAAAGCCCCTTTAGAAGACTAGAATGGTTAACCATCCAAAGAACCCTCGATGAGCCCTTTTTTTCTAAGAGTATAGAAACATTAAGCATCCATAGAGCCTTTGAGGAAGTGTAGTTAATGTAATCGGGGACATGTGCGTTCATCATCACGATCACCTCCCCACACAGATTAGAGTACAAAAATAGACCTTTTTGTCCCTGCAGTCACTTACACGAGCCAGAGGCTCTTAGCAGATAAAGTCTCAAAGTCATCACCACAACAGATTTAATGATGTAAGGACCAGTGTCGCATACCCATGCATATTCATACATAAATGAGTAATAATCTACCAATACATGAATAGAACCTCTAAATTTCTAGTAATGACTAGTAATATTTCCGTGATGTTCCTTATTTTACTAATAACTAAAAGTCATTCTACCTCACGTTGGTTTCCTGTTATTTCCACAGATTACCTGTGTAGTCCAGAGGACAATGTGCACAAGATCGAGTTCACCAGGTTCAAGATCAGAGATATGGAGACGGGGACGGTTCTTTTTGAAATCACGAAGCCTCCTGCTTTGGGTGAGTCCTCACCGTGACCCCACTTTTCAACACCCTACCTCCCCAGACCACCTCATTCTACCAACAAGACGACGTTACACGCTGTCAAATGATTTCTCTGCTTTCTATAATGACCTTATTTCCATTTAGATACAGTGTGCTTTATAAGAGCACTTCAGAAACACGGGATGTAATACCACCTCCTTTGTGCTACACAGAAAGCGCAGAGGACAGAAAGGACCTCGACTCCAACGCCGGGCGTTTTGTGCGCTACCAGTTCACTCCAGCCTTTCTGCGGCTACGACAAGTTGGGGCTACGTAAGTACAGGCTACGGTATCTTATAATCAGAACACAATGTTTCTAGACGACCCCATTATCAACCCACTGTGTGCTGCCCATGGTATATGGCTGCAGCAATTGATTCAGTCTGACTAAATCCAGAGTCAGCGCATGCTTTTAAAAAGAATTAACCAAGATGCAAAAGCGGTAGCTCAATGCCATTTGTCAGCAAATTTCACTTGATTTTCATATAATTTGACCAAATAAATCACTGTTAAAAATTCAGGTAATATAATAACAATCAGCAAAGAAACTAACATTTAAGGTCTTAAGATTTAATTAAGGTTTAATTTGGTGGTAACCACTAATATAATAAATATTTGAGTAAATGAGGGATGCATTGCACAATTGAAGTCCCATCTTACACATGTTTAAAAATGCTAATCTTGCCAGGTCACCTTTTTTTTTTTTTGGCCACTAGAAAAGTGATGTCAATGTTAAGGGGCTCATGAGCTTTAATAATGTAAACTTTACACCTTAAACTATGGCCAGGGCTTGACTGAAACTATTTTGTCAACTCCTAACTCACTAGTACACCTCTCGGCTTCTGCTAAACTCTTTGTGGCGTTATGAGTGATGTTATGTATTAGGAATCTTAATAACTTGTTTTTGCTCATATATGTAAGAGTAGGACCAAAATTGGGTTACTCTCAGCCGTAATCTCTGATTTCCTGCTTTGAGAGGCTTTATGTATACAGGCCCGGCTTATTGACCATATAAGCTTCTTTTTTTTTTTTTGTGTGTGCCCTCTGGTGGGGAAATTGCATGAAATTAAGAGGGTGTCGTCAGTGTACAGCCGACTATGTGTACCAGGTTTTGTGAAAATTGGACGTTGCATTCACAAGATAAAGTTCATTTATTCCATATGGATGGTACTCTAACATTTCATTGGCGTGGCCCATCAACAATAAACTTTACTGGGTAGAAATAACTGGAGAAATGGCATCATGTGTTGAAGCCTCATGTACCGCAGCACACTCTTGACAGCTTGTGGCAGCCCAACGGCAATAAAAACACTTCATGGAGGAGTAACTAGTGTGTCTCCTGCCACTGCAGGGTGGAGTTCACAGTTGGAGACATTCCCATCAACAACTTCCGCATGATCGAGAGGCACTACTTCCGCGGGCGGCTGTTGAAGAGCTTCGACTTTGAGTTTGGCTTCTGTATCCCCAGCAGTAAGAACACCTGCGAGCACATTTATGAATTTCCTCCCCTCTCAGAGGAGCTCAGTAAGTTCCCTTTCACCTCCTCTTCCACTCACCCGCACAGAAACTCTTGGGCATACTATTGTTTTTAGTCTAAGAGTAATTCACAAAGCATTTTGGTGCTAAAAGCAGCCTCTAAACCTGAGACAACCAGGGGGTACTCCTATGTCCTACATCATCTGCTGCTGGTGAATAATGGCGCAATCGAGTTAATGTATTTGAAATATTTAATGACAATGAGCCTTTAAAAAATATAATCTCAATATTGAGGGTATAGCAGTGATTGGGGAGTTAGTCAGGGATGCAGTCACCTCACCTACTAAGCGAAGCAATGCAGATCAAGGTTTTGGCAACTCTCTGACACTACTGGCCAACAGGAAAATGCAGTCGTGCAGTGCAGAGGGACTGGAAATATCTCATTTATTTTTGAGTCGCGTTTTACATCAAACAATAAGTACATCTCCAGATTCCAGACGGTTCATACAGTTTCCTTTAGACGTTCACCAGCTACAAAGCTGTGGTTCCTCTTGGGTATCGTCTGCTACTAGTTAGGAGAGCTGTTTAAATTGATACTTTAGTCAAATGTAAAATAATATATATATAATATATCATATTTAAAAAATATATATAATTAGAAAAACTTCTAATTGATTTACAATGTGCCACTCCAAAAGGGCTGACAATTTGCCGAACGTATATTAGACAAGTAGTAATTTGATTTTTGTTGTCATGTATGAAATCAGGAATGCTTTTCATTTTCATTTGATCATTTTTTATTGTTATATGGCAATCTGATTTGAGTTTACCACTCAGACCGCTACAGTCACTGTCAAAATACATTCATAAAACATTGTCATCCATAGCAATGGGGTCAACCCACCAACCGATTCCTTCGTAAACGTTGCTTTCAGAAGTTTCGTAAATAGATTTTAGCTAGGAACCTTTGGTGCCACTTAGGAGGTCTTAGTGGTAAGATTTTTATTTATCTTTTTATTCAGCCTCTGATTTGTTTTCTTTTTTAAAGTTACCCATTTTGTCCTATACTGTCTGGAAGCACCTTGCCTAGCGGTCGGGTTACAATTACAATTGCACTTCTCGTATCTGAAATCAGACTTAACCTGATACTTTCTTGTCTTGTGGGATATTACAGATACCAATTCAAAAAGACCTGCCAATAGTGACTTTTAATCAGTTTGAATCCACTTTGAATAGTGATATAAAAATCAGTTATAAAACTGATTGCTGATTAGGTTCAGATCTTGCAGTTAAGGCTGATATTTTTCACAGGATCACAGTAATTCGAAAGACAGATTAACAGTGCAGTCTCTTGAATGGCATGTTTTAAAAAAAGCTGGGGTTGAACATCAGAATGTGGAAGTGTTGCTGGTCAGTGTGCATGTCTGATGGCTGATGTCTTTCTCGCATTGCTTCGCAGTGAATGAGATGATCCAGCACCCGTACGAGACCCAGTCGGACAGCTTCTACTTTGTGGACAACAAGTTGGTGATGCACAATAAGGCAGATTACTCCTACAGCGGTGGCCCATAGGAGCATTAACAGAAACATGGACTGACAGACTGGGACTGAACCATTAACGCTGACTGAGAATAGGCTCCCAATCCAGTCTTGGAATATTTATTTGGCAAAAAACACCCCAACCTCAGGGTTTGTATGTATGGATGAGCCTGTGTTTGTGTGTGTGTGTGTTTGTGTGTTGGTGTGTGTGTGTGTGCGTGCATGCACTAGAGAGTCAAAGACAATGCTACACTGAGAAGTGTCCCCTACTGAGCCCACATATTGTGGTAATGCTAGAATAGTTTTTTTTCTTTATGATTATTGTCTACAACAGAGTGTGTCTGCATGCATACGAGTGTATAGGTGTGCCTGCATTCATGTGCATTATTAGACTGCATGATGGTGAGAAGGGTTTTTTTTTTTTTTGTGCTCTTGTGTGTTTTGTGTAATTCTTCAAATCTTTTTATGTAGAGTTCATTCCCTCGATATCCAACATTCACTTCAATATATATATATTCTTTGAGACCACATGTATAGTATACTAAATAATATTGGGTCAGAATTTTACAGAATAGCACATTTTGTGGTCATCACCTTGAACTAAAAGAGACTGTGTTTGAGAGGTGTGTGAGCATGAACTCTATGTGTAATTACTGACAGAGGATACAGGGTTTGGCCCCCTGTCCTTAGACACGTATATATATATTTTTATTTATTTAACATAGTCATTGTTGATTTGGCTGATTGTTAAATGCAAACTTGTGATTATTTATACTCGTATAAAAAAAAAAAACGTTGTCTGAAGTATATTTTAATAGCTGTGTTGGTTAAAAAGAAATGAAAGAGATCTATATTGAATGTTCGGTAGTCTATACATAATAGTGATTGTGTTCATCGATATTGTCATTGTCGAGTTCACTCTATATTCTTGAAATAAATATGTTTTCTTTATTAAACGCTCCACAACTCTGAGAAATGATAGTTTACCAAGGGAATCAAGGAAGAGTGCATTTACTGCCAACATTTAATTTACATTTGCCAAGCGCGCTGGTTAATTGCTCTTGCACAATAGGGAATTGTTTTGCACAGATATAATTTCCCATCAAAAACACTGAACCGTTTCCTGCAGTGATATCCCAAAGGTATTTACTCTGATAATGTACAAGGGGAACCCACAGACCATTCTGCTGTTGTTGATACAAGCACTGTGGTACATGTTGTGCCTCTTCAAGTAATTTGGCAACATTGCCATACTAGAAGGAGCCCTTTACTGCCACCTGGTGGAATAAACTAGTAGTCATAGTTCTGTTCTCATTAGGCTTGAAATCCAGGAGATGCAATATTTCTTTAATTAATATAATCGCTGCTGTGGAATCAGCCCTCTTTCTTGAGGGACTTTGATCTAGCGAATCACAGCCACACAGGAAGCGACTGAAAAATGAGGCAGGGATGCAAACAGAGATTCAAGTTCATTTGATAAATGGATTATTTGACGGGCAAACTATCTGGCTCAGCATAAAGGTAGGGCAAAAATCTCTGCTGGCAGACAAGTGATGAGAGCCACTGCAACTAACCAGATACGTCTAATCTTAGAGTTTCAAAAATCAGTGTAAGCAGTTATGTTTTTGTGGAAACATTATCATCAGCCTGGCACATCAACAGCTAATGCTAAATTAAACAGCATCTTTAATGACAAGCTGAAAAAGCTTTATGTGCCATGCAACACTTGGATATTGCATTTCCATATGCATCCCATGTGGTTGTACTCTAAACTTTTTTTAAAAATACATAAAATTAAAGTCAAGATTTTCAAACCAACACCAAGTATTCTGTCCATCAGCTTACTAGTTTATACAGATGCACGAATACAAACTGGATGTCCAGGTTAAGAAGTTAAGTTGAGTGGATAACAGACTCTTGTAATGAAAACAGCCCTTCTTCATAGCAGGGGAATCGGCGTGTTTATCGGGGTGGAATGGAGACATGACATGCTGTCTGCGCTGGTGAAGTCGCTGGAACATAGTCCAGTGATGTAGAGCTCAGGAACACTCGTCTGCAGTGCTGCTTCTGACCCAGCTGTGTTCACCTCCCCACTACCTGAGCCACAACTCCCCCCATTATCCCTGGCATGGTTGGGGCTGAGCTGATCAGATGTGCTGGACGTGTCTATGACCGCCAGCGAGTCTGGAGCCAAGCTGTCATTCCTCAGCTCCTCCCAGAGACAACCTGCAGAGAGTGACATGTAGTCAAACTCCACCATAAGGGGCGTCAAGCAAACAGTGAACGGTAAAATTATATACAGTATATGTGGGTTGTTGTTTTTTTCCAAATAACATATATAATCTATCCTCGCTGTCCAATGAAAAACATGTATCTCCACTTTTTGTGGGTTTTTTTTTTTCCTTTTTTTCCATATATGGAATGTGGGCAAAAACCTCCATCTACCCCACAGCAGTTGGCATTTAAATGACCAATGAAAAGCTGACCAATCACACAGTCATTCGAACTCACAATCTTCTGATGGCAGGGATAACGCTTAGACCGTTGTGCCACTTGGAAGACCTGTTTGTTCTTTTAAAAAGTAGGCTTCCCTGTTTTAAAAAATATTGTACCATATTTTAAGGGACACACTGCATTTGGAAATATAGCAGGAAAAACAAAACCAAGGCCAGAAATGACTTGTGAAGTCTGGGTGTTCCTACCATGGAGTTGCAGATCCGTTAGGCTCGGATTGAGCGTGTCTATGTCATTGCTCAGCTCTCCCTCCATTAGCAGCTCCTGCATGCTTCCCAAAGCACTATGGCTTGCCTGCAGAGCAACGCTGTAGCTCGGCGGTGTGTGTGCGGGTAAGGGGGAGTCCAGGCTGCCAGTCCTGGAGGGCAACTGTGTGCTGGGCTGCTGGGGGATGGAGGGGTATAAGGAGAAGCCTGGGGGATTTGAGGGCACGTATGGGAGCTGCTGGGAGACAGTTTGTGAGGGTAAGCTGTAGTAACTATAGTACGGCCTTCTTTGGTGAATACTGGGAGTGTAGTGGGGAGGCAGGCTGACTCTGGGGAACTGAGGGTATGTGTGGTTGTTGAGGTGTGCAGAGAGGGACCTGTGCTTCTCTGGTTTCTCGCCCAGAAGATGATCCAGTAACTCTGTGAGAATGAGACACTCTATAATTATTTAACACTTTATAATTATTTATCATTTTGCTATCATATATTGATAGTTCCGAAAATACCACTGCCTGAATAACACTGTGAAGGTATCATTATTAGTAATCGACCTCGCTTTGTACCTTTTGATCAACCAAGCTGTGCTCACCTGGTCTAGCCATGCTCCTTCGCACCGTCACAGGATCCTTCCTCCTCCACTTCTGCAGCTCCTCCTGCATTTTCTCCACTTTGGCTGGGTTGAGGGCCCATAGACAGCCCTTCCGTGAGGAGTTCCCATTCTTGTTCTCAACTTTCTCAAAGCACTTGTTCAAGGAGAGGTTGTGACGGACAGAGTTCTTCCAGCCATCAGGTGCTGTCTGATCAAGCAGGAATGAAATCTCTGAGAATGTAGGGCTCACTATCATGTAAAGGCACAAGGCTGTGGTCTTTAAATGGCTTGAGTCTTTGAAAAGTGGGATCTGGTTGCAAACTTTGGACAGACGACTAATTCTGAGTAAATATCAGGTCTGGAGCAATAAAAAAGTAGAACCTCTACCCAAGGTTTTACAGGTTGGTGCAGAGTACATTGCTTACCATTTTTAATCAAGTTTTTCCATGAACAATATTCCCTCTTCTTAAATAGTGATTCAAACTGCAGTGGTTTCAGGGCAAATTTAATTTGAAAACAGAACACGATCCTGAGATAATACATTAGGAATTTAACCTTTGAGTCGATGTGGAATTGCTCTTATGCCTGGAGACTATTTGTGATTGATACCTGGCAACGCTTAAGAAAAATACTGAATGGCACTATGCATTACCCATGTCAACCAATTAGTTTATAAGCAAAGATGCACAGAATATAAGTATATCTAATACAACACTGTGCCATAAAAAAGACTACTTTAAGAAGTTATCATAAATTTGATGTTGCAGAAACATGTGCCTTATCCACAGAAGAGTAACACTATCATTCAGATACTAAAATGAACATAAACATATTCCATCATTTCTACAAAGCCACACATTATCTTAAATTATATTTCATCTTTTTCCAGCCTTGGGATAGCATGTGGTATGTGTATTAGCCTCAGCCCCTCTTTACAGTACAGTACAGTAAAGTCAGTGGAGCTCCTCTGGATCTGAACTTGTGTTTATCTGGAAGGCAGCCAACACAGTGCCATGCTATTAATCCCTTCAATAGTCAAGCCTGCCTGAAACGGAACCAAGTCAGCAGGTGAAGGCATAGAAATCAATCTACAATGGCAATAGCCTGCGGCAGCTCCAATACAGAGCCCCATTTGTGTTCGTGATTCTCTATCACTGATCGTGACTGGGACTTTGCCAGGATAAAGTCCCTACGAGCAGTGGAAAGACGTGCCATGCAGTAGCACCTAGCGTATCTTTTTACTAAAGAAAAAGAGGATTCATGCAAATGTGGTTTAGTTCCCCACTAAAAACAATAAACATGGCTAGGTGATCATTTGTGTGGAATGATTATAGGACAGAGGAGCATCACATGAGTTAAGAAATAAGGGGAGGCTTGTGAGAGTACCTTGAAGTAGGGGAAATGCTCTGTCATGAAGCTGTAGATCTCACTCACAGGCAGGCTGCCAGTCCTGCTATTCCTCAGAGCCATAAAAATGAGAATGCTGCAGAAATAGAAAGAAAAGAAAAACACTTAGTCTACCAATTGATCAAGTTAAACTCCTTTCTGTGTTTAGGTAGCATGGGCCATTAAGATTTTATGAGCCACAAAATCAGACATCAGGAATCAAATTCAGTCTGATAACTCTCTAGTGCAATGGTACCCAGGCTGTTACATAAACCACAAAAGTTCTGAACTCTATGCATTTACATTCAGTAAAACTTGATAATACTGTTTAAAGTGATGCATTGGCTTAAAATAAAGTTAACAAATAGAGTATGCTGTATTTGACCAAATTTGTTGAGGAACAGCACTTTCTAGACATAACTGATTATAATTTACCATTATAGAAGAATATATGCTTCATATTCAAATTCTTAATGAAAACACTTTACTATTCTGAATGAAAAAGAAGAAAACTGCTACATTTGTAATTTAATAGCAGGCTAATTTAAAGGAGCAGTTTGTCATTTTTAGAGCCCTCTCCTGCCTGCAAGTAGAATTGCAATTGCAATGAAAATGTTGAGGAGCCTTCCTCTTCTCCGCCAACCGACTCCACCTCCTGTGTTGAATGCCTTTACAAAAAATAAAGCTATATTTATATGCTGAATATTGCTAGAAGGGTTTAGTACGAGTTTCTCAGAAAATAAATTGTTGCGCTAAGTAAATGATATTTTATATTTAAAAATGTCTGTACAAAAGAAATATTAATCTCAGATGTCATAAACTGAGGACATAGTTCATCACACACCTGCATGCCTCAGGGAGTGATTTGTTGAGGGCAGGTGTGTTACTTTAGCACAGGATGAAGGAGGCCGGAGGCTCATGTGCTTACCTATAGGAGTAAATGGGTTTGGGGTAGTGCGGCTGGACTGAACCATCTTGACCGGTTTGTGGAGAAAGGCTTTGATAAGAATAACGTGAGCTGACTTTTAGTCCTCCCGATGAATATTCACCCGGAAACTGGGGAAAATCCAAAGACATTTTGATTATCGGTTAATGCCATGCTTCAACGGGGATGACAGTTTTATAAATTCTATGCTGTACAAGTAAAATAAAGGATTCATTCAAAGGCTGCAATACGTTGTAATTCCTGCAAATAATTTTGGATCATGGCTGAATTACAAACTGTTTGCCCAGCTTTTCTATAAAACCGCACATTCTTTTCCCTGAGACACTGTACACATGTTAAGTTGTCTTGTACTGGATTTTGTATTCTGTCATTCACAATATGGAGGAGAACATCCTGCCAATGTTTTGATTGAAAGTATGAAACACTTCCAAACTATCCTTCTGTTATCATAAGAGGCATTTCTTGTTGACACATGTTAAGAGTTCAGCTGTGTTCAGCTATTGACTTTACATGGTAAATAAGAATGCACTAGGAAAACAGAAGTAGGAATAAGCTCCCATACTGTATGAATATATCACCACCTGCACATAGATGCATGCATCTATACAAACCCATGCATATGCACACACATGCTCTTTCCCACAGTTTACCTGTTGTTGCAAGGGACTGAGGGTGCTGTATGCACTGTGGGTAGATGAGGAGTAACTGGGTGGCTCCTCAGGCCTGTTCTGCATCTGATCGGCGTGCTCTTCAACTCCCTACCCCGAAAGCAGACCGCAACATCATTGGCACAAATATACGAGGTAGTTCATTAATGTTAATATTGCATTATAGTCTAACATTCCTGTACTCTAATAAGTCTAGCCCCTGGCAATGCAACTGCACTGGCAAGAACAGATGCGAATCCTCAAAGATCTGACGGGCTGATCTTTTATGTATATATGCCTCACATCCCTATACAACTCCCTCAACTCTCAGTTTTCTAAACTTAACCCTTGCCTGCATTCAGGGGTCATCACCGTGTCGGCTTTGGTCAAAATGCTTTTTTTTTTTACCATTGACATACAAAACTTAAAGTGGGCAATAAACATTACCCATAAAAATTAACCCATCCTCTCTCAAAAAACAAACAAAAAAAAGTCTTTGTCCCATGAAGTATTAAAAAACATGTTTTGCCATTATAAGAAAGGTAGGCTTCAAGCTAGTAGCCGTCTTGACCTGACTGACCCGACACATGTTAAAGGATGAGAATGTGTGCAATCCTGCCTTTATTTCAGGCTGCACTGCCTTTCTATGGCCAACCCATGCCCATAGATATGGCATAATCAATATTTTTGCCATGAATACAGACAAGTCCTGTAAGGGACACTTTTGTCCTTGTACAGAAATGTTGATGACCCCTGCTGAACATGAATCACACTCAACGTGTAAAATCAATGACAAAACTCTGTTTTTGACCGCTAACCATAAACATAGAGGGCTGTACACTGGTGCTGAGTGAAGTCCAGCCATGCTGCTCTTCTATGTCTGCAATGTCGGTGGCAGCTGGAGCGATAGATTCAGGTCGTTCACTCTCCCTGAGGCAGCAGTACAGGGAAGATCCAGTGACTTCCCCATCGCTGTACTGTCTCCCATAAGGGTGAAAGCGCTTGTCCTTGCTTGGTTCGGGCTCCAGGTCCACACAACTCCAATCCCCACTGTGCCTTCTGAAGCACTCTGCAGCACCACTCTTCAGCCTGTAGAGGATGCTGTCTCTCTGAGAGCTGGTGACGGAGCCCTCTGCGGTGCTGGATTTTAGACCCTAGAAATGGCACCGCAAAAATTAAAGCGTCACCCATAACATGCCATTGATATAATAATTGTGTAGCTGTAGTTCTCAATGCGATATGGCAAAATCAGCAAGCACATCCCTGTATCTCTCAGATGATTTTAGAACTGAATAAATTCAGTAAAAAAAAAAAAAAAAGGTAAGTTCTCTGTTCTATGTTAAATGTATAAGTAAAACAGCTTCAATTTTTTTTGTGTTTTTTTTACTTTCAAATTTGACAGAATTGCAAATTACTTTGAATCACTGCGAGTATAAGGGCATCACCTGCTGCCGCCGTCTAAAAGACGGCATAAAAATGCAAAGATATGTATGGGCCCTTGATCTGATAACGATTACATTACATAGCGTTTAATGTGATATATGACCTGTCGTATATTAATATAAATTTTAACTTGACAAGGTAAAATACAGGCACAGTGCCTGCAGGGCACCATGTCCTTAGATGGTGCCTTGTGTTGAGGTTCATGGCCTCTTCAAGCTACAGAGGCCTAAAGCATGTGCATACTCATGTATGCAGCTGCCTGGCAGCAGTAACCCATTAGCTGACATGGAGCATCTCAATCAAAGTAAACTGAGCATGTTAATAAAATCCAAGCATATCAGTTTTTGACTTGGGTTAAGGAAAAAGTCAGACCTGTGACCGTGGCATTTGCAGACAGGGCGATTCCAGCAGTGCAGGCTGAAAGCTCTTGGGTGGACTGCTGCTGACTCCAGGTGAGAAAGGTCCTGGCTCAGTAGACATCTGTCCCCAGCGATGCTTCTGCAGAGCAACCATAAGAGGAATTCGTTATCCGGGTCACAATCATCATTGGATTTAGCCAAATCAGAACTTACAAAATGTAGTTGTTTAATGTTTGCATTAAAATATTACAACTGAGAGGATCTGAGCGGAAGATCCAAAAGCTGCTCAGAGGATACAAACATGTACTGTTTGATAATTTTTGTTACTTGATAATGAAGGTATATTTGGGAAACCTAACACACTAAAAGTCTTGTTGGTTAAAATAAATGTCTTTGTTTGTCATATTGTCTTTTGCAAACTTTTGCATTCCACTGTATGGGAAAATGTATTTATACTATTTAACTGCCTGTCGGTGGTATAGTAACAATAGTAGACCTAACAAAAAGTAAATATTTTGTTACTGTATTTAAGAATGTTTTGGTAACATGGCCTTACTGTCAACTTTAATTTTTAAGTAAATGGGTACTGTTACATTGATAAATTTCTCAGACGGCCTTGTTACTTACTTTGCCCTTTTATTCCAGGCTATTCTATTTTCAAAAATAAATTCTGATGTCCAGATCTGCAAGTTGACTCCCAAATGTCACCTAAAAGAGCTGATTCAAAGAGCTGACTCGTTTGCGAATGATACAGCACTAGCTACTTTTCACCTCGTCAGTGAAAACACCAAAGATGACCAAAGTTAAATGGTTATTAAGGTTTAAAATGGTTATTAAGGGTCAGCCTTCCTCCTGTTTTTGAAATAAATGTAATGGTAAATATTTATATCTAAATGAGGAAACTATTACTCATTACTATAACTATAACTATATTTCAACAGCTAAGCTTAGTTAAGTTTTTTCAAATGTTCTTATAGCTCGACTGACAAATTACATTAGCTCCCAGACTTACTAGCTGACAGCTAACCGAAACATAGCAAAGACGTGTGTTGAAAGCTGCACATTGGCATCATTAGTGCTAGCTTGAAATCAATGATTTAATTTTTTTTTTACTGTACTTAAATTGATTGTGCACACATTTTATGCATTAAAAGGTCAGATAGCTGTCTAGTGTTAGCTAAGTTTACAGCTGAAGACTGCAGTGGAGTGACTGAAGTGTGCTACAACAGTTCAGTCTCCAAAATTATTCTGTCACCATCAGCAGAAATCAATAAAGTTCATACACACATATTGCTTTACTCAGTGAATTATGCAGCTCAATTAAGTAGCTGCTACTACCATCCACCACACTTGACTAGACACTTTTCCTTTGCATTGATATAAAGTCACTGAGTATAAAAAAAATAAAATCCTGATACAGACAAGAATAAAGTAATTAATCTTGAAAATGGGTGTTGCTCTCATAGATATATTGAAAAGCATATTGTGATTTTCTATTGTTCATAGTTTTAATACTAATCAAGGCCATGGAATTACAAGGTACTATCTAACAATTCTGTGATATTAAGATATTGAGACATAAAGTTTATATCCTCAATAAGGTCAAAGCAGATACAACTATGTAACTTTGGATTTTTTTTATACTTTTAAGCAATATTTTGGTGTAAAACTCACATTTTCAGTGTCATATAAATAACAAATTTATAACATTAACTTATTTTTGTCAACAAAAATAATCAGAACCTTATCATGCCAAGGTATCGTAATAATAACACATTACTAATTGGCACATAGAAGATGCCAAATTTTTGTTCATATATAATACGTGTAAAAAAATAATATATATAAAAATATTTGGAAAAATCCTACCACTCTTTTTCTCTATTTTTAATATCCAAGAACGTTTGACACTTAAGTACATATAATATCACATACTTTTCAGCTTCTACTCAAATAGTTTTCTTGTGGGTTACTTTAACTTTTGCTTGAGTCATTTCTCAGTAGGGTATCTTTACTTTTACTCATATGATTCTTGGGTACTTCATACAACAATGCTATGTGATATCAGAACTTTTGTTGTTGTTGTTGTCTACTAATAACTAGGCGCTTGAGTTAACAAACATATAACTGTATAGCATTTCCTCTGTTTTTGGTTGGAGCCATTTTGAATGTTTGATCTGGGTGCCTTTAACACCAGATTGAATATAGAGATACACCATCACTGGCACCCTGGGTTCAGGAGGCACCTAGAAATCATATTAGTGACCCATCATTGAGTCATGGCTAGTGAAGATGCAGAAACACTGTACATGTAATCTGCACACCTGGGTTCTATGCTGTACCCAGTGGTTCTCAACTGGTCTTGCCTCATGACCCTGCTATTTTCATTGTCACACATTTGTCATTTTATCATTTAAGCAATTTAACTTCCTATCCCTTCTAATTTAATTCAGAAAATGAATAGTGCAGTAATAGGATATGCCTTCGTGCACTAAAACATGAACAAATAAAAGTGCAACAAGCGCTAAAACGCCATTCGAACATGCAGTATAAGATTAAATCTACAACATCCAAAACTCAAACACTGCTTCCATCTTGACTAGAGACAAATATAATATGATGCTATTTCTATCTTGAATAATAGACCATGACTAGGTATAATTATTATAAAAAAACATATAAATAGAGTTATCTTATTGAGATTAATTATGCTGCAGTTCTAGTCGTAATGCACTATTGTACTTTGTACAATATTCTTTCGTTTGCTAATAACTCACTACATAAAACATATCTTCTGTCCTCAATGTTGGATAAACTACATTTAATAAGTTAAAATTATTTTCGTTCCAAGCCCATGCTGAGAAAAGCTACTAAACTGCTGCAACAGTCTGCTGTGTGTGTATGAGTGTGTGTATTTTATCAGGCATTATCATTTTTATTGTAGGTCGGTGTCCATGTTTAGTCTTAGGTTACCAATAACAGGTAAATGCAAGTTGTAAGTGGGAAACAGTGTATGATCACAAGTTTTGTGAACTTGTAAAAATAAAAATTTCAGTTTGGCTTATTGATGTAGAAGAAGAACACACCCACGACCCACCAGTTGAGAACCACCGTTCCAACCTATACACCACAAGAGGCTCAAGACCAAAAAATCAAATCATGTATTAATGTAGTTACTGCAATTCAATACTACAATCAATATGATATCAGCTGCTTAATATTAGTTAGACCCCATACCCACAAGTGGAGCAATCATTCAGAATGTATGCATATACTCTTTTTTGATATAATTGATATACAAGGTCACACATTTAATTCCAGATGGAATGTAGCCACAAAATTAGGGGGTTCAATGCTCCCCTTATTTTTTGCTGTAATTGTATTGTCTCAGATCTGGACATGTCCAAAATTAACTCTGTCAGCTGTTCTGCCCATGTGACCACTTTCATCATTGTGTAACTTCTTGACAGTTACTGAAATTCTTTCTCAAGTGTATGCTTAAGCATTTTCACTAACAGTGAAACTGTCTGCCTGCAATTTTGTAATGGAGATTTATATTTCTTATTTTAGACTTCTGATACCTGATCACAGCACAAGTAAGACACGTGGCCACAGGTGAGTTACTGGAAAAGCTGTCTCCTCTCACTTACACTCAGCCTGAGAAGGAAAAAAAAACTCATTAAAATCACCAACAAACCATGAAGCATTTGTCACAGAAAGGCCAATATATCTGCAGAATGGAAATGAAGTGAAAGAGAGATGGGTGAGTTGGACTTCATGCGAAACACAATGGCAGTGTAACTGAGTATTGTAGAGGAAGTTGAGATGTCTTTATGCTTATCTCTGTGACTTGCTTCAACGCAGTACGGAGTACAAAGAGGAAAAGGCTGAGCAGACAGAATTGCTCACGTCCTGCTTGAGTTAAATGATATCTGATCCGGTCTCTATTGGGATCACTTTCTTTAAATTTATATTCCTTGCATCTAGGACTTGTTTGGTTAGAGTAAATGATTTAAATCTTTTACTTAAGTATAGTGTATAAATATTTTCAATTTTAATACTGATATGAAGCTTATCACAAAGAATCATTAATATGTTTCATGAACACATGCATCAGCTCCACTTGTGCTGTGATCAGGTGCAGTGTGTTGCATGCAGATCCTGTCATGTATCAGTGCACAGAGTTGTACTTTACCCACAGTACAAAGTAACTGTAAAACGTATTTACCTCACTGATCTCTTTCAAGCATGTCAATGCAACTACATCCTGTAGAAATGATCGCCCTACCCATTTTTGATTGACATTTCAAATGGACTGTGTGTCTCCATTTACCCTGTCATTCGTCATGTCATTAGTGGGTTGTTCCCCCCCCCCCCCCCCCCCCCCCCCCCCCGCCCCCCCCCCCCCCCCCCCCCCCCTCTGTTTCTTTTTTTTTTTT
>JAOUQW010000047.1:15372751-15388848 GCA_028565825.1 Olivaichthys viedmensis | reverse complement strand
GGGAGGGTTAAGGGCCCAACAGTGGCAGCTTGGTGGAGCTGAGGCTTGAACCCACGACCTTCTGATCAGTAGCCCAGCGCCACTAACCGCTGAGCCACCACTGCCCCATAAGCCTACGCATAAAAAGTCTCAGGTTTAATTTACCAAACTGACCATAAATTTGTTTTTGTTCAGTATGTCATGCATATGGAATGGAAGCACGGTTCGCCGTGTATCCGTTTTTTAGACAGGTACCAATGCGAAAAGCAAAAGTGGAACCTTTCAGAATGTGAAAAAACTTGTGGTTCTCAAAAGTGGGGTTCACGCAGGGGTGCTGTAATGGATTTAGGGTGGGGTGATGAGTCCAAGGGCCCAGACTACACAGGGAGCCCAAGGGGACCTCGGTGAATCTAAAATTGAAGAAAATTGTCCAGGAACACACAACTTGTCCAGTGCAGGGGGCCAAAAGTTTGTACTGCTGCCTCCCATCGTGAGATACAGCCAGGGAGTGTCTTTCTGGCTTTAAGGTTAACGGCGTTACGGTGATTGAGCTCAAGTTGTTAGTTATTATGTAGTCATCACAGTTATAAGCCTAAATTGACTGGTTACTTAAATTCAATAGGTTTTAGTCCAAAGCACAATAACTTATAAAATAATGTCAATTTGAGTGTAATTGCAAGTTAGGAAATATATAAATATATGATACGATACAAAGCGTTGAGAACATTTTAACACAGTGTAGTTTATCATTTAAAAACCACTCGATTGGTGCTAATAAATAAATACGATGGGACATATTTACCTAATGTGGAAAAGTACTTACATTTAAAGGGGTCTTTGGTTCCTAAAAATGTGAGATCGCCTGGAACACCAAGATAAAATATAGGAATCATGGGGTGACCGTGGCAGAGTTCATTGCCGATCATTTGCACACAGCGTTATAACGCTTTCTATTAACAAAAGCATATTCACTGGCAATGTCTGGTGACGTGCTGTAAAAAAGCGCCAACGTGGCCATTGTCATTTGTTCTACAACAACACATTATATTGCCCGAAGCACACATGAATTGCTCGTGGGTATCCATTAACCCTGACTGCCATAACATTTCGTGCAGGACCCTGGTTATTTGAATATGTACAGAAAGCCCATGTAATTCGTTTAGAATCTATAAAGGTTCAAATTTAATGAATATATTAAGTTTGTACAAAATAAATGTAAAAGTGAGAAAATGTAGTCAAACTTGTTTAACTGTTGAAATGAAGAAAAAAATAAAAGCACCACTTGAAATACAGTGTTGATCTTTATTTTTCACCAAAACTGCCATGTACATGAAAGATGCACGATATAGCTACTGGAATATTACAACTGGCTTATAAAAAAAACTATTTAATGTACTTTTACGATTATGAAAAAAAAAGAAAAAAAGAGCACCGATTACCCAAAAACTTTGACATAGTTTTACCTCAACTACTGTCGCACAAAGATTCACTTTAGGCAATGTGCATCAACACAAATAGGCATGCCAAAAAAGCGATGAAGCATTATACAAAATCTTTAAAACAGGTGGTTGAAACCGTGTTTCCAAGCTGACACCATGGGAAAGTCCACCATGAAGGACGGAGCACAACAGATTTGCAAGCTTAAGCCTCTTAGGTGCTCACTGAACGTCAACAGTAGCAGTCAGTGGTGCTAAACGAACATATCCTCACGGTCAGCGTTGTAGATCTCACCCTCCTGCAGAGACGCAAAGTTGAGGAAGTGAGAGGGCCGGTGAACCTCGTGATAAAACTCTTTCGGGTTGGAGAGCTGGAGCTCATACTTCATGTTGGGGTCATGTCGAAAACCTGGAATTAAAAGGGGAAATAATTATGACAAGAAAATGGGGAAAGGAGAAAGAAAGAAAAAAAGCCCCCTCAACACCGTCAAGGAAAAAGGGTAGTGTAGAACTACATTTTTGTTCCCCAATGTACAATAAAATTACCCACAAAAAGTACAAAATGGTTCTTTAAGTCAAATTATGCATCTTACATGAGTTTTAAAGTTACACTACGTTTACTTTCCAAAGTGAAAGATGCACATTAAGGATACAAAAGACACCCTTGAGGGAACCACCACTGCGACGAGCGTTATGCTACAGCTGGGTTGGTAAATTATCAAATTATCAGCCTGATAATGTGCTTACCCATGAAATTGTAGTTCCAGGAGACTTGCCCAGGCACCATGAAGAAGCCAAGGAAGCGATCAGACAGCAGCATCTGTACCCTCTCGTAGTGGGACGGCAGGTAACCCTTAGGGTTGTTGCCCTTATCCGTGTTCTGTCTGCCCCACTCGTATCCGCTAGGAGTCATCTTGTATGCGGTCAGCGTACAAGATCCTGGGGTGAAACTACACAAGAAAAAAAACAAAAAAAACATCACTGGCAGCAATAAACATGTTAATAGGCAAAAGTTTTAAATCAAGCCAATGAATTGCAGATTCTAAAAGCAAGGTTATACGCAACCTAAACTCAGTACTCTGTTGAAAATCTGTTTTCCTGTACGTTACATGCGAGGAGCAGCATTTGTTCAGCATGTTAACTTTAAGTGTTCGATCACTTTGACTAGAATGAACAAATCTCAAAAGTCAGTCTTAGCAAATCCTATTCATAACGTCCTTATTGACCAGAAGGCTGAAAGAAAAATTTATATTTCCACATAATTCTGCTTCGAAATATTAGTTGGATGCCGATCACGTCTTTCAAAATCTGTAACACAAACTTTGCTTCTTCAAAAGAACGGGGGTTTATTTTATTTTTTTGCACTCAGCATGTGCCATAACACAAATGCACATGTTCACAACGTATTTTGATTATTAAAGTAATTGGATTCTTATGCTTAAATTATTTTAAAAGATTGCCCACCACATTTGATTGGATAGAAACATTCAGACATGCCTCAATCAGTTTACTCTGTTTTTTTTTTTTTTCAGACTGAGCTATTGGGCTGCATGTAAAGCTACGGTCAACTGAGGAGGTCTAATTTGGCTAAACACAAGAAACAATCAATTGACAAAATGGATCAATTATGAATTGGGATCTGCTAGACACGAATGCATTTCCACTGTGTACCTGCAGGTAATAATGATGGTCTTCTCGCCATCCCAGGATGGGTTATCTGCCATGACCTTGGCATGCGTGGTGACATCCTGAGGAGACAGCTGAGGCGATTCATTGGGTTGGGTGTGGATCCAACCAAGCGGCTCCATTTCCTACAGAAGAACAAGATGAGCTTAAATAGAGGTTCACTAGGACTGGGGAAAAAAAACAGAAAAAAAAACCATGGTGCTCCGGCGTCACTAGAAGATGGAAAAACATTTCTCAAAAGTTTCCCCAATAGTAAAATCAAACAGAACTAAAACAGAGACAGACCTTGAGATATTCGTGCTGTGGAAGCTGATTGGGCAGGTGAACAGTCTGATGTGTGCCCCACTGCGGCACCATAACAATGCAGCGAATCTCCTTCACCTGTGGGTTATCTGGAGGACTTGTGCCATACAGATAGCCTGCAATCTAAAGACAAAGATAAATAAATCAATAATCTAAACAATGCTATGGTGGAAAGTGAACTGCAGTTTAAAAATAATAATAATAATAAAATTTTAAAAAGCTGCTGGAAAAATAAACAAAATTGCCAAAAGTATGACTCACTTGAGCACGCAAATCCGAGATGCAGATGAACTTCTTCAGAACGTTCTTGGGGAGAATGTAAGTGTACCCAGTTTCTTTAATGTCATCAGAAGACACATAGATGTGGTTGGTTCTTAAGTGCAAGTTGGCAGCAGAGATCGCTCTATTAAGGTGAGAGAAAAGTATACACACAAAAGTATAAAAAGTTCTTTAAACACTGTTCCATAAGGAGAATATAATGGCCATATCTTTGAAGCATCTTCAATGGTCAAGCCCTACCTGACTCTCCATTCAGTCTTGGAGGAGAAGGTTTGTGTCTCGTAGTTGCTGGTAGTGGAGGTAATGATTTCATCACCGTGTTTGTTAACAGTGCGAGTCTGCGTGGCCGTTAGCTGAGACTGCTCTTTAGTCTGCTTCTCGATCTCAGCAATCTGCTGCCTCTGCTGAGAGGGAGCTGAGATCTCCATACCCAGGATGATGTCCCTGATCTCAGACTGCGTGAGAGAAGCCACGTTCACACTGGAGGAACGAGAGGAGACAAACTTAAGAAACACAGCTTACACTTTAAATCACAAGCTTTCAGATTTAAATAATTTCCATTTGAAAACACCTTATTTTACTCAATTTTCCACTGAAGGCCTATTCGGACAGCATTATTTTTTCTTTCTTTTCTACTTACTTGTTCTTTTTGCCATAGTCAGCCAAGATGAGATCTTTGAGCTGCACCTCCACCTTGATCCATTCCTCATCAGTCAAAGTGGGCCAGATGTGATGTGGCTCTGTGATGGTGGTCTTGTCAGGTTTCAGGATCACCTTCGCACGGTCGTTGTTCACATGCAGGGCCCTCAAGATCAAGATCAGACGGGAGAAAGCCTACACAGGAAGTGGGATGACACTTCAAATGGAGCAACAGGCATCACTGGCCCTTTAACATGCTTCTCTTAAAAAGTAACTAAATAAATATGAAATGAACTTGCAGTGTACGAGGAAATGGTCTTCAGCCAGTCATCGTACAGATTGAAGAGGACCATCTGCGGCTCGGTGGCCTTTAGAATCAGGTCTCCGAACTTCTCCACCTTCAGACAAGCCTGGAAGGGCAGCTGCAGCTCAGAGCCCTTAATGACAATGTTGGGGAAATCCAACAAATGCACCTAGAAAATGGGAGAAAAATATGAGTCAAAGTCCGCAACATGTAAACAGACGATGCATATATTACATTATCTTATAGTAACTAACAAACGGTGCTTCTGAAGCGAGCTCACCTCAAGAGGATCCAGCATGCCCTTCCTGGTCACAATGATCTGCTTGGGCTGCTCTTCAACAGGCAGTGATCGAATAAGAGCAGCCACTTCCTCAGCAGTTTTCCACTTGGCCAGCTGTAATGTGAGAAGATCAACTTAGAGCATGGCTGTCCATTTCGCGTCACGCAATGAGAAGCATCAATGCCAGAAGCGGCAATTCCTACCTGTCCCAGACGCTTCTGTCCAGCCCACACAGATGTGTGAATGATCTTTAGGAAGAGTTGTCCAGTTCTTGGATTAAAGATGAAAATGGCCCCATTGATGGGTTTTGTGGTCAAGTTGCCCTCAAAGGTCTGTGATGGAAAACACAAGTCATGAGGTCTGTGAGTATAAACACAATTATGCTTCACTTACGGCACAAAACGTACACAACCAGAAGAGATCCCCCTCCAGGGAACACTTGGGAGGCTGGTGACTTACCTTGTGGATGGTGACACGGTACACATTGGTGTCATCCACAAACCAGATGATCTGATTGGAGAAGAGCTCTCCGTAGTTCTGCGAGGACAAGTAGGGCTCAGTGGGCTCGGAAGAGTAGAGCTGCAGACCCTTGCGGATGCGCTCCCTCAGCACGTACAGGGCAGGGTTGGCCTTCATGATCTTAGCCATGGCCTGCTGGATCAGAGGCTTGCTGCCAGGGAACCAGTTTCCATAAGCACTGCATGGAAAACAGAACATCAAAACGTCAGAGTGAACTCAGGATTCACTATATTTCATATTCTGATATCAAAGTAGCGTTGTAGACTGTCCCAACGGAACACTGACCTGTGCAGATTGTATGCCAAATCAATGGCAATGAGCACCCCAGTAGGCGATGGGTAGATACTCATGTTATCTGTGGTGTAGTCCAGGAACTTGGCCCTGGCGTATCTTTCAATGTCATGGGAGTCATAGTCTCCCCATCTGAGCTGAATGTCAATCCAGTACTTCTGAGTGGTGGTGCTGTCCATAACATCCCTGCAGCAGAGACGAGCAAAGTTAAACACATTTAACATAGCAAACATTTATAACAATTAAGAGAGCAAATTTGGTTAAGGACGTACTTGGAGTCAGCAAGCAGTGACGGTCTTGAGACGTTCCATTTGTAAGAGGCGAACAGCAGGATATCCGCACAAGAGGAGTTCATCTTGTAAGACTTCCTAGGATGGATGGTTTCCTTCTGGACAGTCTCGATCTCCAGAGCATCCAGCTCTTGGTCAAACACCTTCACACAACACACACACAGATATTGACGAAGTGTACGTGCAAAAAGTGTTGAATGACCATGCTTCATTCTCATCTCATAAATGCGTTCAATGTGGCATAACGCACATCCAATACGCAAATGAAGCACCAGATGTAAACACACACAAAAACGTACAAACATCTTAAAAGACTCCGAACCTGACACAGATCCATGACGATGCTCTCATGAATCTTCTGCCACAAGTGAGCTCTGAAGATCTGGATCAAAGAGATCTTGAGGGTTGGAATCTTGCCATGCATGAAGATTCCAGTGAGATCCAACTGTACCTGGAAACCCACGTACACCTAAAGAGCAACAATGGAGGAAGTGAGCAAGAGCGGCGTGGAGAGACTGGAGAACAGAGAACCCACAGTAAGACTGTATGCATACATTTGCTCTGTTGATGGTGGGAGACCACCACAAAGTGAATCGTCGATTTGGGATCTGGTTCAGACCAGATCTCTGTGCATTGGTCAGCTTCTTCCATTTCATGGACTCCTCAAAGCCGCTGGCCTTCTCCCTGCAAAGAGGAATTGACAGGTTAAGAAAAATAATGAAAGGGTATTCTGATATACAAGAACAAATAAACTAATGTCTATTAATAAATTGACAATTTTCAGACCGTAAGCAACAACCCTTACCAGAAGAGACCTTCCCAGGTGGGAAAGTACGTTCCCTTGAAAAGAGTGTGCTCCAAAATGCCTTCCACTCCTCCTAGAGCTTGGATCATGTCTGTGCGGTAGTTGTTCAGATTCCACAGTTTACCGTCGTGTCTCTGGTGAGTCCACCAGAACGGATTCTGCTTTAGCACCTGAGGACACATGACATCAACAGATTTTAGATCAGACCAAGAAAACGAGAAAAGATCTACATACACATATAATGGCCACATTGGTTGAAGGAAACGGTTCTAACCTGATACTGCTTAAAGTCTGTTCTGACTCTCCAGCCCTTGTCATAAGCCAGCGTGTGCCTGTCTTTCTGAAACAGAGTGTTGATACGAGGAATACCTCGGTCCCATGAATCCTCCAAATCCTCAAGAGTCAAGCGTCTGTAATGAACACAAAACGATTATTCGTAAATACAGCAAAAAGCACAAGTGTCTATCCCATTTAGATTTAATCCACTGTGAGAATATTGTACCTGTTCTGGGCAATGGCCTCCTGTCTCTTGAGGGCATATTCAGCCCAGACTCTCTGAGAGTCAATGAACTCACTCTCCCATGGCTGGATGTAGCGATACAGATTGGGAATCAGCTGATCTTCCTCGTGACTCATACCAGAGCGGAAGTGAGTGATGCCCACATCCGTTTGTTTGGACCACCTGGTAACCCACAATAAATCCATCTCTTGATACAAATTTACACCAGGTAGTTAGCACACTAAAGACCCAGTGCATTACTATTTACAACTCAACAATTTGTAATGAAAAATCTGGACATGTTTGAATGTCGTTGTTAGAATTATCATCATCACACCGAGACTAGGCTAAAGGTCTAATAAATGACTCACCTCAGGTCAGACTGTGGGATGAGCACATGACCCATGGACAGCATGCCCAGACCTCCCAACTCTTTGGGGGTGTAGAAGACCACAGGGGGGAAACGGCTAGGCATTTTGGAGTTCAGACCAATCTTGATACGTGTCTGGATCTTATTTTCACACTTGACCAGAAGGTCCAGCAACTCCTGAGTGTTGACCACAGCCTCACGGAAATAGGTCATCAGACCAATCAGAGCCGTGTTCCACTTGTTCACAATCTGCGAAGGAGAGAAGAAATGTCATAACAGCTAAACCATATTACACTTGACAATTCTAACAATTGGACAAAATGGATTATATATACACTTGGTCATGGTAAAAATGTTGTATCCTTTTTCTTTCTTGTCGCTTACCTTGGTAAAGGTGGTGGATCCAGAGGCCATGAGAATCTGTCGCACTCGGTTATGGAACCTCTGCATCGATTCATCATCCACTCGCAGGAAGCACTGGGCTGTCCTTTCCTTGGTCACCTACGACGAATATACAAAATATCTGTCTGCCAAACTACTCTGCCTTTATAAAGGAAATAAAAATACTATTATGAGCTTACTATTATGATCAAAGTGTGCACTGACCTCATTTTGCAGGTTCCACACCCCATCCTTGTGCGTGAACTCCTCGTAACTGGTGCGGCACTTGGGCAGGATGCGGCACTCGAACCCACACATGTTGAAGAGCAGGTTAGGGTTGTCTTTGCTGTAGACTGATACAAAGCTGTTCTCCCACTGCACGGTGGTCACAGAGCGAGGAAGGCGATTCTTAATGTCCCAGAACACAGCGCGGCCCCTTGACAAGTCCACAACAAAACCAAAGTCGGTACCAACATGCACACCTTACAACCACATGAAGGCATTTAAAGAGATTAAAGGTGCGTTAGAAGAAATAGTAATGTGTCCAGCAGTACTTACAAGTTAACGTCATGCTTCATCAGCCTCATCCTTGCATCTCTGGGCCAGCACTTCTTATTGTTGTAGCCTACAATGTTCTCATTGTTGGGATCAGGGTGTTCAGTAAGGTAGCGCTGGATGAGATCTCTGGCCTCATCAGCAGAAAACCTGGTGAAACAAGATTACTCTTGAGCCCCTATTCAGCTAATTAGTCAAACAATTAAAAAACTGTTTGTGTCAATGCATTAATTCCAAATAGCTTTCCCTTTTCATAGACAAACCTAAAAGAATGTGCTACATATATTAAAGTTTTTAGGTGACACTGACCTGAAGAACATGTGGATACGGTCAATATATCTGCAGTACAGGCGGATGGGGTGGGCACTTTCTGTAGCACTGTCCTGGAAGCTGAGGAAATCGTTGGGCATCTGTGGGGGTCCTGCCATCTCGCTGGCACGGTGAAGACCCAGAACAAGCAGGTCCATCACCAGTCCATAGTACTGCACGACGAAGGAGGCAAACTGCAGGCCCCGGATGATGCCGTACGAGTTGGTGTGGTTCATGTCCTAGTGCAATGCAACAACAAGCTAATCAAACATGGTGGGTGAACTAAACGGGTCATGTTACGCATGTGCATTAGAGCGGTCATTCTTTTAAAATTTGCATTCGAATTTTAATTAGCCTATAATTTTCCTACTGCCACAGACAGAACATAACATTGGCATTAGTGCAACACTATGTTTGGATCACATAAACCACTGAAAGTGAAAATTGTGTCTTTCTGAAGCAAAGAAAATCAAAATTTTATTAGGAACCTTACTGTCGGTAAATAAGCCGAATCAGAAACATGAATGTTTTGTTGTCGCGGACATTTACCTCGATTTTACATTTATTACGCTAGCCGAGACCGAGACGTAAAAAAATGCGCCTACAACTCGTTTTCACACAGGAATACATGTATTTAGGATTCCTGCAATAGTTAGGCCGCAAGATGGCGCGGGGATTTAGCCACAGAAAAAGAGTGACTCCAATAAGTGTGTGTTGGAAATTTACAAGAAATATCACTTTTAGGACACGTACTGCGTTTTAGTTTTAATTAGAAAATAAATAAACAAAAGTAAAAAAAAAAAAAAGAAAACGTATGCCATAAGTTTAGAAATGATCTGTTTTGATAAGACTTACGTTAAGACCCTCAAATATGTAAAAATTGAATAGCAAACAGTTTCAGTTTGTTCTGAAAGCCCTGATGTCCAATTACCAAGTTGGAAATGATTGTAAAATACTAAACGCTAATTATTCATGTTCTGGCAAACCTTGTAGTTGATGACCACGTTGTTCTTGGCCGTCATGTAATCGGCGATGTTGTGGTCGACGATCAGACGCAGCAGCCTGTTAAGCAGCGTCAAGTCAATCTTCTCGTACATCTTCTCATAGCGTGACTCCAGCATGACGTTACACTCTCCCTCTGTGGTCTCCCACACGTCCTGCAGGTTGTTGATTCCTGGAAAAGACCATCACAATCACTTGAAAGGGCAAAAATTACACGTCTGCATTATCAGATGAGCAGCACTCGCCTTTTGACCATGTCTAACAATAAAGCGCAGCATTATTCCTCACCTTGGCACCACTTGTAAACCAGCAGTGGAGGTGGCTCCGTGTCAGCGGGTTTGATCCAAGGTGGGAAGAGCCTGCGCTTGTCAGCCTCATACCACAAGTACTGGTCCAGGTAAGCGTCGGTGATCTTCTCCAGAGGCTCCACGTCATACACAGGCACCAGGTGACTGTACAGGTCCATAAACTCAATGCCCACCTGGAGAGATTTACAAACAGCACTGAGACGCGCGGCAGGACGACGAAATCGACAAAGAGATCGAAAAGCTTGACAGCGTCACAGTGAACGAGGTGCTGCTTTGTGTTCACCTCTTTAAAAGCTCTCTGAGTGAGGAGGTGACGCTTGATCCTGGAAAGAGCCTCGTGAGGGTTGTCATATGCCTGCTCAATCAGACCCAACTCTTCACGCTGGGACTGATTCAGCCTTGATTTCACACTAATACACACAAAACAAAAACAATTAGAAGCGACCCCCGCAAGTAACGGGCAGTTAAACGGGCTGAAAAGAAGATCACCACAATCAGCTGCTTGGGCGTTATGTCAGTCAAGTCTACACTGACCTGTAGGCCTCTTTGAGCCTCTCCAGAGCCAGGATAAGCAGCTTGGTGTCATGTTTGTAGGAGAGAGGGGGGAAGGGAATGGGGGAGAAGCGTCGACTCTCCAGCCAATGCACTGTGGTGGTGTAGATAGCCACTGCCTCTTCAGCAGTGATGTATGGTCCATCCTGAGAAAGACCAAGACAAGCATGACACACTGTGGCTCTACATTCACGCTTTCCTCCAGTCTGCACAGCAATGAGGTGAAACAGCACGTTGAGAAGTTTACCTTCAGGTAGTTGTGTTGTCTTTCCTGCTCAGCCTTCAGGTAGAGTCGTGTGAGGCGACCAAGGTTTTTCTTGCAGACAGTCTTGTCCACGGTTGCTCCTCGCCTGATTCGCTCTCGGTTGTAATGCGCCGTGTTGGTCCACCAGTCAGCTTTGGCCTTCACGTACCGCAAGATCATGTTCTCGATGGGGGTGGGAAGCCCTGGAACCTGTAAAATAACAAATGACATTACAGTGTATACGCATGATGGAATTGTTATTGTTTTTTTGTACAGCTTTATTAAGAACGCACAAAAAAGTAAGAGACAGATACAATTTTAAACAAGTATTGCAAGAATCAGCACTTTGCAGTTTAGTTACGCGCATTCATACAAAAAGTCAAGTACCTTCCATGGGATGTTGGCCTTCCAGCACCTCCAGGACTCGCTGAGGTGTTGCAGAATGGTCCTAGCCTTGTTCTGTTTGATGCCCTCGGGCATCATGTCCAGGATGTCATGCATCACAGCTGCTCTCAGCTCCAGGTCAAAGTGAGACTCCACACGCTGTTTGGTCACAGTCTTTGCAACTCCCTTGGAGTGTCGACCTGAAAAGAGCCACAACAGTGACTTACTACATGCTTTCCCTCACAATACAAAACCATAATGCAGGAATTACTGGACTTTTTTTTTTTTTTTAAGAACAATTCTTTCTGTAAATGAAAAGAGGTTCTTTACCTTCGAACTGCCTGGCCAGCAGGTTACCAAGCCATCTTTCCAGCAGAGGAGTAATTCCCCTCATAAAGAACAGCCACACTCTCCATCCTGGAGCCCAGAAGCCACAACCTGGACCCTTCCCAACTGGGCCCTAATAACAAACAAAAAGATTAATTTATGTGCTAAAATCTATTCAAACATGCACTTTGGTCTTGTGTTATGGCTATATAACATTGCACTAACTGTGTTGAAGCGGTAGTAGATGAGATGTTTCAAGTCCTTGCACATCCTGATCTGCCTCATCAGCTTGTACTTGTAGCGATACATGCCAGTCAGCTGACCGACATGTGCAAAGATGTACTGCAGCCCATCTGACAACTACAGAGAAACAAGACAATTTTATATGACCAAAATATCATTATAGCACAAGTCATTTCAGATGCACTTGTTTTGGTTAAGTTATGAAAACATACCTGGAATGCATCAACATTTCCCAGTCTGTACTGCACATGGCTGTCCACTACCAGTTTGCTCAGACGGAGAACCTCACGGCACAAGTGGAACGCGTTCCCAAAACGAGACTTCTTACGCTCCTGAAATTTAAAAAAATACATTAGCATGAGCAAAAACATAATCAAACACACGTGCAGATTTACTGCTGCATGCACGTTGAAAATCCTCCTCTTGGATCCTAGTTACAGGCCGACCCAGGATCCACTTACTTTTGTGGTGAGGGTTTTCACAGGCTTCAAGTTGAAGTTGTAGTCCAAGTGCAGGTAGTTCAGGTTCTTTCTGTGAATCAGCAGGTTGAGCATGTTGTAACCCTGTCGGCACACCTGGAGCCCCACCTCCACCCAGTCCAGCTTTGTGGACTGGAAGAACTTTGTGGCCTTGAAGGAACGGAAAAGGTACCTGTAGAAAAGAAAATGATGACCATTATGGCATATTTCTAATGGGCTCCATCTCCACACAAAACCCTTCCAAAAATACATGCCTTCCACACGAGAACTACACAAAATGCAATTACAAAATTACTTACCTCTTTTTCTGTGCTTTAGGTGGTCTGTGTTTCAGAGCGTTGAGCACATAGTACTTCAGAAGCTTCTGATAAGAGACACGTACTTTTACAGGCTGCCCTGCAGGGCAGTGCTCACGGTACCTAAGGAGATTTTAAAAAAAATGACATTTATAAAAGATGGGCTTAGTGTTCGTTTTAAAAGCAGCAAGAGAACCCACGTGAACTACACATTGGTATATTGCTCAAGAGCTCACCAGTTCTTGATGAGAGGAACATCGATGGCACGACGGGATCTTCCCGAGCGCAAGTTGAATGGACGGGGTGCCCACAGTAATGCGATGCCATTGGCTGTGTGGTCAGTATACAGAGGCGTCTCCTTGAGGAAGGGCTCCACATACTCAGGAAGTTCAAACTCCTCATCATCCTCAGGGAGTGGCTCCTGGCTCTTTGAACAAGCAAAACAAATCCAAATTAAAACAGTTAGTTGTAATGGCAGTCAAATCTTGTTTTAATCTAAACTAGAAATACCCATGATCAACAATTTTGTTTGAAAACCAATAAATGTGATCAAGTAAAAAACAAAACCATCCAATAATGTAATTAGATCACCACGTGTGACGCAGACATGTAAACACAGTAAAAGAAATCTGCATCGATTCATGCTAGTCCAAATGCGAGTGTTTAATCATGGAGGAGAAATATTTCATGGCGTCACCCCGAAACTAACGCCATCCGAATATGGCTTAAGCCACTACAACATTAAACCCAAATCTTGGCAGGTTGCTTACTTTAACAGAGTGTCTGTGCGAGATGGGATTGATGAGAGGGTCAAAGTAGAAGGCAGGCAGGTCAGGATCCTCCGTCTTAATGAACACCACATTGGGTGTGTGGTACCTGGGTATGAAGCAATCATTAGTGGCTTTGCAGCAAATATTTTCTACAAGGCATGACTGTGACCATGAAAAGAGCACTTACCAAGTGAGGTGCACATGATGGGGAAGATTGTTGTACAAGTAAGGGAAAGCAATCTTGTACTCCGTCCTAATGGGTTGTCTGATGATGATCTTGTTGATGTCGTTGAACTCATTCCAGTCTTCATCTCTGTCGAAATACAAAAGTAATGGATGTTAAATCAAGCTTCAGAGACAGAAAAGCAAGTGAACTGCCCTCAATCATGTCAGGATGAGGACTCTGATTACACACGTACTGTAGATTGATGTCTCTGACTAGGGGTTCAAATTTGGGTCCGCCGGGAATGGCCATGTTCAAGGCCTTTGAAGTGAAGAAGGCCTTCAGGTCAAACAGGTAAAAGTAGTTCCTATCCACCAAATCAGTCAGCAGCTGATTGGCCAACCGATACAGAGTGGACATCATTGGCAAAGTGAATTGCCAACGTCTGTATGTAGTTCCATTGACGTACCTGTGAGAGAAAGAAAAAGCTGTTACGGCAACAGTGGTTAAAGGTTTGGGCTATGGATTGGAAGGTTGCGAGTTCAAATCCCAGCAACCCAAACAAGACCCTTAACCCCTAAACTTCTCAATTGTAAGTCAGCTAAATTAATAAATGCAAGTGAACATGTTTAATTGTCAAACACTCACTTGGTGGTATCCTTCAGGGGCTGATGCTCATAAAACCACTCCGCCACAGAGCTGTCCTCCTCAGGGTCCAGCTCCATCTGAATGGCCTCCAGAGGCTCCACATCAAGGATGTTATCTGCATAGTCCAGGGGAGGCTCTTCATCATCGAAGGGAGGGAAACGCATGCGCTTGAAGTGTCGCCTGTCTCTTTTCTCGCGACGCATCATGATCCACATCGCACTGGTTTCAAAAAAGAGCAGTTGCTGATGAAGAGGCTTCTGGATTTAGCATTGCTCTCCCAACTAATAAGGTGCAAAATGACACAGTACAGAATAGTTTAATTAGAAAAGTCTCACCCCCACTGTGCGATGTAGACAGGCTCAATGACCCAGGGAATTTCATTGACGAAGGAGATTGCTCCTGTGATGTGGTAAAGCACCGGTACATCTCTGATCTGCTCCCAGGGCATAGGCATGTTCTCCAGCAGCTTGAGCACTGCATGAGGCATGTATTTCAGAGCCCTACAGACAAAAAAAGAACAAAAATAAACACTGCATTACAACACAAGGCACATTGATTTATTAAATGATTACTTCACTTAAACATGTTAAAGGAATAGATATTTTCTGTAAATGCATGCCCAAAGCTTCATATACCTGCGTCGACGGACATCAAGTTATGTAACCTAATTTTTAAATAAACACGCTTTGTAAAATATCAGGGATAGGCCATATTTACAAATCCAAGTTCAAAGGCAAACGATATCACGATTAGTGTAATTCCAGCTTTCTGGCACAATTCCATCAAACTTTAGGAGACCGAAACCTAGGGGGCAGAATGATACCATATTACGCTAAGGAAAATGTTATGGCTACTTCATAGCGTTACAGCATTCAGCTACAGAGTGTAGTTTTGTTCATGTTTATCGACTCCAGTAAGTCACACCGTGTCCTAAACCATACGCATGACTGCTGAAGAACTGGATGCAGTTTGAGGCAGATATTTATAGTGAGTATTTACGGAGATGAGACAGCTACATTAGCCTCGCAGCTCCAGTGCAAAACTACAGACACCAAACATGTCTTCACTGACTGACATGTGGCATAAGAGGAAAATCGAGTAAATTTGACAAACTATTCCTTTAACAGCCCTAACGATGGTGTGTAGATGTGTCCTGATTTACCCAAGATAGACTCTTTTGTCGTGACGGAACTTCCTGTTGGTCATGTCTCCATGGTCCCTGATAATTTTGCGCACATGCTCAGGAGGCATGTCCTCTTTCTGAGCATCGACAAAGCCGAATTTCCTCTTCTCCGAGTAGCGCTTCGCCTGCAGCTGTTGCCATTTTCGGGCTGCGATAAGAAAAACACACCAAATGTTAAGCAACAACAGTAAAACGCAATTCTGGGTAAAACACAGCGCAAAGACAACAATAACTCAGGTGCTCACCTTTTTCTTGCAGTTTCTCCTCATTCATGTAGTCAGGAACCGTGGCAGGAGGAGGAACGCCTGGTGGCATCCCACCCGGGACCCCTCTGTAAGGGAAAGCAGCTGCCATGGCAGCGTCTGCGGGACAGAAAGTGCAAGGAACCGCTGGCAGTTAGCTCCAGCAGGACAAAAAAAAAAAGGAAAGCCAGGTCCAAAAACAGCACTAAAACATACCATGACGCGAGTTAGTACGCGGTTTGGAGCGTAGCCTTAAATAGAATAGAAAGCTCCTTTATTGTCACATATACAAGTACAGTACAGTGAAATTGATTCTTCGCATATCCCAGCA